>JARWKJ010000021.1:33657955-34143885 GCA_029959095.1 Rhinichthys osculus
ACGTCAGCAGCGTCTTACGTCAGCGGCGGCACTGAACGCGGATCCACAACAGAACCGGAAGACAACACAATGCTGAATAAAGTCGTAGTTTTTGTTATTTTTGGACCAAAATGTATTTTCGATGCTTCAACACACTCTAACTAACCCACTGATGTCACATGGACTACTTTGATGATGTCTTTATTCCCTTTCTGGACAAGGACAGTATACCGTACATAGATTTACAATGGAGGGACAGAAAGCTCTCGGACTAAATCTAAAATATCAGTGGTTATATAAATAACTGTGTCCCGAAGGTCTTACGGGCTTGGAACGACTTGAGGGAGAGTCATTAATGACATCATTTTCATTTTTGGGTGAACTAACCCTTGAAGTCTGGTATTAGTACTACATTTATATGGGTACCAGCTCATAGAGGTGTAGGAGGGAATGAACTGGCAGACAAATGTGCGAATAAAGCAGCAGAGAAGCCTGATATAGAGGTGGATATAAAATACAGCAAAGCTGAAGTCAAAAGTATAAGTAAAGCTAAAAATTAATGAAAAATGGCAGTTTTTATGGGATACTGAACAGTCTGGGAGACACCTGAATAGTCTTCAAGGAAAAGTGGGAAAGAACAGGAATACATACAGAAGTGAGAAGAAGATGTGGTGTCCAGGATGAGGCTAGGACATACAGGATTAAATATAACTTTATTTATAATGAAAAGGCATGTTGATGGAATATGTGAATATTGCAATAGTCAAGATACAGTAGAGCATGTAATTGTGTATTGTCTTAAATACCATCAAGCCAGACAAAGATTATTTTCACAACTTGGTGAGAACCAGATGACATTCAATTTACATGATATACTGCAAAGAGGATCTGGTGACATTTTTTTTCATATTTTGTGTTCTTTTTTAAGTTAACTGGGTTATTAAAAAGAATTTAAGGAAGTGTAGGTTGACCTCTTGATCCACACTCCAGTGCAGACGGTGGCGCTAATGCACCAAAAAGCTGGTTGCCAACCGCCATAGAAAAAGAAGAAGAAGAAGAAGACAGCTCATGCGGCAACCACGTGATCTGGCGTCATAGATGTGCGCAAAGCAAGCAGCTCAGCCATCTTTTATTTTTATTATATTAATAAAAAGCTTTTTAAAGCGCGATCGATTGATCCGCTGGAAGGTGTGATATGATCTTCATAGCCTGTAGTCTGAGACTAGAGAACCGATTTGACTGCTTTGCATCCACCCCATCTGTTTGTGGCAGGTCAGTAGATATGTCTTTGTGTATTAAACGGGTTATTACCTTATCAAAATCACCATGGTAACCATAGTTTACACTGAAATGCTATAGTTATTGTTCCTACTGTAAAATAAATATATTATTTTGAGATGAAGCTGTAAGATGCCTTCACAATCCTTAATTAAATAACAATTGGATAGTCTTTGGTATTTGCTATTAATTCTATTTTTATATGTATTTTAGGCTCTGGAAGTAAATAGTCATGACAGGTGAGTGTAATGCTTTTAATACAAACTTTAAAAAATAAGATGATGGTTCACAAGAGCGACTTGAATTATAATTAGAATCAAAACATGTTTTATCTCATAGGTTTTATTTACAAGCAAAGGATAAGTTTGCAATGCATATGAAGTGTATGTGTGTGTGTAGACTTCAAATGGGTTTGTTAATTTTTTGTTAATTCCCTAATATGGTTTAACATTACTTTAGATACACTCAGTCTTGCCTCAAATGTGAATGTTAAAGCTGCTGCATTGTTTAAAAATAGAAGTTGCTAATTTGGATGGTAAATGGGGAAACTAAATGGCACCAAAGTGTGTCTAGTTTGAAATATACATAGGCTAGGCTATTATTAATGCAACACAGTTTCTTTATTTTATCTTTTATCTAGATAAACTCTCTGCATGGAGTATCTATCGCACATGGTAGGCTGGGTTCAATCCTGCAACTATTGAAGGGATGCACATGCAGTGGAGATGGGTCTATAAAGCTTGCATTTCATTTATTTTGTTCACTCTTTGTGTACAGAGAGAATATTTGTGTTTGTTGATGAAGAGGAGCTTTTCAGTGTGATGAAGGACCTCGACTGTCTCTACTGTAGGAATCCAGTTACTGCATCTAAACATCACCTCAAAAAAAGACATCTCAGATTCGCTATATATTATAAAGATTCTGGCATCGGTAATTACACATTTCTTCAGTAGTTGTTTTGCGCAGAGATGATATTCTAACGCAGTCTGTTGTTCGTGACAGGGAAGTTTTCTATCCCCTGTTACTGTGCGGACGGAGGCCATGGCCGGAGCCACTGGCATTGCCCAATGTGCACCAAAATACTGCAAAGGACAAAGGATTACAAAATACATATTACCAACCATGGTTTGTGCCTATTTAAGTACATTTCCTATTGAATTAACTTAGAGGCGGGACTGTACTTTTTCTCGCTGTATTGTATGATTGAAGATGAATGGAATATCATATCTGAATTGGCATTATCATTATTGGTGTTGTCCCTATTATAGAATAGAAGCAAGCTTTTTAAGATTTAAGTGTATCAGCTACACTGGCCATCTTTGTCTAGATTCCAGCTGTTTCTATCACTGCATTCTGGGATGTGTTTGAACAGTATTGAAGGAGTTCAAATGTACGATGAGAGGATATTTTTCCTTCACTATATGTATACTGCTTTGTTTTTCTCATTCCTTTGCTCTCTGAGTAAAAAGCCTGCAGTTATTAACATCCTTCATTCTGCTCTGTTTCGTGTAACCGCAGGTGTTGAGATGACAGACCAATCCACAGGTGAGAAATGGCATTTAATCATTTCAGTGACGTTTATCCATTGATTGAATTAATGGCTGTGTCCAGTAGTGTCGTTCAGTAGTGACGAAAAGTCTTTTCTTCTTGCTTGTGCCGTATATGCGTGTGAAACGGCTTCTGGAAGAAGAACACATGTGGGCGGGGCTTGATTGTGTCCGTGGGGAGTCGATTGGATGGTTGTGGCTTGCTATTGGAGGATCTGATGTGAGTGACAGGTTGCCCCGCCCCCGTCGTCAGAGAAGAGATGCAAGAGGGAGGGGAAGTTATTTAGATCAGAGATTACAAGTCACATGAATTCATTCAGGTTTAATTGATCATGCAGATTCAGCGTGCTGACCAATAGAAAGCTGGTGGGTTTGAAGTGACTTCAGTGTAAGTTGTGCTTCATACAGCGCCACAATGGACCTTTCTTTGCCTGTGACGTTTCACTAATGTGAATGACCCAGTGTCCACCACACCTGACGTGAGCGGCGCGATGAGTGACAACAGAACCCGTTATAATCACTGATGCTGTGCGACAAGACAAATCCCCAACAGCAAACTAGCGACCCGCTCGTGAAGAACAAGTGGATTAGCACCGGCTTCCTTGTGGCGTCCAGTGTAGAGATCGAGCTGTTGCTGCGCGGCCGCTTCCGGTGTTAGACACGCCGTTAAAGACACACTATGTACGATTCTTGAATCAAAATATCCAAAAATGAATGAAGGAAACCTTTATTGCCCCGAGGGGAATTTGTTTTGCACTCAAAAACCACTAGATTCTAGAACAATGTTATATATTTTGTTGTTTTGTGAACTTACAGTATCCCAAATGTTTCCAAGAATGTTTAACTCCAGAGAAATAAGCAGTTTTAACCAGGACACGGACCGTGCGGCGTCTATCACTGACATCTGACCCGCGTTACCCTCCATTTCCGGAAGCACCAAAGATGCTTTAATATATTATGTGTTTTATGTGACAGGTGAGCAACTGTTTGGATGCATTCATCTACAGAAAACGAATCATTGTTATACAGCTCAACACAGTCTTGTTTAAATCTAGAGCCGTATTTAGCAGAGCGGCGTCTGCGGCGTAATAATGAAAGTGTCGCGCTCATCTCTCATCAGCAATCTCTCCAGCGGCCTCGTTCCACTCCAACGGCTTTCATAATGTTCATAAATCTATAATACATTACCAGTCATCCATGAATATGATTTTTGCCCCACGATTCAGCCGGCGTCATCAAGCCTCGCCTTTGCTTTGAATAAACGACCTCTAGTGGCGAAAACTACACAGTGTGCCTTTAATGATTCTGATTTCAGACCATGTGACGTAATGAACATGTCTCATGATCCAGAGCAGATTCTTTCTAGAGATATCCAAGCGAATCACTACAAAGCTTATTTCTTAAATAAATGTAATTGTAAGTTAGGGGGAAACAGAAATTGACAGACCAGATGGAGGCATCATGGTGGAGACGATGTTTCATGTAGACATGTCCTGATCCTCCCTCATCACACATTACTCTGGTTTCTGGGAAGACCTTGATGAGCTGCTGCAGGGGTGTTTAATTAGGGTTCAAGCTCAACTTTGCAGGACAGTGGCTGAAACCAAAACGTCTCTGGTTACTCACGTAACCGTAGTTCCCTGAGAGGAGGGAACGAGACATTACGTATGGGGAAATCCATTTTCCTCGAATCATGAAGTCTGATAGAATAACTCTTTTGCTTGCAAATAGCCAATGGCGGTCCCGCCATCACCTGATTGGCTGACACTGCTCAATATAGGTGACGGCGGGCGCCAAAAACCTCAGAATCTTAGCTGAACGAGAGTAAGGAGACTGAGAGTCCCTCCCACACGGCAGGTTACGTAATGTCTCGTTCCCTCCTCTCAGGGAACTACGGTTACGTGAGTAACCAGAGACGTTCCCTTATCGAGTCGGTCTCTCGACATTACGTATGGGGAACAATAAAACCCCCGCCGCGTGGGAGAAACCCCGCCCAGCTCTCAGGAACAGACACCGGACCTGGTTGAAACATCTATTTTCAGAGCCAACTCGGCATCTGCACCAACGAAGGCCCCTCCCATCAAGCTAAGCACGCTGAACTGAATGGAGGGAGATTGCAGCAAGTGATTGGTGCTTAGGAAAATACTGCCGGCTATGAATGCGGACATAACAAAGGGCACAATATAGTGAACATAATAGCTATGCTAATAATAACTCGCACTGTCTGACGACTAGTCGAACCGTGGCTAGAGCGCGCGCCATCGGGGCAGTCTAGCCTAGTCCAACAACAGCTCAGCTTTCTCTCCCTGCACTGACAGACATGTGGTGCGAATGAAGGGATATCCAAGTTATAGAATCTCGCGAAGGTATTACGAGAAGACCAACCTGCCGTGAAACAAATGTCTTGAATAGACATGCCTTTCGCCCACGCCCATGATGACGCCAAACTCCTAGTGGAGTGGGCGTGCACCCCTATAGGGAAACGGCTTCCCGTGAAGCATAAGCCAGCCAGTGCACAGCCTCCACTATCCAGTAGGATAGCCTCCGTTTCGACAGCGCGCCGCCTCTTAGCACCCGCGTAGCAGACGAAGAGCTGCTCTGAAGTTCGAAACTGGCTAGTTCTGTTCACATAAGCACGCAGGGCACGCATGGGGCACAAGCGTACTTCTGAGACTCTGAAACACTGACCTCATCCAGGCAAAATGCTGGAATTGCAACCACCTGGGCTCTGATGAATATACGCAGTAGATAATAGCCCCATAATAGCATAGCACCTCAGTAAACAACAAACACATAGCCGTAGCTACAACTGTGAGTAGACGAGTTAGCACAGAATAGCCAGTTGTACTGAAGGAAACGGGGCAACATAACAGCATAGCACATGTACGTAACAGCATCGGTCGCTGTAGCGCATCCATGCATGTACATAACGCAGCATAAGTCGCCGTAGCGACAGAACTGTGTAGAGACAGAAACTGAGATGTGCAGTTCGATCAGGATGGCTAGCTGCACGGAAACGGCGCAGCATTACAGCATAACACATGGTAAATTGCACATCCGTGTACGTACATACATTCAGAAACTGTGAGTATGCACAGTAGATTAAGATAGCTAGTTTTGCACTGAAAGAAACAGAGCAACAAAATAGCAACACGCGTCCTTATACGTACATAAGTGCAGTGTAGTCGCTGTAGCGACAAACTGAATATGCAGTTAGATAGGATAGCTGGTTGTTGCACTGAATGATAGAGGGCAACATAAGAGCATAACACATCAGTGTGCACATTTTAAACATCTGTGTGTATAATGCAGCTGAAGTTGCTGAAGCGACCGAAACTGCATGAATATGCGTACACAATGGTCCATTACATTGAAGGGCAGCATAACGCTTCAATATCTACACAGATGCAATGCAAGTCGCCGTAGCGACGACTGAGACTATGCACAAGCATAGTTACATTTTTGTGTACAAAAAACACAGCGTCAGAGGCATAGCGACCTCGACTGTAAATTCGTAGTTAATCGGAATAGCCGGCTGCACTGAGGATACAGGGCAACATATAACGGCATAAATCATAGACACATATCAATGTACATAACACAGCGTCTGTGGCATCGCGCAACAACTGGGACTACACAGTAAAAGAGTAGCCAGTTGCACTGAAGGATACAGGGCAATATATAGCGGCGTAATAGTTACACATATCAGTGCGTTGTGTGTACACAGCGTCAGTTGCATCGTACAACAATTGTGAATACGTAGTAATCAGAATAGCCATTTGCACTGAATGACACAGGGCAATATATAAGGCATAAATCATAACACATATCAGTGTGTAGTGTGCACAAACACAGCGTTAGTTGCATCGCACGACAACTATGAATACGCACTGCGTAGTAATCAGGATAGCCATTTGCACTGAATGACACAGGGCAATATATAAGGCATAAATCATTACACATAACAGAGTGCGGTGTGTACGTAACACAGCGTCAGATGCATCGTACACGAACTGTGAATACGTAGTAATCAGAATAGCCATTTGCACTGAATGACACAGGGCAATATATAAGGCATAAATCATTACACATATCAGTGTGCAGTGTGTACAGCGTCAGTTGCATCGCACGACAACTGTGAATACGTACTGCGTAGTAATCAGAACAGCCATTGCACTGAAGGATACAGGGCAATATACAACGGCAAATTCATATAGTGTGCAGTGTGTACATAAACACAGTGTCAGTTGCATCGCGCAACAACTGTGAATACGTACTGCGTAGTAACCAGAATAGCCATTGCACTGAAGGACACAGGGCAATATATGGCATAAATCATTACACACAACAGTGTGGTGTGTACGTAACGCAGCGTCAGTTGCATCGCGCAACAACTGTGAATACTTATGGTGTAGTAATCAAAAATAGCCATTGCACTGAAGGACACAGGGCAATATATAATGGCATAAATCCTTACACATAACAGTGTGGTGTGTACGTAGCACAGCGTCAGTTGCATCGCGCAACAACTGTGAATACACACTGTGTAGTAATCAGAATCGCCATACAGGGCAATGAATGCTGCGGCGGGGGCTGGGCGCCAGCCACCGGGAAAGCATTGACTGCTATATGAAATGGTATAGCTCGTCCACGGCATCATGCACGGGGACATAGATAGCCATCTCCTCGGGTTTCCCCGAGCTTCCGCTCTGCGATGCGTCTCCCGTCTATGAGGCGGGTAATAATGTTGGGGAGAGAAGCTCTTTTGCTGAGACATGTAGCAGTAATGTACCTTGTTATTGAAACAGAACACAGCGGTTTCACAACACATTCTCGTCGAACTCTGGGCGGGAACACGCCCTCTTCGCACCGGTCCGACGAACACGTCCCGCGCTCTTTCCTCCCTGACACGCACATCAGGAGCGCTGGTTTTTTTTTTTTTTTTTTGCGACTTCCTGAACTGCCTCTTGCTTCAGCTTTACGGCCCGCGCCGAGGCCACCTTTCCGACGGCAGCTCCTTGGGCGCTGTCCACTCCAGCACCATATCTGCCACCGCCTCAGTGAGAATGGCCATAAGCTCCGCATCCAAAGAGGCGAGGGCGCCTTCAGACGGAGACTCGGACCATTGGCGTCATCATCGTCGTAACCGAACGAGATAATTCCCGTGCTTCCTCAAGAGGGCGGTAAATGGCCTTAAGAGTAATTCACAGGCTCTGCCACGTGAGGATGGCGTGGACCTTGGGCCGACGTCAGCGCCTCAACAGAACCCGCGAATGGAGATCTCTGCCGTCTCCCGGTCCGCGGCTCGAAGGCGGCAGACTGGGGAGAGGCAGGAAACACAAGGTCGTCGCTACGTGTAACGGCCAGCCTTGCACGAAGGATCTGATGGGAAGCTCCTCACAGGCGGGACATCCCGATCCCTCGAGTGCCGCCTCTGCGTGGTCCCGACCGACCCAGGCACAGCACACAAGTTGTGTACGTCCGGGGATTCAATGGGTCCACCACACGGGCGACAAAGAGACATAATATAATCCACCGGAACGCGAGAGGGGAATTAAAACTCCTTAATATACTCCGCTCTGAATGCGTACATCAACGTTGAAAACAGACTCGAGTGAAGAAAAAAGATTCTGAGGTTTTTGGCGCCCGCCGTCACCTATATTGAGCAGTGTCAGCCAATCAGGTGATGGCGGGACCGCCATTGGCTATTTGCAAGCAAAAGAGTTATTCTATCAGACTTCATGATTCGAGGAAAATGGATTTCCCCATACGTAATGTCGAGAGACCGACTCGATAAGGGAACCCTCACTATTCCCTATGTTAGTCCACTAATACAGTTCACTTGAAGGAGTGGATGAAAACGAGTGAGTGAATTCGGACAGCCGTTGAGCGTACATCAGCTGTACACTCGTTAATGTGGTGCATTGTGGGATTGAATGAGTGCACTCAATAACGTCCACTATGGTTTCGGACACCACTACACCACTACCACTATTTGAGGGTATGGGGGCGATTTCGGATTCAGCCCGAGACTCATTCACTAAGTGTACGGACACACAAATTCGTGCGTGAAATGAGCGTACAAACGATTTTAAGAACAAATCACGATTCACCAAAGTTTTCGTAATACAATTTATTCTAAATTTACGAACAAAATATAGGAACAACTGAAACCACACGTACGCAAAAAGCAATTTCTCTGTACGGCCTTTTAATCGTGTTAAGAAGTTATATTTCATTCTAACACGACTATAATTAAATTGAGTTATGTTGCATAAGTTGTATTATATAATCCATATATAAATTATTAGGGCTGGGCAACGAGGAATCGCATCCAAATTAAATGTTTGTGTTTAAATAATATATGTGTGTGTACTGTGTATAATTAAATTGTATAAATAAATACACACACATATGCATGTATATATTTAAGAAATTTTGCATGTAGATGCATTTATACATGATGTATAATGTATATTTATATAAATATTTTATATGAAAATAACACATTTTTCTTAAATATATATATGCATATGTGTGTGTATTTATATATACAAATTAATTATACACAGTACACGCACATATATTATGTAAACTCAAACTTTTGTTGGGCCAGTTGCTCATTATCATTTAAAGAGACATGCACCGAAACGGGTCGCTGTGAACAGAGCTGTTTTTGAGGAGGTAGAAAGGGTGTTGTTTTACACAACCATTGAGGAATTAACCCTTCGCAGGGAGCTTGATTGACAGGTGATCTGACCAATCATACTTCGCCATCCGCCATTTTGTCCGACAAAGCGGTCAGGAGAGTTAGTAGATTAACATGGGAGGATTTGAACTTGAAAAACTGAATATACTGGCGCCTTTCTGCGGTTAAAACAACATTCCTTCTTATGTTCATTCATCTTGATTTGATGCTATAAATGAACTAGAAGGAAGAGATGATCGGATCACAAGCAGCTTTAACTGATGCTCTACAGCGATCTGTCACGACACATTAAAGAGCCACAAAATGGCATTTATTGTTTAAATTTCTTTTTTTTTTAAATGACCAAATTTGAAAGGTGAGACTTTGTTTAATATCAAAAGTAACCGAAAAGTAACCTGGTCTGTCCTGTCTGTCAGCGTGTTGTCAGTCCGCGGTGTATTTTTCACTGCGTGAGAACATGGTGTGTGTGTGTGTGTGTGTGTGTGGTAGAGAGAGAGCAGCGTAGCTTGTCGGACATAGCGACAGTAACTAAGGGGGGCGGGTCTTTGCGAACGGTCAATTTTAAACAAAGTAGACCCTAAAGAATCATACCAACTTGTTGAAAATGGGCATCCGATGACCTCTTTAAGAACAAATTCACGTGCGTACGAACGTGTTGTGACGGAGAGTTTTTGTGAGAAGTTCTCTTGTGCGTACAAGTACGAAATAATCCAAGAAATTATTAGTGAATGAGACCCATTGTCCCTCCAGAAGCAGGACTGGACAAATACCCCTGGTCTTAACCATTTTCCCCTTTTCCAGTTGAGCTACAACCCTCGACCGTCCTGTTGGAGACCCTGCAAACAGACCCGGACGACAGGACAACTGGCAACAAGTCCTCCTGCCAGAAGTGTGGAGTCCACTTCACCACCACATCAAACCTGCGACGGCACGAGAGGCTCCAGCACTGCCAGGACCAGCAGCCCATGCTATGCGTAGATGCCAAAAACGCCATCTATGTCACACCCAAGGACACACACGGACCCCAGGTGCCCGTTCATATCCGGAAATCCTTCTCCTTACAGATCCTGCTCTGTGAGCTGGAGGAATGCTGGGATTTCATGAAAGCGCAGGCGCAGAGAGGAAACCCAGGGAGAGAGTGCCGTCACCTGATGAGGACGAACCTCGCTCGCCCCTACACGCCCCCCCCGCCGCTGTGTGTGCGCTCTCTGGAGGACATGACACGCAAACACCTGCTGTCCACGCCACACACACAGCAGTGCCAGGAGATTCACTCCAGGGCGGGTTTGGACGGGGTCGATTGCGTGTACCCTGTGTTTTGGGGGGGGCACGAGCTCTCCGAGAGATGCGTGTACTTCTCTGTGTACACCGGCCTTAAGGACAAATGGTGTCAGTTCGGGAGGACGCGCGTGTCGTTCGACACCAGGTCCGGCAGCTGGAAGTGCCTGTGTGACTTCAGGAAGAGCCGCTGCGTACACAAGTGCTTGTCCATGTGGTGGCTCTTCCAGGAGCGTCCCGAGCTGCTGGGAAACGCCCTGGATACGAGCGCTGATGGTGTGGGGGGGCTGGAGGAGGAGGACGGGGTTCAACTGTGTCCAGAGGAGGAGGACAACATCTGCTAGTGTCATCCGTCACAACTACAGTCTACAGTCAAGACGGCACAACATTCTCGGTGTCTACAGTCAGTAACAGCACTGGCCATACCCTCGTATTTTGTTAACGGTTGGTTCGTAAAAACTCATGTACTGTGCTATGTGTATGATGTTGCTACACTCATCTTCTTAAAGGGATAGTTCACCCAAAAATTAAAATTACCCCATGATTTACTCACCCTCAAGCCATCCTATGTGTATATTACATTCTTCTTTCAGACGAACACAATCAGAGTTATATTAAAAAATGTCCTCTTCCAAGCTTTATAATGGCAGTGAATGGGTTTTTTTTTTTTGGATGTCCATCAAAGTGCCTCTGTCCATAATAAAGTGCATCTATCCGTGATAAAGTGCATCTATCTGTGATAAAAGTGCATCTATCCGTGATAAAGTGCATCTATCCATGATAAAAGTGCATCTATCCATGATAAAAGTGCACCTATCCATGATAAAAGTCACTTTTATCATGGATAGATGCACTTTTAAAATGTATGGACTTCCACAAAAAAAACCCCATTGACTCCCATTATAAAGCTCCGAAGAGCCAGGACATTTTTTAATATAACCGCGGTTGTGTTCGTCTGAAAGAAGAAGGTCATATACACCTAGGATGACCTCAGGGTGAGTCAATCATCGGCTAGTTTTTGGGTGAACTATCCCTTTAATGATATATTTTACATTTGTGGTGAAAAAGATTTTTATGAGATTTAAAACCCTAATTACGTTTGAATCTGATTACACACAATTTGTCTGAGCGAAATGTGTGATCATACTTTCAAGGCCAAGTCCAATAACAATTTCAGTAAACTTCAAATCAAAAGTTTTGGATCAGTAAGATTTTTAATGTTTTAAAAGAAGTTTATTCCTGTGATCAAAGCTGAATTTTCAGCATCATTACTCCAGTCTTCAGTGTCACATGATCCTCCTCCTTCCGCTGACTGGTAGTGTGTGTTATATTTGTGGTGAAAAAGGTTTTTATGAGATTTACTCAGATTAAACCCTTATGACATTTAAATCTGATTACACACAATTTGTGTGAGCAAAACGTGTGGTCATACTTTCAAGGCCAAGTCCAATAACAGTTTCAGTAAACTTCAAATCTAGGCCTTGTAAATCCTGAGCATTATGAGACATAATTTCATACGACAGATCTAACGAGCGATTTATGCAAAGCACTGATGCACTGAACTTTGGTGAGTTTATAAATGCCCTGGTTTAGTTTGGTCAGATTTTACACTACTTTATGTAAATGATGTTCACTATTAAGATTTTGCATGTTTATATTTGGACAGCAAAGTCTATAATAAAGACATTAAAGGAATACAGGCTCAGTGGATGCTCAAGTTGTATGCAGTGTATGTTTCTGGTTCAAGGTAAGGTCAAAAGCAGGATCAGGAGAGTGAATCATGAATTAACTTCCACTTAAGAGAACATTTAACTTCGATTTAACTTTCTCATTCACGTGACGTCTGATGATTTTTTTACATTTGACTTTTCCACTTAATTAAAACAAGAAATCATGACTGTTATATGGTAATCCAGTGAAAGTCAAGGTTATTTATTTTTATTTTTATTTAAATATATATTTAAATATATTTCAGGAATTTACTCAATTGGTGTAAAGTCTGTCTTTCGTTATGTTATTAATTACATACAATCAAACCAAAAATTATTCTGTCACCAGATATTTTTGATGTTGTTTTAGTAGTGGGTGCAGGACACTATTATAGTTCATTTATGTAAGTGAGGATAGCAAAATAAAGTAATCTGTGACATCTTATACCCAAAAATTACAATGGACTAGTAAAATGTATAAAACAAATTTGGGACCAAAAATTACTCCGACACTTCGACTTGAACATGTTTTTCTTTAATTGCTAATGCGACCTGTTTACACCACAGACTGAACAACATTGCGTTTGGTAATTTGTTGCATTAAGCATTGCTTGGTAATTTGTTGACCTATTATCTAATTGTGTAGTTAAATTTATTAGCTGACAGATATTCAACATAATTCAAATGTGAGAGTCTAACAGAAGGACGGACAAAACCACTGAAATATCCACTGATATGATAACTCTGAGTTCTTGTCATATTTTAATTCCATTTTCTAAACTATAGCGAATAAACTGTGATAATGTGAGAAATGTTGAAGGTGTCTGATTAAATTTTGGTTTGACTGTACAAGGCAAACGTTTTTTTTTTGTTTTTTTTTTTGGTTTGTTTTTGAAAACGAATCCTTTCCAAAAATGTCAAATGTTTTAAATATGTTTTTAGATTAGTGTTGAGTAGAATCCGTACCGCAGATGTGTCATAAACTGCACACTATCGTGTGTGTGAAATTGTGTAGAATGCAACACTTTCAAACATCATAGGATTGTGCGCTTATGATGCGCGCATGCGCAGATCATATTCCTCCCGAGCAAGAACAGCAGTGGTGAGAATAAATTCATTATCTTATCGCCTTCACATTACGCACAATTCCTGTCATGCTATTAAGACACGATCGAAATATAAAGATTTTGCTTGGCATACATATATGGACACTTATAGGCTAATGACGCGCGTTTTATCGCATTTGACCAAATAAAATTATTAAATAACCCCTTATAATTAGCAATTAAGCTGAGGTTGCCATGAAATTAAAACACAATTTTAACAGTGCGCATCTGTCTTTTCCTCCTAAATGCCCGGGAATCGGATGCTCCTCATAAAGCAGTGTTTCGGTCCAGATCGGGATGGAGTAATGAACGGTTCAGTGGTTCGCCTACTTTAGTTCACTGACCACAGCGCCATTTTACACTGCTGGAGTCAGGAACATTTGGGGAGCTGAGAGGATGCGCTGGGAATTATGCTTTTTGAATGGGAATTGATTATTCCATCACATCCCTACCACTTTATGGTTTGAGCATCCTCACCATCAGTTTATGCATTATGCCTAATCATCACCATCATCATGTTGAGCATTAACACCATCACTTATGCTTCATCATCATCATCATCATCATCACCACCAACATTAGTTTATGGATTATGCATGATCAACACCGTCAGATTATGGATTATGCATCTCCATCATAATAACCATCAGTTAATTGTCTTGTGCATCAATTTGGCTGAGCATCATCATCATTTGTGCTTCATCTTTGTTATCATGTTTCACTTTTGTGAAGAAATGACAGAAATATCCTTTTAAATGACTCATCGTATTCCTATTAAAACTTCTGATTTAAAATTTAAAATACACTGTCATAACTATTAATATAATTTGTAATTCTTTTTTAAGACTAAGTAGCCTACTTAATAGCAGAAATTTAAATATGTTTCCCTTGGAAAAAGGAAAGTAATGAAAAGTAATTTTTCTGTAATTTAATGAGTTACGTATGTATAGACATAGAATAATTCTATATAAAACAATAGTGGATTTAACATCAAAATTGTACATCTAATGTTAAAATGTATGTTTTTAATCTAACCTTCTCCCTTTAAATACTTTGGTCAGTTCAAGAATAATTTATGCAATTTTATATTATTTATTTGAAAGAATTAAAAGAGCCGTTTCATATAGTTTGGGTGAATATGAGATTTAGAATGTAATTGGTGAGTAATGCAATTTTAGAGAGAGCAATTAGTACAGTAATCTAATTACACCGTTGAAGAAATTGATTGGTTTTTTAGAGTAACTTCCCGAACACTGCCTACCCCACAAACTGTTGCTAAATAACTAAGCGCTGTCCTTATTTCTCACTGGTCAGTGGTCCTGAGCAGATCTTGCTATGAGTGCCAAAGCAGAGCTGGACGTCCCGCCGCACGATGCCGACGCTCCCTCCGAGAGCAGCGTCCCGCACGCTCACACCGACGGCTCCTCGCACCGCCTCAAACCCCTCGATACTGCCACTATCATTTTTCCAGGTACTTAGATCATTAACGTAATTGATTAATGACATTAATGACATCTAAAACTTTTAAAAATATTATTTTGAATATTTTTTCTCTTTTAAACCATGACTAAAACAAGTAAACAAATTTGGCTGTCCAAGATAGAGGGTTTGAGCTTGAGAATTGATCCGTTGTTTATATTTTCTTGCAGTTTGATTGAGAGAATTAAATCTCACTAAACTATTGTTTAGAACTCCACATAAAAGAGTTAAAAATTGTAGATGAAACTGGGATGAACATAAAATCTATTTAGGTCTACTTTTAGAGCAATTTTCTTTTTAAAATAAAAGCTTGTATTTTCCCATAGCTTCTGCTCATTCGTTGCCAAAAGTGGAGCTGCCTCAAAATGCAATCAGGGCAATTAAAGGCAGTGAACTGGAGGCCGCATCACTTCCTGCTCAGGTCGGAGGGACTATCGTCCATGTTCTGGGCTGGAAGGAGGGAGTCGCGATCCTCCCGGGAAGCAATCTGAAGGTGAGCAGAACATTGTTCTACTATTTCACTAACTAATTATATCTGAATGTCCGATCTGGAAAGAGTGTTTCAAGACTCCGGAGAGCTGTCTTCAGTCCGCTGAAGGTCATGTGCTCAAGGGTTGAAGGGACGTGCGGATCAGCATCTTCTGGTTCACCACAGTGTGTGAAGGCATCTCATAACTGGTCTTCCAGGGCCTTTGTGTAATGCCAGTACACACAATTTCATTAAGCTTGGAGAGAAATCCATCCATGTTGATCTTGACAGCATCAAGCTTTTGAGTTACTCATGTTCAAAATCCAAAGCAGCCACATCAGAGCTTAAAGGGATAGTTCACTTTGAAATTAACTTTTGGTATGTTAGCTTACCTCAAGGGCATCCAAGATGTAGGTGTCTTTGTTTCCGCAGTAGTTTCAATTTTGATATTTTTAGGTCAAACCGTTCTTGTCTGTCAGTCATATAATGCAGGTCTATGGTCACCACCTCAAAGAGCATGCACAGAGAAGTCCAAATTAAACATGATTTAATGACTCGTAAATGTAAGCACACATTGATGGCCTAAGACACGAAACGAGCGGTTTGTGTGAGAAAACAAACAGTATTTATATAGTTTTTACCTTTTGTAACCACAGCCACGTCCAAGGGATCTGAGGGCGCGGGCGCTTCGGTCTTCACACTTCCGAAATCTCTGTGTAAACAATGAGTGACGTACACGCGCGAGAGATCCCTTCCGGCGCTTTCCGGAACTTGCACAGACCGAGACGCCCGCGCCCTCAGATCACTTGGATGTGGCTGTGGTTACAAGAGGTAAAAACTATATAAATACTGTTCGTTTTCTCACACAAACCGCTCGTTTCGTGTCTTAGGCCATCAATGTGTACTTACATTTACGAGTCATTAAATCATGTTTAATTTGGACTTCTCTGGTCATGCTCTTTGATGTGGAGACCATAGACCTGCATTTTATGACTGACAGACAAGAACGGTTTGACCTAAAAATATCAAAATTGAAACTACTGCGGAAACAAAGACACCTACATCTTGGATGCCCTTGAGGTAAGCTAAAACATACCATCCCTTTAATAGTGGAGGTGATGTTACAGTACCTGGTACTGGTCTGTGTGTTTCTTCTGCTAAACACAGCCCTCTGTTGTCAGAACGAAGAGCTAGTCGCATCAGATTACAACATTTTCTCCACATGTGACAAAATCAGTGATATTTATATGAAGATTTAACCGTGTTAACATGATTGCTGAAGGTAATTGTGAAACAGCATCAAACTCAGAGTGAATACTTATCAATCAAGTCATTTTTAGCTTTTTAATTTCTAATAAAATTTAATAGATGTCTAAATTTAATTTACACACGTTTAAGGTGTTGACATCTAGAAGATGGTACTGGTTACATCCATGGCATTCCCATTGTTGTTGATTTTTTTTATTAAAGCAACTTGAATTCTTGTTAGCAGGTCCTCAACCCGAACACACCTCGACACTTCACCACAATGGACCCCCCTTCAAAAAACCATTAACATAACAGAAACTCTTTAAAATACCACCATAATAGAACATTTAAATTAACAAGTCTCCCTGTTGGCTTCCAGTAATGACGGAGAGGCGAGCGGTCGCATAACTATAGAGCTCACGGCGGGTTTGAATCCCCCTCAAGGTTTAACGCCATTTCAATGATATAAAAGTTACTGGAGATAATGCCAGGGGGACGGAAGTCAAGAAACAAAGGAAAGACTTCTGTTAATTCAGAAGAGGACGCTTTAGTACGGAGTGACAGCGAGGACAGCACCTCGTGCGCTGACAAGTTAACAGACGCCGATAACATGGAGGCTATGAAGGTTAGCATCATTGCCGAAATAAAACAAATACACACGGACATCTCTAAAGAGCTCAGCGAAGCAACGGAACAACTCAAATTTTAGAGGAGAAATGAATATTAAACTGAGCGCTATTGAGACCGACATAAAAGATGTAACGACTAGAGTGGAGGCGACTGAGGATAGAATCACTGAAATGGAGGCCTTTAGGATGCAAGAGATATGCTATCCCACTCACTTGAACTACAGGAACAACTCCAAACACGGCTTGAAGACTTAGAGGTACGCTCCCGTAGAAACAATTTAAGGATCCATGGCATAGAAGAGGAGGCCGAAGGAGACGATATAACAGGTTTTGTGGAGAGATTTATCAAAGCAGAGCTAGCTCTTCCCGACACCCCCCTCGGGATACAAAGGTGCCATCGCTCACTGGTGGCTAAACCTCCTCATGGGGCTAACCCGAGATCAATCGTCCTATGCTTTCTAGAGTTTCAAGTCAAAGAGCGTGTGCTTCAATCTGCTTGGAAGAAGAACAATATTCAATACAAAGGGAAGCGCATTTTCTGGTTCAATGGTCCAAAGAGGAAAGCCTATGCCCCCGTTAGAAGAGCTCTTAAGGAAAAAAACCTTTGCTGCCAGACGCTACACCCAGCGCGACTGTGGTGTAATAAGGGTATTACGGCATATTGGAAAATAATTACAGATAATGGCCTAGAAACGTTTCAACAATTAGCGGAAAAATATGACTTGAGGAAAGATGATTTCTTCAGGTATCTTCAATTAAGACATCATTTTAATGCAGATATCAGGTCCAAAAACATGGAGACCAGCCCCTTGGTTACGCTTTTTATAAATGTATGTAGGGGGAAACTCACTAAAAAGCATGTCTCCGCAGTATATTCTCTTATACAATCTGGGAAAAAGCTCTCCACTATGTATATTAAACAAAGATGGGAAAATGAGATTGGAATGAATATAACTGAGGAAGATTGGCTAAATATATGTGAAACAATTGCTACTACTTCCAGCTCTGACTTATGGAGAGAATTTACTTGGGAAAATACATTAAGGTACTTCATTACTCCAAAGATCAAAGAACAACAGACTAAAAATGCTGAACATGGTAATGGCTGGAGGAACTGTGGACGCCCCCTACTGGACCGATATTATGAGATATATAAAACTTATATTGGGATTACAATTAGATGAGACCTTTTCTGTGTTTTACCTTGGAAATATACCAAATTGGGACAAGAAAGGAAGACAGATATCTGCTACAAATCTTACAAGCATCAAACAAGAAGGCCATTACACGTAAATGGCTGAACATAGACCCTCCTACTTCATCGCAATGGATAGAAATTACAAACGAAATATACAACATGGAGAAACTGACCTTTTTCTTAAGCCATGCTTCGGAAAAAGGGAAAAGTTACTGGAAGAAATGGAAAGCTTTCTTTGATAAATAGATGCCATTTATATTATAAAATATATATAATAATTCCACTTAATATGTATCTAAGGAACATGATTCACTGTATTATGGCTTCACATTATAGAGATTAATTTCTTCTTTGGTCGGTCTATCTGTTTGTTATTTTTAAGTTCATTTTTGGTTCAAATTTAAAAATGTAAAATCTTTAAAAATAAAGTGGAAACAAAAAAACAAGTCTCTACGGAGCCCCCTTTGTCCCACTTTGTCAAAAAAATTTATTATAACTATCTCATGGCCTCAAGATAAGTAACTCGTGGCCTCAAGATAGTATCTCGTGGCCTCAAGATAGTATCTCGTGGCCTCAAGATAGTAACTCGTGGCCTCAAGATAGTAACTCGTGGCCTCAAGATAAGTAACTCGTGGCCTCAAGATAGTAACTCGTGGCCTCAAGATAAGTAACTCGTGGCCTCAAGATAGTAACTCGTGGCCTCAAGATAGTAACTCGTGGCCTCAAGATAAGTAACTCGTGGCCTCAAGATAGTAACTCGTGGCCTCAAGATAGTAATTCGTGGCCTCAAGATAGTAACTCGTGGCCTCAAGATAGTAACTCGTGGCCTCAAGATAGTAACTCGTGGCCTCAAGATAGTAACTCGTGGCCACAAGATACTATCTTGAGGCCACGAGTTACTATCTTGAGGCCACGAGATAGTATCTTGAGGCCACGAGTTACTATCTTGAGGCCACGAGTTACTATCTTGAGGCCACGAGTTACTTATCTTGAGGCCACGAGATAGTTATAATAATTTTTTTTGACAAAGTGGGACTAGGGGGGATCCGTAAGTCTCCCTGTTTGCTCATCTTGCTAAACATGCAGAAAACAACACTTTATTTCAACATTTACTCTCCCTTTCCAGCCCTGTAATAAAGCATGATGGGAAATGGAAACCCGGTTTCTATATATTTGATCGAGTTACTTGATTGGAACATGTTCTTTCAACATGAAAACATCAAGTTAAGCCAAAGAGTAACCGTTTTAAGCAATCATGTTTGAACAAGAAACCTGATACAATGGTGTTAAATCAAAAGGAATTATTTTAATAAATTGAAAAGCACCAATATTTTGATTACAAGGCACATGAATTTTAAAAAGTCCTTGACTGAGAAAAAGTTGACTTGAAATGGATGGCATTATAAAAAGAGTGAGCTGAAGATGATGTTCTTTCTACCAGGCATGCAGAGGTGTTGTTACCATAACAGTGGTAGGAAATCCATGTGCTTGGATAATAGGTCCCTGTGATTTTGAGTATATTGATAAAAAAAGGGAAGGTATATGGGCGACACCGAACCCTGAGGCACCCCATAGGTTAGCCAAACTGATTTAGAGACACTGTTCGCCTCCAAGATACCCTGAAGGATCTGTCTGTCCTATACCAAGCCAGTGCAGTGCCGTTCCCATGATGAGCAGTGTGGAGAGGGTAGATCTTGTGATTTAAATTGTCAAAAGCTGCAGACAGATCCAGAAGAATAATAAAGAATAATCTGGAGGTCACTCTCTCACCAGTTGAAGAATTTCAGTGATTGCTAGTCTTTTGTTTTTATCAATAGAGTGGAAAAAATATAATTTTTACTTTATATACACATAATTATTTAGTGTGTCGAATGCTTCCTGAAGGCACTGTATATTACTTTTTATTACTGAATAACAGTAACACTATTCTACTTTTTGCAGCTATGTGTTAGTGATACTGGTTCGCTGGAAGTGATCAGTGAAGGGAAAATAGGCTCTGCTAACCTGACCACCGGAGGAGTTCAGACAAAATCAGCTGATATGGAGCTCAAACAGGGTGAAAAATCAGGTAATTTTTCATTAGATGCCTCTGGATTATTACATCTTTAGCTCATGGCTTTATGATGTTTTGATGTCTGGCTGTCAATTATAGATTTTTATAAATGGAAGTATAGTCAGTCAGGCCCCATAACTAACACTATCCAGGAGCCAGAAATTAATAAAAAATTGGGTTTGACGAATATATAAAATTTAGCTACTCAACAGTTGGCTAGTCTCTTTATTAGGACCCACATCCAATCACACAAGATTCCATCCAAGGATATTTTTTTTTCAGCACATCAAAATGGTCCCATGTACACTTTGTTAGTTTGTTTTTCAATTTGACATGGAATAAGCGGAAACTATAAATCTGCACCTTTATTTGTTTTTTCACAAGAACTTGGATTGATTTTTCGTTTTTAGGTTCAGGGGTAGTAAATGGAAAAACAGTTTGATTATTCATTTTCACATGTGGGCTGGAACAAAATGCCCCTTTCCGCTGATTGGTCAACCAAATATCAACCCGTGCCGTCATCGTGCAACAGAATAAAAAATCCTAAATCATCCTCTGCTATATTTGTTCATATTCTTAAAGCGTTTATTGCACCTACATACAGTATAATCTCTCACACACACAAACAACTGGACCAAGGAATGCCTTGAAACAAACATACTTGGCAGTGCCTAGACAGGGAAGGCAACTTACAGGTGCCAGAGAAATATTATTAGTTGTTTATTTCAGAAATATTAAAGTACCTTGCATCTGCACACACAGTTAACCCTTCGCCCTCTTCTTAGACACAGCCTGTTTAATTTATCTGTCCAGCTATCAAAATCTGTGTGGCAAAGCTGCGCAACGCACTGAACAGCGCAGAGCGAATGTATGTACATTGCAGTGAAGCGCAGACCCGCATTGATTTAAGTGTAATTACCCAGCAGTATAACGTCTCAGGTTATGCATGTAACCATGGTTCCCTGAGAAGGGGAACGAGACACTGCATCCCCTAGGGGGTCACTATGGGGGAATGCCTCCGGCATGACAGGTGTCTGAAGCATGAGTCTAAACACAACAATGAACTTGACATTGGCAACCTAAGCCATGAACTTGACATTGGCAGGCGGTAGCCTAAAACGTTATCACTGGTGCAACCGTGAGTATAAAAGGCCACCTGTGAAATACTTCATCCACTTCTTGTCTGAAGGAGATGTGTGGAGGAATACCAGAAGCATGGCAAAGGGACGCAGCGTCTCATTCCTCTTCTCAGGGAACCATGGTTACGTGCGTAACTTGAGACATTCCCTTTCGAAAGCGAACTCGTGCTGAAGTCATGCCGAAGGGATGAGTGCCCTATTGACAGAGCTAATTCAAAGGACTCAAAGGGAGTCCTCCTCCCTAAGGTGCACATCAGCAATGCGATCATAGACTGGAGCTTCTCAAGAACGGAGGCCTTAACAGGATAACTCTAGAGACAGGAAGCCTAACTATGTTCATATTCAGGCCAGCGTCCAAGGAGGCTCACAGAGAACCTAACACTCGGAACTCAAACAAGAGGCCTAGGGTACACTCTAACCCAAGGGCAGTAACGAAAAAGCTCAGAAAGAGGCCTCAATACAATGTCTCGCATAAATAGAGGAGGCCTAGCAAAACTCTACACTAAGGTCAGTAGCCAAGAAGGCTCCCAGAGAGCCTAACAACCTAGCATATTACCCTACCACCTAGCCGAGCTCTAGGAGCGGAGGCCTCAGCATGACGACTCTCTAAATCGAGAGGAGACCTAACGACACCCCATGCTCAGGATATCTTGCAAGGAGGCTCACAGAGACTCACAAATGTTACCACTCACAAATGCTATCCTAGCGGAGCGGAGGCCTCAATAAGATAATGCTTACTAGCGAGAGGAGGCCTGGCGACACTCGCAGCAGTCAAGGAGGCAAAGAGCCTAAAAACTTAGTTGAAGTTTAGCCTCAGTCCAGCCCTGATGATTCTCCTCTTCTAGAGCCAGAAAGAAGAGCCTCTAATGATAAAACTGTTTTAAGTAAACTCCTTAAGGTAGTTTAATGCCTGGAAGCCTGGTTTGCGTTGACTTTACATCTGGTGTAAATGCATTTATGCTTTTAATGTGTTGTAGCCTGGAATTTTTTCATATTTGATATAAAGATCCAATACATTGTATCACGGTGTGTTATATGTATATGTAGATGTATGTAGATCTAGATATAACTGTTGTAGAAAACATTGTGGCACCAAAATAGGCTACTATAAAGGGTTGGGTTTGCTACAATGTAGTTGTGTAGCTCCAGTAGGAAGGGCCCAATCTTCCTAATGTTATAGGCAAATCTGCAGGACAGGGCAGTTCTAGCAATATGGTTTGTGAAGTTTAGCTGATCATCAATCACAACTCCAAGGGTCCTGTCTATCCTGGAAGGAGTTATGGTTGACGAACCCAACTGAATGGAGAAGTTGTAGTGTAGTGTTGGGTTGGCCGAAACCACAAGCAGCTCTGTCTTGGCACGGTTGAGTTGAGTTGAAGGTGATGGTCCTTCATCCAGCAAGAAATGTTTGTCAGGCAGGCTGCTGAGATGTGAGCAGGAATCAGCATCATCTGGATGGAATGAGAGGTAGAGTTGTGTGTCGTCAGCATAGCAGTGAAAGGTAAATCCATGTTTCTGAATGACAGAGCCTAGTGATGACATATAGATAGAGAAGAGAAGTGGTCCCAGCACTGAGCTCTGATGCACCCCAGTAGCTAGATGTTGCGACTTATGCCCTTCGTCTTGAGGATTGACAGGAGGATCTGGTGGTTAACTCTCAAAAGCAGAAGATCCAGCAAGATGAGAACCGAGGATTTAGAAGCAGCTCTTGCCAGTCTCAGAGCTTCAGTGACCGAGAGCAGGGCAGTCTCAGTTGAGTGACCGTGTTTGAAGCCAGCCTGGTTGTTGTCCAGGAGGTTGTTCTGTGTGAGAAAGGCAGAAGCTTGGTTGAACAGGACTTGCTCAAGTGCTTTTGCATTGAATGGAAAAAGAGATACCAGTCTGTAGTTTTCTAAAAGTACTGAGTCTAGAGTATATACACAAAATTACACTACGCACACCTTTTTATCAGTAAAAGGACAATTGTATGGAAACAGGCTGGAGTCAGCAAATTTTTAAAAACTTTGTTGATAACAGAACAGTGCAAAAAGTGGATGTAAACTTGATTACAGTTAAACTCGAGCAGGAAGAACAGCAGTTCAATGACAAGTTCAGAATCATTTTGTGACCGGTTACATTTTTTAATTGGCAGGTGTGAAAAAGATAATTCTGGAGCCTGTATTAAGTATAAATCTCACGTGTCAAATCTTGTCTTTCCAATGGCATCATCTCAAACAGTAATGTTTTATTCCAGGCATCTCAGCAGGTGGGAATAGCAGGCCAGCTGTCTTTGTGGAGGCCGACAGACTTCAGAGAGGACATATGGAAGTTCAAGACAATCCAGTTCATAGCAAGTGCAGTGAGATATCGCCCAAACAGACTTACCTACATGGAGAACCAATGTCTAAAAAGTAAATGAACTACTAGACTTACACATCTAGTCTACTCATGCAATATAAGTGTGTGTTATTTGTATTCTGAAAAGTCTTGTACTTGTTGCAAATTCTGTATTGATGCTTTAGTCTTGCAGGAATTGAAGAAGCACAGGTGGCCTATCATGAGCATGAAATGTTGAAGCCTATGAAGAAGAGAAAGAGGAGAGAATACAACAGCCCATCAGAGGAGGAGTCTGATGCTGAACCAATGGTGCAGTTCTTTCAATTAATTTACCTGCTGTGTTTGATGTGTATTTTTACATTATCTTGTATTTCATATGGAGTTCTAATGCAAGGAAATGCACTTTTGTCATTAAAGGAGGAAAAAATTGAGGCTTTAAAAATTGATGGCAGACACAACAAAGCAGGTACTTAATCACACTCCTAGAAAACACAGTATTACTTTATGAAATCATCACAAATTAAATCTAAAGTTAGATTTCACACACTTGCACTGTGCATCCACACAAATGTCAATCACTGCTTCAATGATGTTGCCCAAACTGCAGAAATGCAGGTTTTGTGTTCCTAACCAATGCAATCTCATTAGTATTTGCAGGTATTCGAATATAAAGTGATAGACGCTGATATGAACGATACCAATGCATGGACAGCTTCCAAAATGTAAGCTTGCCTTTACATATGCTTACAACATTAGAGATGTACAAATGTTTAAAATGTGGTGTAATTATTATGCTTGTTAAATGTTTGTATAAACCAGGGATTTGCATGCATATTGATATTGTTTGTATCAGTGTCTATCCCAAAAGAAAAATACTTTAAAAATACTTTACATACACATAAGAACACATAATGAGATGACATCAGAACAGTGTGCTTTGCATATGTGAATGTGTAACACCTGTCTGTGGGTACGACAGAGGCTAAACTGGAGTTGTGGTCCTGGCCGCAGTACCTAGAGCAACAGAAAGCTGTGGCCGCTCCAGCCAGACTCTTCCAGGAGGTTTGACTTCTTTATTTCACCACAGGAAGGGAAGAATGCCTCTTTGCTAGTGATTTTAATCTAAAACTCCTTCCTTCAATGACATTTTTATGATGCAGCTGTGGTGTGTTATCATAGCACAGAATATTCATTTGATTTATTTCAATACAGAGTAGAGATTACAAACAGTTCATAGTTCAATTATGGATTTGTCTTCTTTTTTCAATATTAATATTTATCCATGTAACCGCTCCAGACCCAAAGGGTTCCCATGATTAAGAACAACTTTCGACAGGGTATGAAGTTAGAAGGCATTGACCCCCAGCATCCCTCTATGTATTTCGTCCTGACGGTGGCCGAGGTACATAGTGACGGCTCTTCACATTTGACTTTCTGACTGTTATGACTATAATCAATGTGGAGAAAGTCACTCTCTTGAAATGCTTGTCTCTAGGTGTGTGGCTTCAGATTACGCCTTCATTTTGATGGCTATTCTGACTGCCATGACTTCTGGGTCAACGCCAACTGCCCTGATATTCACCCAGCTGGATGGTGTGAGAGCACAGGACACAAGTTGTACACACCAAAAGGTGAATTATAAATTTGAAATCTGTTCGGGTGAGAAAAATAGGTCAAATAGGTGATACACACACACAAGTGACCAAATTCTGTATTTAATTGTATTAAAGGGATAGTTTAAATTTTACACCATGGTTTACTCACCCTCAAGCCATCCTAGGCGTATATGACTTTCTTCTTTCAGAAGAATATAATCAGAGTTATATTAAAAAATATCATGGCTCTTCCAAGCTATATAATGGCAGGAATGAAGGATGAGTTTTGAAGCTCTGGGGGTTAATAAAGGCCTTCTGAAGCGAAGCCATGCGTTTGTGTAAAAAACATATCCATATTTAAAACTTTGAAAACTAAAATAACCAGCTTCCGGCAGACGGCCTACGCAAGTGGACTTACGCCAGTAGAGAAACCCCTGAAGCGGTGTAGGAGTAGCGTAAGCTTAAGTGACAGTAGAGGAGAGTCAACGCCTCTCGCGGTTCAAACAAACAGGACTGGACAACAAACTCAAGCTCCTCTTATCTTATATTGAAATCATATGACATTTCTCTTTAAAAAAATTTCTCGTTTTATTCTTCTAATGCGTGACCGCGTTTGTCAATGCGTTATGCGTCGGGTCAAGTGTTACTCTTTCACCCCAAAACAATGCCTAGGCCGTCTGTTCGGAAGCTAGTTATTTTAGTTGATAAAAGTTATAAATATGGGTATTTTTCTTACACAAATGCATGGCTTCGCTTCAGAAGGCCTTTATTACCCCCCTGGAGCTTGTGGAGCACTTTTATCATGGATGGACACGCTTTTTTGGGCTTCAAAATCTCATCCTCCATTCACTGCCATTATAAAGCTTGGAAGAGCCAGGATATTTTTTAATATATCTCTGATTGTGTTCATCCGAAATAAGAAAGTCATATACACCTAGGAAGACTTGAGGGTGAGTAAATCATGGGCTAATTTACATTTTTGGGTGAACTAACCCAATATCCAATATACCCAATTAATATGACAAGTAACTTTTCTACAGTATCACCTACAGTTGGCTAATAAACTATATTATTTGCCTTAAAAGGTTTCTGTGAATAATATTAATAATGATATTTATTGAATATTGCTGTCAGGTTACAGTGATTTTACCATGTCAAGAAATGCCCTTAAAAATCCCTGTGGGAAAATCCCAAGTGACACTTAAAAAGAAGATCTATGATGTATCTCAATTGCTATCTAGTTCCAATCTAGAATCGACAAAGAACCATGTACTAACATACAATTATATAGTAAATTCTCATATGTTATAGTTTGTGTAAAGGTTCTTTAACTTTACTACCATTCAACACTCTTCCCTTTCAGGATGTAAAGAAGAAGAGTTTTCTTGGTCCAACTACCTAAAAATCACCAGATCACAAGCCGCACCGAAAGAGTTGTTTTCTGGCTCAATCAAAGTAAGTCATAAAACCGTTGATTGAATCTCTATTGCAATTTCCTACTAAACAAACAACGGTCTGAACAAAGGCATTGTTTTCTCATTGTGCAGTCTGAGACAGACTGTGGGTTTGAGGTGGGGATGAAGTTGGAGGCTGTCGACCGCATGAATCCCTCTCTCATCTGTGTTGCAACAGTAACAGACAAAGTGGGCAACCGTTTTCTGGTTCATTTTGATAACTGGGATGACACGTATGACTACTGGTGAGTTACAACGACTCCTCAAGTCTTTGGGCCCTATTTTACCGATCGGTAACACGGTTCCTTCGTTAATGAATAACTAAGTAAGTAAGTAATTCTTTATTGTCATTGTAACCTGTACAACGAAATTTTAAAAGTGCCAAACAGTTAGTGCATCAATATCAATAAAAATAGAATAAAATAAATCAAATAAAAGCCTCCCCATCTTATTGGAGATACATACACACCACCATTCATTCTGTCATAGTTATTGCACAATCTAACTATATAGTGTTGTTTTATGAATGTTTTTTTATGGCATTAAGGGTCGTTATTGCTGTTGGATAACAACTGTTTTTAAGTCTGTTTGTTCTTGATTTGATTGTCCTATATCGTCTGCCTGATGGCAACAGTTCAAACAAGTAGTGACCAGGATGGGAAGTGTCTCCAATAATGCTCTGAGCTTTTTTGGCACAGCGGGCACTTTGAAGGTCCACCATTGTGTCCAACTACACAAGAACCAATGAGTAACACAATATTAACAATCTAGTAACTATTATTAACTAACAAGAAACTCTGATTAACAAACTAGTAAGTAATAGCGCACAGATGAAAGTGGTACTTCATACTTATATGGGAATTACTAATTATTTGGATCCGTATTCTAAAGTGAAGATCATGGGAACTAACTAGTAATGACTCAAGTGTTACTACATGATCTAGTCATGATTTGTGCAACCAAACACAAAAGTCATTTCAAGCGTTTGAGATTTTTGGTGAACTTTTAAATAGTATACTTTTAGATAATTTCTTTAGAAGTATGTAGTAACACTTGAGTCATTACTAGTTACACACACACACACTCACATATATATATATATATGAGCTAGGAGACATACATAAAAACATATTTTTTGGGGAGGTAGGTCAAAAATTAAAATAACTGTATGGTATTTGGGTGGCTGAGGACTCGATATGTTCCAGTACTCACCGTGACTCGAGTGATTCAATGCCAGTCCAGAGGAATACCGAAAAATTGCCCTCAGGACAAGTAAGGTCCCGACAACTGCATTTAAAAATCCATTTCTTTAAAATTATTCAGTTGATAAATAGACAGCAGAAGCCAATTATTAACAACTTTCCCAAATCATAAGTCTGCTATGCTATTTCATATTGATAATGTAAACCACCTTTACATTATCGTTTACAGTAGCAGTTAACATGTTAATGTAGTGCTAGTCATTTGTCCTGAATTAGTTATTTATTAGTTTTGCATCAAATTATGAAACTTTTTCAGTAGTTCTCTGGGAAGCATAAAAAAAAAATAGTTATTGATTAGTTAATAGTGAAGTACCACTTTCATCTGTGCGCTATTAGTTCATTAATCAGAGTTTCTTGTTAGTTAATAATAGTTACTAGATTGTTAATATTGTGTTACTCATTGGTTCTTGTGTAGTTATTCATTAACGAAGGAACCGTTTTCTAAAGTGTTACCTACCGATCTAAGCGCATGGTCTAAAGAGCACGGCACAAGTGCACTTATGGCGTGTCCGAATTAACTTTTGCTAGTTTAACGACGGGGAAAATGGTCGGTGCTCCCGGCGCATGGTCTAAAAGTGTTGTCTTTTTTCTCTCAATTAGTAATGGGTGTGTTTTGGGCGTAACGTGCAATAAACCAATCAGTCTCATCTCCTGCAACTGGCGAATCATGGCGGATTCGCTATTTACATGGCGGAATTTGCAAGCGGAAAGACTGAACGCTTCTCTAGCGAGGAAACGGATCTGCTCGTGCGCGAGGTTAAAGCGCAAGCAGACCATCTATGGGACAACGTGTGTTGTGCACCTGCCTATAGGCGCACATTACTAGCGCGCTCTTTAAATAACAAAAAGAAAATACTGCGCTATTGACTTTAGACCAGGTTTTTGTTGGTCAATGGCTCAGTCTATTTCAGTTTCCTTAAAATAGCAACGCGTCAACAATGGGCCTGAACACACCTCGTTTTCAGACCAGCGGACCATGGGACACAGATGGGCACAAATGCATTTGCTCTTTAAACAACGTGGTGGAGGACGTGAAGATGATAACTGCGTCAGGCTGAAACTAGAAAAAAAACTTGCGTCGCTGCATTGCGCCGGGTGTATGATTGGGCCCAAGATATGATAGTCCTGTGTGAAATGAATAGTTTTGTTATTCAAAATGAAGTAGTAATATTTTGAGTTTCCTCATGTCGTAGGTGTGATGCCCGCAGCCCGTACATTCATCCCACTGGCTGGTGTCATGAGAGAAGCCTCCCCCTGACGCCTCCACAGGGTAACTCAGAGACATCACACCCATCATATCCATTACACCCATTACACCCATCATCCATCATATCCATCACATCTATCATACCCATCACACCCATCATATCCATCATATCCATCATATCCATCACATCCATCATACCCATCACACCCATCATATCCATCATATCCATCACATCCATCACATCCATCATACCCATCACACCCATCATATCCATCATATCCATCACATCCATCATACCCATCACACCCATCATACCCATCATATCCATCACATCCATCACATCCATCATACCCATCACACCCATCACATCCATCACACCCATCACACCCATCACATCCATCACATCCATCATACCCATCACACCCATCACATCCATCACACCCATCACACCCATCACACCCATCACACCCATCACATCCATCACACCCATCACATCCATCACACCCATCACACCCATCACACCCATCACATCCATCACACCCATCACACCCATCACACCCATCACATCCATCACACCCATCACATCCATCACACCCATCACACCCATCACATCCATCATATCCATCACACCCATCACATCCATCACACCCATCACATCCATCATATCCATCACACCCATCATACCCATCACACCCATCATACCCATCATATCCATCACATCCATCACATCCATCATACCCATCACACCCATCACATCCATCACACCCATCACACCCATCACATCCATCACATCCATCATACCCATCACACCCATCACATCCATCACACCCATCACACCCATCACACCCATCACACCCATCACATCCATCACACCCATCACACCCATCACACCCATCACATCCATCACACCCATCACACCCATCACACCCATCACATCCATCACACCCATCACATCCATCACACCCATCACACCCATCACATCCATCATATCCATCACACCCATCACACCCATCACACCCATCACATCCATCATATCCATCACACCCATCACACCCATCATACCCATCACACCCATCATATCCATCACATCCATCACATCCATCATACCCATCACACCCATCACATCCATCACACCCATCACACCCATCACATCCATCACACCCATCACATCCATCACATCCATCATACCCATGACACCCATCATATCCATCACATCCATCACATCCATCATACCCATCACACCCATCATATCCATCACATCCATCACATCCATCATACCCATCACACCCATCATATCCATCACATCCATCACATCCATCATACCCATCACACCCATCACATCCATCACACCCATCACACCCATCACATCCATCACACCCATCACACCCATCACACCCATCACATCCATCACACCCATCATATCCATCACACCCATCACATCCATCACATCCATCACACCCATCACACCCATCATATCCATCACACCCATCACACCCATCATCCATTGTGAGATGTAAATGTCTTTGTTACAAAAAGGCAGAAAATTATGTAAGCTGCATTAATGTGTCAGTGTTAGGGTTAGGGATGTACAATTTGTTTCACAATAATGTTTTTACTGTTTGTTTGAAGCATAAGAGTCTTCTTTCATAAACATAACAAATCTTACCGACCCCAATCTTTTAACCTGTAATACTAAAGTCTGCTTACTTTTTTACACTGGCTCAATGTGTTCTTCTCCCGGCAGATTATCCTGACCCTGACAGGTTCTCGTGGGAGAGATATTTGGAAGAGACGGGCTCAACAGCGGTCGCTGCTGAAGCATTCAGAGTGGTGTGTTACATCTCTCAATCCTTTAAAATAGTATCAAATGATCTTTGGTTTAGATCTATGCCAGTCAATAACTGAAAGGGGTCATGACATGAGAAATCAGGTTTGCCTTTAGTGCTCACTTCTGGCCCGAGATCTTCCTCTCCACTCACCGCCGTTGCCAGCATCACTGACTCCGCCTCGCTCTATTTTTAGGAGGTAAGGTGGTCAATTTGATGTGCCCCATTCCTGTCTGTTCGAATTACCTCCTAATTGAGATCCCCAACTCGTCGTGTGACCTCAAAGGGTCCTTGCCACTTGGCGAGTAATTTTGAACTAGAAGTTGGGAGCAATACAAGTACTCCCAGTGCAAATTCACGCAATCTTGTTCCCCTGTCATATAACTGGCTCTGTTTGTCCTGGGCCTGTTACAAATTCTCCGTAGAGAGCCGCCCAAAAGTGTGGAGTTTTGTTCTCAGGTCCAGCACATACGGAATTTAACTTCTGCTTTCTGTAGGTCCGTCCTCCCAAGCCTCTCTCTGGATCAGTCACCATTGGTCCCGGCTTAGCTTCTCCCGCCTGAACGACCGCCCCCTTTCCCCGCTCTCCCGATTTCCAAGAGACATCCACACATAAATGCCCCAATAACTGACTTAAAGTGGGCCAGTTTGTCCCCAAAATTAGCAGATGTCTGAGGTGCGGGCTAACTCCGACCTCCACACTATGCTTTTGCCCCTGAAATTGAATAACAGCCAACATTAAGGGATAATTCACCACATCCCCAAGCACACACCACACCTTAACAATGCAGCTCTTATCCAATGCCTCCGGTTGTATCAGGCTTTGATAGATGGAGGTTTGGTTGCATCCTGAATCCACCAAAGCCGGATAGGTATCCCCCTTAATACTCACGGGTATTTGGTACAACCTAGCTTGATCGGGGGCAGCCTTTGGGGTGTCCGGAACCCGGATCAATGTCCCGACCTCCATTATCAGACACAATCTACAAAGTCTCTTAGACTTCCCCGCCGCCCTAGTGGCAGAAAGAGGTCAAGGAATTGGCATGGAGAGAGCGGAGGAACCGAAGCTGAGGTTGGACTCGGCTGCCACAATCCAGCCCCTCTCCGCAGGCCCACTCCTGGCCCACTCCTCCATTTGGGCTGACCACGAGATGGGAACTGCCCTCTGGTTCTTGGTGCAGGAACCGGCCTATATGGAGAGGGAGAGAGAAGGGAAGGGAGAGAGAGAGAGACAGAAGGTAGAGTTTTGCCGACCCCAGGGCATGCCACCATCTGGTCCTCCGCCAATTAGATGGCCTGGTCCAGCGACGCCGGGCGGTGGCACTGGACCCATTGCACGGTCTTCTATGGCAGCCGCGAAATAAACTACTCCAGCACTACTTTGTCAATAATTTGCTCGACGTCGCTTCCCTAGGCCATCAGCCATCTGGAGCTGTTGAGCCATCACGAAGGGTCGGCCCGTTGAAGGTTGGATCGTCTCAGGTCGTCGTAGACCAGGAGGTTCTGAACTGGCAGCTGCTGTGCATCTATCTGCGCCACTCCAGACAGTAATGGAATGAGGCGCACCGGCAAGTTCAATCGAGGCCATCCACATGCCTCGGCGGACCTTTCAAAGAGGTCTAGGAAGGCCTCCGGGTCGTCCTGCGGACCCATTTTGTTGAGGGGCACGCGAGTGGGCGGGGCCGGAACAGATGGTGTTTCCACGGCCCGAACCTCCCGGTCCATCCAGCTCCGGAACAGCTCGCAGGACCTGGTCGTCGCTCATGTCCTGCAGCTCCTGATGATGTTCTTGATGCAGTCCCGCGAGCGACTGAATGACCTCCGCAAATGGCGAAACTGACGGGGATTGTATGATAGCGGTGGCAGATCTTCTTCCTCCCGGGTTTCGGCACCAGTGTGATGATTTCAGTGTGAGGAAGGAAGGAGATGGGGTCAGCTGACTGAGACTTGTGCGTTCTAATAAAAAATTCGAAGAAATCACAAACAAAAGGTTGCGAATAAACTCTTTCACTGCAGCACTTGGGTTTCCAGTCACTCAGTTCTCAGACATGCACGAAGTCCCAGTCCAGTCTGTATCCATTTCCGGGAGTTAACCTGTCTCTCCATGCCAATTACTGAAACAAGACACAGGTGTTTGTCATTTGCACTTGACCTACTTACGCACCACTCGTCTCCTGCCTCTCTTTCTCCTCGCTGAACCACGCCCCCCTCGCCAAAGTGAACTTCCAGGAATATATTCAAATAATTAAAAAGAAAGCTCTATGTCATGACCCCTTTAATTGTTAGGTTAGTAAGACTTGATGAAATCAAAAAAAAAATCTGATTGAAACTATCGTATTCTGTTACAAAATATACTGATAACTGTATTTAAACTATTTCCTTCAGCAAAATAAAGCCAGGCTTAGGATTGCATTGGAAAGCTGACTCCTCTTGTATGTTTGCGTAGCGTCCTTCCCACAGCTTCCAGTTGCAGATGAAGCTGGAGGCGGTGGATAAGAGGTGTCCGGGCCTGATCCGCGTGGCGACGGTGGAGGAAGTGGACACTTACAGAATAAAGGTGTGTGAGAAGCTGCCAGCTTACAGCTATGCTGCTGTAATCAAATAACTAAAGTTAATCGAGGACATTATCGTTTTTTCATTTAATGTCTCATAAAAACCCAGTAGAAACACACACTCCCGTTGAGAAGTTTGGGGTCAGTAAGATTTTTTACGATTGTAAAAGAAGTCTTTTTGCTCATCAAAGCATTTATTTGATCAGAAATACGGTAAAAAAAAAGTAAAAGATTATTACAATTAAAATAACAATTCTCTATGTGAATACTGTATATAGTATAATGTAATGTATTCCTGTGATCAAAGCTGTATTTTCAGCATCATTACTCCAGTCTTCAGTGTCACATGATCCTTCAGAAATCATTTTAATATGATGATCTGATGCTCAAGAAACATTTATGATTTTTATCAATGTTGAAAACAGTTGTGCTGCTTCATATTTTTGTGGAAACCATTTTTCCCAGGATTCTTTGATCAATAGAAAGTTCAAAAGAACAGCATTTATTTGAAAAAGAAATGTCTTTACTGTCATTGCTGATCAAATGAATGCATCCTTGCTGAATAAAAAGAAACATTTATTTAAAAAAAAAATCTTACTGACCCTTTACTTATAAATGGCAATTTATGTCAACCAAATGACTATTTAAAGTATGAAAAATATAAGTTAAAAGAGTAAATAAGTTTTGCTGAAGCATTGCCTATCCACACACCAACAAATTGTAACATTTGTGCTAACAGAGCATGTAATGCCACATGACATTCATTTATAGTGGTACTCACGCTAACAACTCACTGAATCACACTCCAGAATATCTTTATTATTACTTTTTACATCAGAAATATTACACATTCTCTACACAAGGTTTTTGAGAGGCCAAATTGAGTCCAATAGTAGGACATGTTTCCAGAGAATATATCCACCTTTTTCTTAAGCTCCATGGGGCTTTGCACGAATTATGTGTGTAACTTCCATTAAACAGTAAACAACCAGCGAAAGCTTCACTCTATGAACGCAGTAATAAACTTCTTTTTTTTAAACTGGGTACAATGAGATGACATTATTCTTACATTCGAACATTAAAAGGACATGTAAACATTAAAAGCAATAACCAATTCCTTACACAGACCATGAATAACCCCTGAATGTTTCCGCAGCAATAATTACTGATGCGTAAATAGCCCTATCACTGTAGTAATATATGTCTCTTTTATGTAACATGTTGACTTAATCAAAAATTCTTATTAACTGGAACATTGATTGATAATATTTCAAAGTGATTTCTGTCATTTTGATAGAAACATTCCAGTAAACATTGCTAACAGGGATTTGTCACGGAATAGTCAGAACTGAGACGAGGATTCAAATGCAGAGGAAATTTATTAGTGACAGGTAGATAAGGTACAAATTTAAAAAGCAGGTAACTTGGACAAGTACAGCACAGGACTACAAACACAGGGAGGCTAAATAGGGGAACAGACAAAGGAGGGTAACTAGCAGGACAGGTGGGACAAATTAACCAATAATCAGATAACAAGATGGGAGGGGCTAGACAATAGACAGGAGAGTACATGGCACAAAGGAAACGCATGACAAGCCATGTGCTCACAATAAACAGAACTAGAACACAGGCACATGACAAACCGGACACTGTGACAGGATTAGATGTGAAAATGGCCGACAATGACATTTTAAAGCATTCAAGTGAAAACAAACCTGGAAAGAGACGTGAGGATTTGGGGAGAAAAACAAGAGATTCTTAGTGCATTGCAGTGAATTATTCATGGGATATCATAAATAAAGTCTGGAGAGCAGACCACAAATGTTGACTTTTATCATACTGCTATACAGCGTAGGGAAAAAATAATAATCATAAGACTATTTGCGACTAAAAAGAGCTCTTGCCTCAGATATTCTTGTTATACCACGTCACATTAAAACACCATGCGTTAGTTATTCTCTTCTGAACATGAGAACATGAAGGAAAGTGTACAGCTCATTCAGTCAAACGGACGGATAAGGCACAACCTTATGATGTCAAATGATTTGTTTCAGTCTTTTTGAGTGGGACTTCCTCAAACCGGAAGGCTTGAAGACCGCAGTAGTGTAAAGGTGGATATTTTTAAGCTTGTTTCTCTTACCAAACTGACAAATAGTTTTTCACCACATTCTGTTACTAGATTTGTAAAAAAAAAAGTGTAATGTGCACATTATTCTTTTAAAACTACAAAACAGGAAAACAAGACAAAATAATTGATTAAGACATTTATTTTTTATTTTTTTAGTGCTGGGCAACATCCAAAACTAAAGTTTGTGTTTACATAATATATGTGTGTGTTCTGTGTATAATTATTTTGTATATATAAATACACACATGTATACAGTCACCGGCCACTTTATTAGGTACACCTGTCCAACTGCTCGTTAACACTTAATTTCTAAGCAGCCAATTACATGGCGGCAACTCAGTGCATTTAGGCATGTAGACATGGTCAAGACAATCTCCTGCAGTTCAAACCGAGCATCAGTATGGGGAAGAAAGTTGATTTGAGTGACTTTGAACGTGGCATGATTGTTGGTGCCAGAAGGGCTGGTCTGAGTATTTCAGAAACTGCTAATCTACTGGGATTTTCACGCACAACCATCTCTAGGGTTTACAGAGAATGGTCCGAAAAAGAAAAAACATCCAGTGAGCGGCAGTTCTGTGGGCGGAAATGCCTTGTTGATGCCAGAGGTCAGAGGAGAATGGCCAGACTGGTTCGAGCTGATAGAAGGGCAACAGTGACTGAAATAACCACTCATTACAACCGAGGTATGCAGCAAAGCATTTGTGAAGCCACAACACGCACAACCTTGAGGCGGATGGGCTACAACAGCAGAAGACTCCACCGGGTACCACTCATCTCCACTACAAATAGGAAAAAAAGGCTAGAATTTGCAAGAGCTCACCAAAATTGAACAGTTGAAGACTGGAAAAATGTTGCCTGGTCTGATGAGTCTCGATTTCTGTTGAGACATTCAGATGTTAGAGTCAGAATTTGGCGTAAACAGAATGAGAACATGGAACCATCATGCCTTGTTACCACTGTGCAGGCTGGTGGTGGTGGTGTAATGGTGTGGGGGATGTTTTCCTGGCACACATTAGGCCCCTTAGTGCCAATTGGGCATCGTTTAAATGCCACGGCCTACCTGAGCATTGTTTCTGACCATGTCCATCCCTTTATGGCCACGATGTACCCATCCTCTGATGGCTACTTCCACCATGTCACAAAGCTCTAATCATTTCAAATTGGTTTCTTGAACATGACAATGAGTTCACTGTACTAAAATGGCCTCCACAGTCACCAGATCTCAACCCAATAGAGCATCTTTGGGATGTGGTGGAACGGGAGATTCGCATCATGGATGTGCAGCCGACAAATCTGCGGCAACTGTGTGATGCCATCATGTCAATATGGACCAAACTCCCTGAGGAATGCTTCCAGCACCTTGTTGAATCTATGCCACGAAGAATTGAGGCAGTTCTGAAGGCAAAAGGGGGTCCAACCCGTTACTAGCATGGGGTACCTAATAAAGTGGCCGGTGAGTGTATATTTAAGAAGATGTGTTATTTATATATAAAATATTTAGATTTAGATTTATTATAAATTATTTATAAATATATATACAGTATATACATGCAAATATTTCTTAAATATATACATGCATATGTGTGTATTTATATATACAAAATAATTATACACAGTACACACACATATATTATGTAAACACAAACTTTTATTTTGGATGCGCTTAATCGCAATTAATCGTTGCCCAGCACAATTTCTTTTTTGCTATGCAGTCAGAAGACTTACTGACTCGCTGGTCAGAACCACATGATAAAAGGTAATTACACCGTTACACACTAACTTTATTAGTTTGACATTAACATGAATAGAAAAAACACATCCAGCAAAGACATCCAAAGAAAAGCAGGCTCACAGAATCGCCCGTAACGAGACAAAAATTTTATCAGAGCATTTCAGTGGTGCATGGATGAATGTGGCAGAGTGACGTGTCCTTGTGAAAGTGTTAGCCTCATCTGTTGTCCTCAGATCCATTTTGATGGTTGGAGCCATTTGTATGACGAGTGGATGGACTCAGACCATCCGGACGTCCACCCTGCTGGCTGGTGTGAAGGCACAGGACACCCCCTCAAACCTCCACCCTGCCAACCCATCACCCAGAAACCTGGTGAGATTCCTCCAGATCAATCTCTTTCCTCATCCATCTGACTCGTATGTGCTCATGTACCAAATACTCTGTCAATTCAGAGTAATATGTGTCTTTTAGGTCCCAGGGAGACCCTGACAGCCCGACAGCCCAACTTCTCCTTGTCCTATAAAAGTCTGCCTCAGCCACGCAACCCCTCCAAATACAGCTTCCACCACAGGTCATTCCTTCATGAGCCCTTACAGTGCAAAATACTCAAACTGTCGGTTTGTGTTTTGTCTTCTGATTAAAGAAGTAGTTCACTTCATGTCTTTCTTTCTTCAGGCGAAAAGAAATTAATGTTTTAGAGGAAAACATTCCAGGATTTTTCTCCATATAGTGACTTCAATGGGGTCCAACGGGTTGAAGGTCCAAATGTCAGTTTCAGTGCAGCTTCAAAGGCTCTACACGATCCTAGCCGAGGAATAAGAGTCTTATCTAGTGAAACCATCCGCCATTTTCTGTAAAAAATAAACATTTCTATACTTTTTATCATCTTGCACGTCCACGACTTCACGCATTACGTAATCACATTGAATGGTCAGGCGTGTTCCGGTTAAAAAATGTAGGGTAGGGCGAATCTCATTTTCTCCTCCAACTTCAAAATCGTCCAACATCGTTGTTTTACCTTTTATTTTTTTGTAAAGGGCGTTTGACTTGGTCTTTGCACGTTGGCTTTGTAAACACTAGGCTGGTACTTCCGCGTGACCTTTCAACATAATTATGTAATGTGTGGACCATCACAGAGCTAGTGCAAGACGAGCATTTGTGGTTAAAAAGTATATATATATATATATATTTTTTTTTTTAAATGTGCGATGGTTTCACTAGATAAGACTCTTATTCCTCGGCTGGATCGTGTCGAGACTTTGAAGCTTCACTGAAACTGACATTTGGACCTTCAACCCGTTGGACCCCATTGAAGTCACTATATGGAGAAAATCCTTTAATGTTTTCCTCAAAAACCTTAATTTCTTTTCGACTGAAGAAAGAAAGACATGAATATCTTGGATGACCTGGGGGAGAGTAAATTATCAGGAAATTTTAATTCTGAAGTGAACCACTCCTTTAAATTGTCTTGCAGTTGAGGGACAGTTTTAAAAACAAATGACTGCAGATTTGAGAACAGACCCGTTCTTTGTCAAACAGAAAGTGCCCTACTCCGGGATGTGACGGGTCAGGTCATGTGACCGGGCGTTTTACGGCGCATCACTGTTTATCTGGCTGTCCGTTGGCTGAGAGGAACCAGGGCCGACTCAAGGCGGATCTCTCTGATACAGAAGGATCCAGGCGTAACCTGCTGGTCTTCGGCCAGAGAGCAAAAAAGTCACGATATCACGGCAGGCAAGACAATATTCACTTTTGTTGTGTTAATCAAGTATATCACTGCAAAAAAATGCTTTTCTTACTTAGTATTGTAACGAAGTTAAAGCTCCTTCTTCAGGGAAGAAGGAGGCGGGAACCGACGAACGTTCAGCGGAACTTTAATATCAAAATAAACAAACACCAAAACGAAAGTAAAGCAGCAGCCCCTTAAAGACGACAGCCGCACAACATAAATAGTCCAGACCTGGTCCTCTCTCTTCCTTCACTGTCATCACTCCTCCTTTGATCATTATGAGCTCCTCCGTGAGACTAGCTCCGTTCCCACGGCTCTCGGCCCCGCCCTGCTTCCCACAAGTATTTTTGTCTTGTTTCCAGTCCAAATATGTAAAAGTAAATAAGTAAAATGACAAGATATTATTGACTTGTTTTCTAAAAAAAGAATTATAATAATAATTAAGTGAGTTTCTGCTTAAAACAAGAAAACTTATCTGACAATGGGGTAAGAAAAATAATCTTAATTCAAACGGAAATACGTTTTTTTTTTTTTTTTTGGTACCCTATTGGGCGATAATTTTGCTTGTTTTCACTTTTTTTTCAGAAAACAAGACATAATATCTATAGAATTTTTAGATATTTGGACTGGAAACAAGAAAAACATACTAAGTAAGAAAAACATTTTTTGCAGTGAATTGCATATTTGTAAAATTAACAATATTGCAGTTATGTAAACATTAAATTAATAGTCACCTTTCTTTGCTTGTCCGCAGGATCGGTCGCCCCCCTAAATATCGTAAAAGTCAGCAAAGAAATTGTCAGAGTGAGTTTTACTTTCCTACATTTTCTATATTTGAAAGTTGAAATTTTTTATCAGTTACTGTATTTAAATGCACAAGTATATATTTAATAATAGTACTCATATTCCGATATGTGTGTACACAATATTGCCAAAAGTATTGGGACACCCCTCCAAATCATTGAATCCAGGTGTTCCAATCACTTCCATGGCCACAGTTGTATAAAATCAAGCACCGAGGCATGCAGACGCTTCTACAAAAATTTGTGGAAGAATGTGTCGCTCTCAGGAGCTCAGTGAATTCAAGTGTGGTACCGTGATAGGTTGCCACCTCTGCAAGAAGTCCATTCGTGAAATTCCCTCACTAATAAATATTCCACGGTCAACTGTTAGTGGTAATATAACAATGGAAGCAATTGGGAACAACAGCAACTCCGCCACAAAGTGGCAGGCCACGTAAAATCACAGAGCGGGGTCAGCACATGCTGAGGCGCACAGTCGCAGAAGTCGCCAACTTTCTGCATAATCAATAGCTACAGACCTCCAAACTTCGTATGGCCTTCAGATTAACTCAAGAACAGTGCGTAGAGCTTCATGGAATGGGTTTCCATGGCCGAGCAGCTGCGGCCAAGCCTTACATCACCAAGTGCAATGCAAAGTGGTGTATGCAGTAGGATGCAGTGGTGTAAAGCGCTGTAAAGCGTGGGATGCAGTGGTGTAAAGTGTGGGATGCAGTGGTGTAAAGCATGGGATGCAGTTGTGTAAAGCGTGGGAGCAGTGGTGTAAAGCGTGGAATGCAGTGGGATGCAGTGGTGTAAAGCGTGGAATGCAGTGGGATGCAGAGGTGTAAAGCGTGGAATGCAGTGGTGTAAAGCGTGGGATGCAGTGGTGTAAAGTGTGGGATGCAGTGGTGTAAAGTGTGGGATGCAGTGGTGTAAAGCATGGGATGCAGTGGTGTAAAGCGTGGAATGCAGTGGGATGCAGTGGTGTAAAGCGTGGAATGCAGTGGGATGCAGAGGTGTAAAGCGTGGAATGTAGTGGTGTAAAGCGTGGGATGTAGTGGTGTAAAGCGTGGGATGCAGTGGTGTAAAGCGTGGGATGCAGTGGTGTAAAGCGTGGGATGCAGTGGGATGCAGTGGTGTAAAGCGTTGGATGCAGTGGTGTAAAGTGTGGGATGCAGTGGTGTAAAGCATGGGATGCAGTTGTGTAAAGCGTGGGAGCAGTGGTGTAAAGCGTGGAATGCAGTGGGATGCAGTGGTGTAAAGCGTGGAATGCAGAGGTGTAAAGCGTGGAATGCAGTGGTGTAAAGCGTGGGATGCAGTGGTGTAAAGCGTGGGATGCAGTGGTGTAAAGCGTGGGATGCAGTGGTGTAAATTGTGGGATGCAGTGGTGTAAAGCGTGGGATGCAGTGGTGTAAAGTGTGGGATGCAGTTGTGTAAAGCGTGGAATGCAGTGGTGTAAAGCGTGGGATGCAGTGGTGTAAAGTAATGCAGTGGTGTAAAGCGTGGGATGCAGTGGTGTAAAGCGTGGAATGCGTAAAGCGTGGGATGCAGTGGTGTAAAGCATGGGATGCAGTGGTGTAAAGCGTGGTGTAAAGCGTAGAATGCAGTGGTGTAAAGCGTGGGATGCAGTGGTGTAAAGCGTGGAATGCAGTGGTGTAAAGCGTGGGATGCAGTGGTGTAAAGCGTGGAATACGTAAAGCGTGGGATGCAGTGGTGTAAAGCATGGGATGCAGTGGTGTAAAGCTTGGGATGCAGTGGATGCAGTGGTGTAAAACATGGGATGCAGTGGATGCAGTGGAGTAAAGCATGGGATGCAGTGGTGTAAAGCGTGGAATGCAGTGGTGTAAAGCGTGGAATGCAGTGGTGTAAAGCGTGGAATGCAGTGGTGTAAAGCGTGGGATGCAGAGGTGTAAAGCATGGGATGCAGTGGTGTAAAGCGTGGAATGCATAAAGCGTGGGATGCAGTGGTGTAAAGCATGGGATGCAGTGGTGTAAAGCGTGGGATGCAGTGGTGTAAAGCGTGGAATGCAGTGGGATGCAGTGGTGTAAAGCATGGGATGCAGTGGTGTAAAGCGTGGAATGCAGTGGGATGCAGTGGGGTAAAGCGTGGAATGAAGTGGGGTAAAGCGTGGGATGCAGTGGTGTAAAGCGTGGGATGCAGTGGTGTAAAGCGTGGAATGCGTAAAACGTGGGATGCAGTGGTGTAAAGCGTGGGATGCAGTGGAGTAAAGAGTGGGATGCAGTGGTGTAAAGCGTGGGATGCAGTGGTGTAAAGCGTGGGATGCAGTGGAGTAAAGAGTGGGATGCAGTGGTGTAAAGCGTGGGATGCAGTGGTGTAAAGCATGGGATGCAGTGCTCTAAAGCGTGGGATGCAGTGCTGTAAAGCGTGGGATGCAGTGCTGTAAAGCGTGGGCTGCAGAGGTGTAAAGCGTGGGATGCAGTGGTGTAAAGCGTGGAATGCAGTGGAGTAAAGCGTGGAATGCAGAGGTGTAAAGCGTGGGATGCAGTGGTGTAAAGCGTGGGGTGCAGTGGTGTAAAGCGTGGGATGCAGTGGTGTAAAGCGTGGGATGTAGAGGTGTAAAGCGTGGAATGCAGTGGAGTAAAGCGTGGAATGCAGAGGTGTAAAGCGTGGGATGCAGTGGTGTGAAGCGTGGGATGCAGGTGTGAAGCGTGGGATGCAGTGGTGTAAAGCGTGGGATGCAGTGGTGTAAAGTGAGGGATGCAGTGGTGTAAAGCGTGGGATGCAGTGGAGTAAAGCATCGGATGCAGTGGTGTAAAGCGTGGAATGCAGTGGTGTAAAGCGTGGAATGCAGTGGTGTAAAGCGTGGGATGCAGTGGTGTAAAGCGTGGAATGCGTAAAGCGTGGGATGCAGTGGTGTAAAGCGTGGAATGCAGTGGGATGCAGTGGTGTAAAGCATGGGATGCAGTGGTGTAAAGCGTGGAATGCAGTGGGATGCAGTGGTGTAAAGCTTGGAATGCAGTGGTGTAAAGCGTGGGATGCAGTGGTGTAAAGCATGGAATGCAGTGGTGTAAAGCGTGGAATGCAGTGGTGTAAAGCGTGGAATGCATAAAACCTGGGATGCAGTGGTGTAAAGCATGGGATGCAGTGGTGTAAAGCGTGGGATGCAGTGGAGTAAAGAGTGGGATGCAGTGGTGTAAAGCGTGGGATGCAGTGGTTTAAAGCGTGGGATGCAGTGGTTTAAAGCGTGGGATGCAGTGGTTTAAAGCGTGGGATGCAGTGCAGTGGAGTAAAGAGTGGGATGCAGTGGTGTAAAGCGTGGGATGCAGTGGTGTAAAGTGTGGGATGCAGTGCTGTAAAGCGTGGGATGCAGTGGTGTAAAGCGTGGGATGCAGTGCTGTAAAGCGTGGGATGCAGTGCTGTAAAGCGTGGGATGCAGTGGTGTAAAGCGTGGAATGCAGTGGATGAAAGCGTGGAATGCAGTGGAGTAAAGCGTGGAATGCAGAGGTGTAAAGCGTGGGATGCAGTGGTGTAAAGCCTGGGGTGCAGTGGTGTAAAGCGTGGGATGCAGTGGTGTAAGGCGTGGGATGCAGAGGTGTAAAGCGTGGAATGCAGTGGAGTAAAGCGTGGGATGCAGTGGTGTGAAGCGTGGGATGCAGTGGTGTAAAGCGAGGGATGCAGTGGAGTAAAGCTTGGAATGCAGTGGAGTAAAGCGTAGAATGCAGAGGTGTAAAGCGTGGGATGCAGTGGTGTAAAGCGTGGGATGCAGTGGTGTAAAGCGTGGGATGCAGTGGTGTAAAGCGTGGGATGCAGTGGTGTAAAGCGTGGAATGCAGTGGATTAAAGCGTGGAATGCAGAGGTGTAAAGCGTGGAATGCAGAGGTGTAAAGAGTGGGATGCAGTGGTGTAAAGCGTGGGATGCAGTGGTGTAAAGCGTGGAATACAGAGGTGTAAAGCGTGGGATGCAGTGGTGTAAAGAGTAGGATGCAGTGGTGTAAAGCGTGGGATGCAGTGGTGTAAAGCGTGGGATGCAGTGGTGTAAAGCGTGGAATGCAGTGGTGTAAAGCGTGGGATGCAGTGGTGTAAATCGAGGGATGCAGTGGTGTAAAGCGTTGGATGCAGTGGTGTAAAGCGTGGGATGCAGTGGTGTGAAGCGTGGGATGCAGTGGTGTAAAGCGTGGGATGCAGTGGTGTGAAGCGTGGGATGCAGTGGTGTAAAGCGAGGGATGCAGTGGAGTAAAGCGTGGGATGCAGTGGTGTAAAGAGTGGGATGCAGTGGTGTAAAGCGTGGGATGCAGTGGTGTAAAGCGTGGAATGCAGAGGTGTAAAGCGTGGGATGCAGTGGTGTAAAGAGTGGGATGCAGAGGTGTAAAGCGTGGGATGCAGTGGTGTAAAGAGTGGGATGCAGTGGTGTAAAGCGTGGGATGCAGTGGTGTAAAGCGTGGGATGCAGTGGTGTAAAGCGTGGAATGCAGAGGTGTAAAGCGTGGGATGCAGTGGTGTAAAGCGTGGAATGCAGAGGTGTAAAGCGTGGGATGCAGTGGTGTAAAGAGTGGGATGCAGAGGTGTAAATCGTGCGATGCAGTGGTGTAAAGCGTGGGATGCAGTGGTGTAAAGAGTGGGATGCAGAGGTGTAAAGCGTGCGATGCAGTGGTGTAAAGCATGGGATGCAGTGGTGTAAAGCGTGGAATGCAGAGGTGTAAAGCGTGGGATGCAGTGGTGTAAAGAGTGGGATGCAGAGGTGTAAAGCGTGGGATGCAGAGGTGTAAAGCGTGGGATGCAGTGGTGTAAAGAGTGGGATGCAGTGGTGTAAAGCGTGGGATGCAGTGGTGTGAAGCGTGGGATGCAGTGGTGTAAAGCGTGGGATGCAGTGGTGTAAAGAGTGGGATGCAGAGGTGTAAAGTGTGGGATGCAGAGGTGTAAAGCGTGGGATGCAGAGGTGTAAAGCGTGGAATGCAGTGGTGTGAAGCGTGGGATGCAGAGGAGTAAAGCGTGGAATGCAGAGGTGTAAAGCGTGGGATGCAGTGGTGTAAAGAGTGGGATGCAGAGGTGTAAAGCGTGGGATGCAGTGGTGTAAAGCGTGGGATGCAGTGGTGTAAAGCGTGGGATTCAGTGGTGTAAAGCGTGGGATGCAGAGGTGTGAAGCGTGGGATGCAGTGGTGTAAAGCGTGGGATGCAGAGGTGTAAAGCGTGGGATGCAGTGGTGTAAAGCGTGGGATGCAGAGGTGTGAAGCGTGGGATGCAGTGGTGTAAAGCGTGGGATGCAGAGGTGTGAAGCGTGGGATGCAGTGGTGTAAAGCAGCTGCCACTGGATTCTAGAGCAGTGATACGTGTTCTCTGGAATGACGAATCACGTTTCTCTGTCTGGCAATCCGATGGACGAGTCTGGGTTTGGCGTTTGCCAGGAGAACGGTACTTGCTTGACTGCATTGTGCCAAGTGTGAAGTTTGGTGGAGGGGGGATTATGGTGTGGGGTTGTTTTTCAGGGGTTGGGCTTGGCCCCTTAGCTCCAGCTAAAGAAGCTCTTAATGCTTCAGCATACCAAGACATTTTGGACAATTTCATGCTGGGAACAGCTTGGGGATTTTCCTGTTCCAGGAAAAATGTAATTTGCTGCAGTAGGAAAAGCCACTGTGCCGTCCAGTATATAATAAATGACTTGCGCCTCAAGAGTTTGCAGACGAAACGCAATAAGCACGGTCATGTTACCTTGCTTTCAGATGCAGGACAGCTATGGGAGGCAATTATACCAAACCACTTTGACGACAGACTTTGGCTAAAGGATTTCAGAATGACCAAATCAGCATTTCAGATGCTGCGCAACGAGATCGGTCCGCTGGTTAGTCCACTTATGCCATCCCATCGCTCAAAGTCACACCACTTTCTTGATGCGCATCTAGGAATTTATTCGGTAAATGTGATTCCATCGTAGTTTATGCGTATGTATTCTTATCAGATAAAACATTTATCTGCCTCAACTGAGCGCATATGTTTTTTGTGCGCATCTTGGCATGTCCATCCAGCGTTTATTTTTATTTTTTGCGATATCCCACAATGTGCATAAAAAAGGGGGATTGAAACATAGCTAGTGACAAGTGCAAGCATCTCCTTAAAAAGGACTATTTCAGTTGCTGTCAAGTATGTAAACCTCTTTTAAGATTAAAAATGACCTCTCGCCAGAATATGGACCTTAAATGATGATGTAGATGTAAATGTGGTTATTGTGTCTGGTTTCAGGTATGACGGCGGAAGGGATGTACCCTTCTCTCTTCATGACGGCATTTACCGCCAACTCTGACCGAACCCTGTCTCTCTGCTGGGAGCAGCACTGTAAACTACTGCCTGGGGTTGCCGGAGTTCATGCCAGTCAAGTAGCTTCCTGGACTATAGAGGAGGTAATACTCACTTCAGTCAACTGTGTGGAAATCCCTTGGTTTACAAGTTAAATGAATGGGTATATTTCAGAGTACAAGATAAAGTCCAGTTATTATTATACTGTATATCACTAAATCACTTATATGTTTATAATACTTTTATTTTGATAACAATTTACTATGAGATTCATTAGTTAACATTAGTTAACTTCATTAGTAGCATGAACTAATAATGAACTGAACATTTATTAATAATTGTCCATGTTAATTTCAACATTTACTAACACTTTATTAAAATCTTGTTAACATTAATGCACTTTGAACTAACATGAACAAACAATGAACAGCTTTATTTTTATTAACTAACATTAAAAAAGATTAACAAATAAAATAAATGCATTGCTCATGGTTAGTTCATGTTAGTTAACACATTAACTAATGTTAACTAATGAACCTTATTGTAAAGTGTTTCCTTTATTTTACATTGAAAAATAAAACATTGAACAAAACATGCAATACTCAAGAATACAGCCGCACACTTCTGAACTTCTGGATATTAAAATGATGTCTGGACGCAGCAAACAACAGCCGCTGGAATGATCGCTCTATTCATTTATATCTCTGTTTGATTTCCAGGTCTTTGGATTTGTTAATAATCTTATTGGTTGTGAGGAGCAGGCCCAAATTTTCAAAGATGAAGTAAGTAAATTTCTATTAATATTGAAATAGGGTTAACTCAACGCCCCCCTGTGAACACAACACATTGAATACATTTACATAAAATATGTGTTCAATTCACATGTGGAAATAAAATAAAGATCAGTAATATGCCAACATCTATCTCATATGAAATATTTTACATAATCATATGATTATTCTAATCAAATACATTAATTGTCTTCTTAGCTGTATTATATCATGTAATTGAATTTATTTTAACTAAAAAAGTTGAAAACATACTGCGAATGTCATTAAAGCCTATAAATACTAAATCCACAACGAAAAGTCAATGATATTGTTCTGGATTTAATTTACTTGGGATGAAAAATTATATTACTAAACAATAATTTAATATATGGTTGGCTCCCTTTCAAAAGATACTCTCAATGCAGCGCCTTGTGCTTTGGGAAAACATCTTTGTTTGACCGATTGTGAAGTATGTGTGGCAAACACACCAAGAACTTGGCTTTAGATTATGTTTCACTAAACAAAGTTCAGGAGGAGCACGTTCAAATAATCAATCCAATTAACTTGTCATCAACAATCATCATGACTATCCCGTCAGCATGAGAGGAAGCATATATATATATATATGCACTCATTTCTTGACAGTTTTTCAGCCTCCCTCCTCCACCCCGACTCCTCACTCTCGGCTTGCTCCTTCCACAGCCAGGAATACGGGGGGAGTACTCTGGGTTTGGGACAAATACCGAGCCCGGAGCCCTCTCCTCGAACAGCACGCCAAATAAGCATACCATTTATTCTATCTGACTTATTTGTAAGTGTGAAGTCGTGAAATAACCTCTGACGATAGCGTGAGAGGCTCGCGCTCGTGAGAGGCTATAAATAGATGTGAAACAGGTGCGCCTTCAGGTTTCTTTGTCTTCTGAGACCACATTGAGAGTGTGTGTGTGTGTGTGAAAACTATCTCTCTATCTGTCCACTATGTTAGGAGTTCGAGTTTTCAGTGTGCTTTCAGTGTGCTGTGTGTTTTCAGAATTTTCTCAGTGTGAAAAAGAGAACATCATGTTGCAAACAATCAAGGAGATGCGTGCCTCCGTGTTCACGGCCCATCCCTGATGTTGACACGCATGAGTTCTGCTTTGAGTGTTTGCTCTTGCGTTCGAGCATGGTGACTGTAAGCTGTTCTATATTAAAGTGCTTCACACTCGTTTCACATATCTTCAAGGACAAGCCCCCGCACTAAGATAGTAAGGCTCGCGAGTCGATCTGGCTGAGGAGTGAGAGGCGCTCCTTTCCCTTTCGCTCACGCTCTCTCCAGATCGCTTCTTCGGATCGGGCAGAGGACGCTGCATCCCTTGTTTCTGTTGAAATGTATTTTGACACGCTGCCTCTGAGCCCTCGTCGCCCCCTATGATTAAAAGAAGAGCTACTTGAGGTGGTGACTAGTGCAGTGACCAGGTTACACAGGAACATGCGACCCCAAGTCCACAAAGCTAGAGGACAGATTTCTATGGAGGGGCCTGAGCGACAGTCTCTCCCCGTCTCTGAAGACCTCCATGACACATCAACTCGTTCATGGGGGAAACCATATACATCACGTGTCTTTGTGCCCTCTACGTCGATCTATTCGACTATAGTGGGTATGAGGGCACGCGGTTGCCTCAGGTTGAAGAGACTATCTCTCTGCACATCATGGTGGTGGCTCTGCACATCATCTGCACATCATGGTGGTGTTACAGGAATACCAGGCTGATCTGAGTGTGTGTTTGGGAGTCTTGACGAAGAGGCCGTCTCAGGGTTACGCCGAGCCACAGATGTGTCTCTCCGGGACACTAAGCAGGCGGCCTGTGTAATCAGCTGATCTATGTCAGCTTCAGTCTCCGCAGAGAGGCATCTGTGGAGGAACCTTACGGGCATCAGAGACAAATAAGGATTGCGCACTACGGACTTTGGTCCCTTTCTGTGTGGCTCAGACCCTGGTTCCTCACCTTGGGTCCCACTCTAGGTGCATGTTGTCGTCGCAAGATAGCTAAACAGATTTGGGAAAGATTTTAGGAAGTAGAGGTGGACCTCTTTGCCTCTCAAAAGACAGCGCAATGCCCCCTCTCCTGCTCTCTGAGTCACATCGACCCCCTGGGCCTGGATGCCATGGCACATACGTCATACCAGGCTGCGTCTGTATGGGTTTCCACCGATTGCTCTGCTCCCGGGAGTCCTGGCCAAGGTCCTCTTGTAGTGATTTTACTTTTGCCCATTCAATTACACTAAGTAATGTAATGATTGGTACTCACGTCACCGTTGATGTTGCGATTTTTGGATCACTCATAAGGTGTGGTTATGAGTACATCAGATGACCACCTTCCCCCTCTCTTACTTTGAGGCACAGGTACATTTACATTTACATTTATTCATTTAGCTGACGCTTTTATCCAAAGCGACTTTGGAGCAACACGCCTCTGGAGCAACTAGGGGTTAAGTGTCTTGCTCAGGGACACATTGGTGTCTCACAGTGGATTCGAACCCGGGTCTGTCACACCAAAGGCATGTGTCTTATCCACTACGACACAGGTGTAATAAAATACATTTTATTAACAAAAGATAAACAAGAATAACTAACACAACTACTAAATGAATACCATGAATGATAACGGAATAAAGTGCATAAGATGCATAAAATACAAGTGATTAAGTTGACTGTGGCTATGGAAGAGTTACATTAACTTATGTAAAGATAAACTGTTGTTTCTCTCAAACTAATAAGGTGAAGAACCTTATTGTGCTTCAAACAAATAAATGAATGATTATTTGTTATTAACTACAGTATCATCAGCTATACTACCTCTGATGTAACTTGGAAAATCATATACTGATAATATACAACAATGAAGGAACCCTGAAGTGAAGGTTTGCTCTCTGGAGCTTAACTTTGTTGCAAATGTCTGTTTGTCTTCTGCCTCTCTGGGCCAGACATTCAGACTTTGGTCAAACCACCTTTGTCTCTCTGGCATGGAGACTCGGGACATGCTGTAGTCATTACGGTCTCGCTGGAAGAGGACTCTGAGTGTAGCGTTTGGTAGTGTCTCTTTCCTCACAGGCTGGAGGCTCAGAACGTGGTCGTATCTGTTGCTGCCTCGTAAACTGTAGACTCCGATCATGTAATCTGTTGTTGTGTCTCTGGACGAATCAGAGGCTCACAATGGTACAGCGTATCTGTTATGTCTCACCTGATGGGAGACTCAGAACATGAATCTGTTGCTGCCTTCTCTGTAACAGGCCGGGACTCAGAACTTGGTTGATCTGTGTCTATCCCTACAGGACAGACCGGTATATCTGTTATGTCTCAGCTTCGCAGGCCGGGACTCAGGACAAGGAGTGTCTGTTGAAAGGTTACCTGTATCTCTCTCCGATGAGGAGGAGATATAGTAGTTTGGCACTTCTCCATTCCTGTGCAGTGATTGGTTGCTGGCATCAGAGGCGACACACACAGTGTGGCCCACCCTTCTTTCCCCTGTGGAACTCATTTGCATAAACCACAAAGTTGGACTTCTTAAAAGTGTCTTTAAAGTTTACCAATGCATTTCAAACTTGCATTTCACACAGGCTTGGTACTAGAGATCTTCTTCTTGCCCTCTCAGAGGCATCTGACTGTTGTCTTAGCATCTTTATCTGGTGCCATTGGACAGCTTGTTTGTGATTTTCCACCAAGATCCAATCAAAATGAAGCAAACCTCTGTCCACTGCTACGGACAGGGTGGGGGTGGGAGAAACTGTGATATGCCTTCACAAACTCCCATAAGAGCTGTGATTGTGATGTTTGGGGGAGGCACGACGAGCGCAAATATTTCCCAAAAGCAAAAAAATAAATACACAATAGCGTTTCTTCTATGACTTTCCAAAAGAGTGAATATTATCAAGAGATTGATATTACGTTGGTCAGAAGAAGGGAGAAAGAGAACAAAATTTGCCATCACTCCTTCAGACGTTGTATTAGAAACACTCATGCAGTGACCAGTTTTCTGTAATTTAATGACAAGGTAATTAAACACAAAATATATAAACATAAATGTACATTAAATAAAAATAAATAAAAAAACGTAAAAGGTAGATTTACGATGATAAAGGGATAGTTGAAAATGCTTCTGTCATTACTCACGCTCATGTCGTTCAAGACTTGACACCCTTTAAATGAAAATCGAGCTTTTAATGTTGTTTATGTGTCTATGTGGTGTTTTTAATACGCTTTAAGACACACCATGTGTAAGTTCATAAGTCGACAGCATTGCTGAGTATTTTCTCCTTAAAACTGCAGTGAACCAAAGACAGTCTCAAAAACACGGTTTGAAATCGCTGGTGTTTCTGACGCCACAAACGACCTTGTAACCAATCAGATCAACGTGTGATCGTCAACCAGTGTATCTCTGAGCTGAGTGAGTGAGTGGAGGCGGGGCTCATCTGCATATTCATAGAGCCGCGTATACTAAATGAGGCAAGGGTGTCGAGTTACATTCAAGATATTGTAAGGCATGAAGAATTTTTTCAAGGAAAAAACTTTTAAATATGTAATTTTGGTGATCATAGGTTCCATTGCCTCAAAGTCAATTTTTTTTTTTTTTTTTTTTTTTGATGGGCTTTTGGTTAAAGATACAATATGTAAGATTTTTTCGCCACAAGAGGGCGCATGTCTCCAACAATAACAAAGGCGTATGTTTATGACGCAGGGAACAGCTGAATGATGGGACTTGCTGTCAAGCTGATGGATCTAATAATGTTTATGGATGAGTGCAAACATTCATGTTTTTTTAACATTACAGTGATATGAAGCAGGTCGAGATTGCTAAAGAGAGTGTAGCAATCGCGACCTGCTTCATATCACTGTAAGTGATACTATCCGCGGGACTTACACGCGAGTCCCGCGAATAGAAAGGAATCAGGACATTTAATTCGACCGAACTACCCGCAAGTGCTGGATTACTCACACAGGTCAGTTTATTAGACGAATTAAACTTGTGAGGGAACGCAGCGCTGCTTCACTTGGTCTAACGTTACACTATCACACTAAACGGCATTTACATGTGTGTTGAAAGTTATAATGTTATTCTACGTGTTAGTTCGTTTGCTATACGAAACTAGGTGAGCTAGATCAACATTAGAATAACATACTGACCATATTCTAACATTTCATCATGTTGAGCTAACGTTATATAACATTGATTTGTTTTATGTAACGTTACATTTGCTCACCTGTCTAATAAAGCTGTCAAGTCGTGACTCGTGAAGCTCTGTCGAGTCCAAGTTAGTCGCGGACGCTAGCTCTCGGCATCTCAAAAACGCCACGCTGATATTGATTCTCATTTTAGTTCTCCTTGTTTGTCCCAAAGTCTGCTTGCCATGGTCTATTTTTGAACGAAACAAGAACTGCGAGCCGCTAAACGTTACGCACTACGCAGTTGTCCACATCTGTCGCCATGGTTACGTAATGGCCATGGCAGTGACCTGAAACCGAGGATAGCGCGGATATTGCGTCATTGACAGGCGACATTTTTTTCCGGGACGGCCACTTATTTAAAATTAGAATTTCTCTGAAATAAAAAATCTTTGGAGACTTTTGGGATATTGTAAGTACACAACTGCAGAAAATATATCACACCGTGCAAGTGATTTTGGGATATTTTATTACAAAATTCTTACATATTGGACCTTTAAATGCCTAAAATAAGGTTGGTGATGAACACAAGCTTCAGATATTTTCAAAAAAAAATTCTACAACATAAAATACATCAGTAATACCCCTCTCATGATGTTATTAAAGCTTTTACTTGTCTTGAAAAAGGCGGTTGTTAACAAGTGGCTAAATAGCACTACAGATGTTGTGGGAGACATTACTCGTCATCACACGGATCAGGTAAACTCATCTACTCACTTATTCTGTTTATAACCGCGCTCTTGAAAACTATTATAACTCAAACTTTCATGGAAAGTGTTTTAAGATAAAGACTGAAAGAGTTTGTATTTAGGCTTTATAATTCATAAAAGTTTTTCATTTGTGAAGATTATCACGATGGACAAAACATGTAAGAATCATACGATTTTTTTTGTTCACAGAACTAATTTTTTTCAATAAGCCAATGCGAAAATCCTACTGGGTTTTTGTCAGGGGAACCAGGGTGATGCAGACATACGGTTTGGCCTACAAACACACGTCATCATCACCGCAGCGCTTGTTTGCTCAGCGGAAGCTCAACCGTAGATGCTTGATGAAAACCCTCATTGGTTTTTGCAGAAGTGTGACACGCACGAATCTCATCGATTCGCCAACAAGCATGCAAGCTTCAGTTTACCAAATTTGAATGCGTACATTCGCTGATCAATGTTTATTATAGAACAGATTAGAATTTATAAAAGAATTTAGATGCAGAATAGCCTAGCAAGAAGCACAACACTCTGGACAGCATAGCAATTATGCTTAGCAACACCCTGGCAACCAGCCAACACACAACATTTTTTCTTAGAAAAAATGTTTCTATATATTATATTACATTTTAAGAAATAAAATCCAAAGTTCAGGTATATCATTGAGTGGTGTTGCGTTACTTGTCGCTTGAAGTTTCTTGTTCCAGCTGGTCACTGATACAGCGTCACTTTTCTCTGCAGATGATCGATGGAGAGGCCTTCCTTCTTCTGACTCAAAATGATATTGTGAAGATCATGAATATAAAGCTAGGACCAGCGCTGAAGATTCACAACGCCATTTTAGTGTTCAAGAGCACAGACGAAGGCCTGAAGTGAGCAACTCGTCTTCAAGCTCCTCATGCCGCAACGATCCATTCAGAATCCGACATCTAATCACGTGTTTGGTGTTTAACGTCTGAACCCACCAGAGAGAGAGAGAGAGAGAGAGAGAGACAACCAGAGCAGGATGAACGAAACATGAAACAGTACAGCCTAGCTGAGCTTCGATGCTGCTTTATTTCAAAAGCGAAATGACACGTTCTGATAAAGAACAACCCGATCTGAAACCACCGCGCAGGATTTTTTGTATTTGGAGAGTTAACTGAAATCTACATTTGTTCTCAGTGTGTGAAGTGAAATATCAGGGCAGATTTCAGTTGATTGGTGCTACTGTCCCCTTTATTAGCGCCCTGATGGTGTTTATGCACTTTACCTGAGGAGCCACTAGAGGGAGCTGTCCTTTAGACAATCTGAGCCAACTAAACCAATTGTTTGGGGACCGTTAACTATATTTGCCCTCAGTAACAAAGTGCTACTGACACTGTGGTGTTAAATGAGATTAAATGAGCTATTTTACCGAGTTTGGATTGTCATGTCAGTGTTGTTATTTTTGTATGAATGGAAACCCCGAGGGGTAAATAGTAACCGGGTAAGGTTTTAGGTGATCTATGTTTCTCTCTCTGATGGGAAATTTTAATAATGTACAGTTGAGTAACAATGTCGTTCAGTTCATCAACATGAATAAATGTTTAATTCAAGTCTGGTTTCTGCTTGTGTTTAGTGGTGTGTGTGCGAATGATACATGAAGTCTTGCTGCTTGTAGAAGAGTAGTGCTATTTCTGGACGCCTGATTCACAATTTTCATCTAAATAAAATAATAAAACAGGAAACAAATACTAAGATCATCTCAGCAACAGCATGGCTGGTTAACACTTTATGTTGATAGTCCACTTTCTACTAACTTTAAGTAATTTTGTAACTTCATGTATTGGAGTAACTTAGAGTATTAGACTGTCTGCTTAATATCTGCTAACACTTTATTTTGATGCTCCATCAAAAGACATTATACTGACTATAAGCACAACGGTCTACTAAACTTCCATCAGTGGGGGATTTAGGCTATTTATTAAAATGCCCAAATGTCTAACACCTTTTTTTAACTCAATATCTTCTATATGTTCTTTATCAAGTCTGTCGACAGGCATGAAATCACTTTAGTTTTGACTGACCGAGAGGCCAGATGCATTTCAAAATACATTTCAAGCATCCAAAATAACAGGAACCGGTTTCTCGTCTTTTAAATAAACAGGTGTCATCTGCCGGTTGACTGATGAGAAAAGTGTGTTCTGCCACTAAAATACCCTGAACATCTACACTTCGAGTTATACAAATATTGAGAAACTCAGTAACCAACAACAACCAAAAGGGGATCACAAACACCATCTCCAAAGACACTAGCTAGCCTATTCATATTTATTTTTATAAAATGTTTGAAATATTTGAACAAAAGTTGAACCCAATCCAAACCTACGCAAAGATTCATACATAAACACACACTCAACCTTATCGAAGGTCTTAAAAAAGTCTAAAAAAAAATATATATGTACAGTTTGTTTGTGTTTTATTTTGGTTTTGTTCTGTTCCTGTTTGCCTGTGTTCCTGAACACAGTTTGTTTCCATGGTTACTGATTAGTTTGTTTGCCCTGTGTATTTATAACCTGTGTTTTAGTTACTCGTGTTCGGTTCTAGTTAATATATGGTGTCAATATTGTTCCTGAGTTTATTCTAGTGTTTGTCCTGAGATTGTAAAGCTTAATAAAGACTGTTATTTTGATCTCCTTCATCTTTATCGTGCACCGCTAACACAAACTGCATGACAGTTAGTTGACTGATTAATCTAATATATCCAACACAAGGCTAATATTATTTGCTGTATTCATACCTCTCATAAAGCCAGATTGGGGAACAGAGATAGCCTAATTTATTTTAAGCATGGTTTCAATCTATTTGCATAAAGGGAGGCAAAGAGTGCACTGTAGTGAACGTTTAAAGGTTGTGTTTGCTAGCAGGTTGCATGTAAACTAGCTAACAGCCTGTGCCAGGTCACTGTGATTTCGCCAAGTAAGAAATGTTCCTGGATTTTGTTGATCCTGGAATAACATTCCTGTCCCAAAATTTAGTCCCTACCCCTAAACCTAACCCTACCCATAACGTTTCCCTGAAATCAGAGGGTAATGACAGGTGAATAAAACTGATGTAGAAGCACGTAACGCTGGCTCTAAGCCTAAACTTGACATAAACTGTAAACTTGTCCCTCAAATCTGATTGGTTGATTGGAGATGTTGATCCAGGAACATGTGGTACTTGGTGAAATCTCGTTCACCGCCTGCGCCATCTACAGTTTCATGACTGAACTAATCCTTTTCTTGTTACATGACGTGGACTTCATGTTCTTCAGGAACATAAGCAAGCTAACATGCAGCACAGTTTTGTTCTATATATATTCATTAGTGTTTAAGGAGAGTTCAGTTCCTGAAGTGTGCTGTATAGTAGCGCAGGGGCCAGGGCATGAAGAGAGAGAGGGGTCATCCATCCATCCGCTTTCCGGCGCGCGCGTGTGCTATAGGGGCGCAAGGGACTGTGGCTATTAGTCCGTGAGGCGGGGAGAAAATTGGTATCAAAAAGGGCACCAATTCTAATGGTTATTTTTCAAAACAGGCATGCCCCCTGACCACAAAAATGCATGATAGCAGTGCCATGTAGGTAGCTTAAGCCTTAAAGGAGCTGTATGTAAGAAATTTATTTCAATTAATCATAAAATGGCCCTGATATGTCACTAGACATTAAGAAATCATGTACATTTCAAATACTTATATCACTGACAACAGTAGTCCGGACAGGATATTGTCATTTAAAAAGTGCAGTTGCAGCCCTCAACTGATGTTGATGTTGTCATGTTGTGTTTTGGTCTGATGCTCCTCCCTCCACCTATCTACCAATCACGAAGTCAGTAGTGTTGCGGCAACCGGGTTGCCAGCTCTGCTCTAGTTTCCACAGCTGCAGCTCGTCACGTTCCTGCTGGATCCTGCAGCCTATCTGGCAACCTCGAGTCAGGGAGGAGGGGGAGGGGATACACCACTCTACAGTAATTTGAAAGTGATTGCAGTACCAGTTTTGGCCACAATCTTACATACAGCTCCTTTAAGGTATGAAAAATACCAATTTTACATTTAATTGTGCTGAAAAATTCTAATTATGCAAACTAAATCTCAACATTGATAAACTGTTATATTGACATATCTATTGCTTTAGATCTTCTCTTTTATGATGAGATATCACTGTGAAATTAAAAATAAAATATAAATGCTCTTTAGGACAGAAAATATACAATAAAATAAGGAAAATATAACACAATTTTGGAATTATATTAAACACAAAATAATATTTTGTTCAAATATGGTTCAATATATCTCCCTTCGAACAGTCATATGTATTGCGTAGCTATACGCTATGGGGAACCAACCCAAACACGCTGTGCTATGATAAGAGACATGTTGAACGGGCAAAAGCCCTAATTATGATGGGCCTGTTTACTGAGGCTGACTTCATCACACAGAAAGGATATGTGCCTGCAGTGCAGGGACTTCCGAGTTATAAAACCTGGCGTAGATGGACTGCGAGGACCAGCCGGCCACTATACATATATCGCTAATAGATACTCCACTGGACCATGCCCAGGAGGAGGCCATGCCTCTAGTGGAGGGAGCTGTGATGCCTATGGGGCATTGCAGGCCCATAGAGGCAGATGCTAAAGCCATAGCATCCACCAGCCATAATATTTGCTTTGTGATCAAGCACTGTGCGACCACCGAAGCTCATAAAGAGCTGCTCTGACTGTTTGTACTGAGCGGAGCGTCTGTACCGGGCAGAGTAGGTGTAATTGCTGCTCATCTTCCGATGTGGGAAGAGCAGAGAGAGTGATCACTTGTGCTTTAAACAGGGTTGAATGAGTTTGGAGAAAAGTATCAGTGACACCTCACATAGGTTTGGGTCCTGGTGACACCTCACATAGGTTTGGGTCCTGGTGACACCTCACATAGGCTTGGGTCCTGGTTTCTTGCTGAGCACCAGCCAGAGAACACAGACCACTTAAGAGCATAGAGGCGTCTTTGTGGACGGAGCTCTAGCCTCATTGATTGTGCTCAGGACACTCGCTGGGAGCTCCACTAGCTCCCGTCGAGGGGCCACACATTGAGGGCCCATAGTCTGGGACGGGGGGTGCCAAATCTTCCTGTTCGCCTAGGTCTTTCCTCAGGGGTATTGGCCATAGGGCTGCTGTGAGCAGCAGAATCAACTCGGGGAACCAAGGTTGGGTCCGCCAGAGAGGGGCCACTAGTAGGACTGAGTGTCTGCCCTCCCTGATCCTCTTTATGACCTGAGGGAGGAGCAAGACTGGAGGAAAGGCATACAGGGGAAGGCTGGGCCATTCGTGGGCCAGCGCATTCCTGCTTTTCGAGAAAAATATTGGGCAGTGAGTTGTCTTTGGAGGCAAAGAATTTGACCTCTGCCCTCCTGAAAACACTCCAGATAATTTGAGTTTGGGGATGGAGGGTCCATTCCCCTGGGGACACATTGCCCCGGGACAGCATATCTGCTTCCTGGTTCAGTTTCCGTGGAACATGCGTTGCTCTCAGCGAGCGCAGGTTGTTTTCTGCCCATAAGAGGAGACTTCTGGCCAGTTCGTACAGTCGTCTCAATCTGAGCCCCCCCCCCCCCCCCCCCCCCCGGCAGTTTATATAGGACACTACTGTTGTGTTGTCCGTGTGGACCAGGACATGGTGACCTGACAAACGTGGTAGAAAGGTTTTAAAACCACCAGCAATTCTAGGCAGTTGATATGAAACCGTCCCTCCGTGCTGGTCCAAGCTCACCCCTGACTCCAAGAGACTGGGTTTCGACCAGGGCTCTGGTGCAGCCGTGGTTTACCCTGATATAGAGATGGCTTTAGTGCCATGATTGGGGGGAAACCTGTGGTTTTAGCCAGTACTTCAGTATGTGTAGCATACTCTGCGGACGTACTTATGAAGCAGAGGCCATGAGGCCTAGCATCCTCAGAAAGGTTCTGTGGGGACTCTTGGTCCCCGCTCTAAACCAGCTTGTGAGTCGCTGAATAGCCAGATAGCGTTTGTTCGATAGCCACGCCCTCATTGCAAAATTCATTCTTACCTGTTAAACGGAGGCATTTACAGACTGGTCTTAAGTTTAAAACAATGAGTTAAAGCAGTACACCACTATGTTTTCTGCAAAAAAAAATAATCACAATAACAATATTTTTTAAACAAGTTAAAATTTCGACAAAATTCCAACCTAGATATCACCAAGTATGAATGTTTTGGTACCAAAAATAATGAATTATAGAAATAACCAACCGTAAATGGAATTTGCCAAATGTTTGGGGGGGTCAAACATAAAATTGGTGATTTTTTTACCTTAAGCTACCCACTAAGAATTGCTATCATGCATTTTTGTGGTCCAGGGACATCCCTCTGTTGAATAAAAAAGAGTAGCATTGGTGCCCTCTTATGAGACACATTTCTGAAATTTGGGGGTTTGCCTCACGGACTATATGTTTTATTGCTATAGGTGTGTCCTGCATCAATCTAATTTCAATTTTGTATGGAGAAAACGTGTGCACTAATTTTTATTTTGCATTTCCAGAGATATATATAGAAAATAGGGTTTTGATTTCCTACTGAGATGTGCTTTTACCGTTTCCAGATCTCCCTTTCACCAACTATCACATATTGCATGGTAGCAGCACAAGATGAAGACGAAGGAAATAACAATAACAGTCTTTATTAAGCTTTACAAACTCAGGACAAACACTAGAATAAACTCAGGAACAATAATGACTCAAGACATTAATGAGAACCGACCAGGAATAACTCAAACACAGGGTATCAATACACAGGGCAAACACAGGTGATAAATGAAGCGCAGGTGAAACTTAATTCTTGATTATCAATTTATCATAATAATATAAAGTTGGTTATCATATTTTACTTGTGAGGACATTCGGCCCTTATAGCCAAACCTGTACACACACACACACACACACACACACACGTTATCTTCTAGGCCTATTGTTTTTATATGCAGTTAATAAATACTGACTAACCCAAAGCCACACCCTAACAGTTCTACATTTTCATAATAAAATCATAAACAAAAGATTATTTAGGCCTACTTTATTTATTGTTTTTACAAATGAGAATGTCCCCGCCCAGATGGAAGTTTTGTCAGATTTAACTCATTTCTGGGGACATGTTTGTGTCTAGAGCATAACAGATTACACGCACACACACACACACACACACACTGCTGTCCTGCGGGCTCGGGCTCTCATATCTAGAGTCGTGCACACATGGGTTGATCATTCACCCGGGCCTCCAGCCAAACACGGCTGTGTAACGCGATGCTTCAGAGACACGGCCAGACAATGATGCACTTCAACAACACTTTATCAGCAAAACTTCATAAACTATATATTTAACGCTGACAGGTAAGTTGTTTCTCAGAACTGTTCAATTTTTAACAAATTATTTTAAATGTATGTTTTTTGTCTAAAATCGTGTTTACACTCTTTGTTATCTTTTTAGAAAATATAGCATTCAAACAGCTTGTCAGTGCATATAATATACTTTTATTATTATGTGAGTTATTAGTATTATTAGTATTATTATTAATAAAGGTCATGATTTTCCATCCAATGAACAGTTGAATAAGATGAATAAAAACATGAATAACTTATTGATTATAAGATCGTTTTGCTTTACTCCATTGTGTCTATCAAACAAACAACACGTTTAGTCGATCCTGTACACTAACAAGAAGAGATGACCTGCCAGAACATAGTGTTTATTCGTAGTCCTAATTTGCAGGAGAATTGCAAAGCTGTATTTACTGTGTAAACTTGTTAATGCTGAGTTCCCAAACGTCCTTCATGGGTCTGTGTCACCCAAACCTGAACATCCAGTTTCCCTCAGCCAGACCAGCATAAAGCTCAGTGCTGGTGGACACGTCCATCTCACACTCAGGACAGAGAGACTCGCGGGAACACAAGATGGCTCATTATAATCCAGTAAGAACGTTTTATTCTTCGCTGTTACAGCTTCAGCTTCTAGATTAGCCATGCCGTTTAACACACGTTTAATGTCCCCTCCAGCCATTATCAGCGTCTCCATCAGACGAGGTCAATCTGGGTGTGTCTGTCAATCCTCAGTAAGATGTCCCTGTTTTATTAGTCATTTGTCAAGAGAATAAACCTTTCATATGTGCAAATGAACACAGTTAATGGATTTATGTGCACAGAAAGTGACAGTTTGTGTTGTCTTGTGTGCTTCAGTGCCAAACCCACCGACTTTGACTTTCTGGCTGTGATTGGTAAAGGGACATTTGGGAAGGTGAGGCGCGTCCGACGCCACTATCTGATTAACAGTGTACCTTATGACTTCACCAATGATTAACACTTCAGAAGGAAGCCTAGTAAGGTTACCTTGATGGAAGTTGTGTTTGGTTTTCCACTGGGCATAAGTGACCTGTACAAGACTGAAGTTACAGAACTGCTATTTTATCCACAACCGTGTCTGAGATATCATGTGGGTTGCAGGTGCTCTTAGCCAAACTGAAAGCAGACGGGAAGTTCTACGCAGTGAAGGTTTTGCAGAAGAAGGTTATATTGAAGAAAAAAGAGGTTTGTATTTGTTTTGTTTAGCTTGTTTGTCCATATAACCAGCCCTAGCAAGACTATAGAGTTACATATGAAAGATCAAAACACCTTTGCTCTGATAATGCTAATCTAATCTAATACTCTGTCCTTTGTACCATGGTAATCTCTCACTTGCTGGCCAAAAGACGGGCTTTTTATTTACTACAGTATAGTTGTAGCAGTGACTAATATTTACCACTTGTTTTGATGTTGGAGTATAATTCATGAAAATGGCCCCAGTGTGTACTAACACACAAGCACAGTTAAAGTTGCTTGCAGAATATGATTGTGTTGTCATTGAAAAGCTTGAGGCTGTAAGCACTGTCACTGTGTCGGCTCATGTGTGTATTCTCCTGCTTACCTCGGCCAACGCTGTGTGTGTGTGTGTGTGTGTGTGTGTGTGTACAACAGCAGAAGAATATAATGGCGGAGAGGAACGTGCTGCTCAAGAGCCTCAAACACCCCTTTCTGGTCGGCCTGCACTACTCCTTCCAGACCACCGAGAAGCTGTACTTTGTCCTGGATTATGTCAATGGTGGAGAGGTATGGGGAGAAAGCATGACTGATAGTGATTTACAACTTTTAATAACCTGTGAAGAAAATCTCAACAAAAAAAAGGCAGGATTACACTGCAAAAACTTGTGCTAAATGGAGTAAGCAAAATAATCTTATTTCAAACAGAAAATGTTGCGTACCCCATTAGCAGATTATTTCGCTTTTTTCAAGCAAAAATTCATTTAATTTTGACTTATTTTTTTCTGAAAACAAGACAATGATTTCTACTCGTCTAGAGAATGCTTCTTGATTTAAAGACTTTCTAGATATTTGGACTGGAAACAAGACATAAAATCTGAGTAAGAAAAGCATTTTTGGCAGTGAATGACAGAGGGCGGATTTGGCACAACATTACAAATGTTGGGTTGTTTTAACCCAATTTTGGGTCAAATATGGACAAACTCAAACATTGGGTTAAAAATATCATTTAAAAAATGTAACCCAATGACTGGGTTTGTCCATATTTGACCCAAATTTGGGTGAAAACAACCCAGCATTTTTTAGAGTGTATATTTTGATATGCCCTTATGTTTACAGACAAACTTTAGCTTTAAACAGATTTTACCTGTCGGAAACGAGCGGCGTGTGTTAATAGCAGGTCTCTCTTGTCCCTCAGCTGTTTTATCACCTGCAGCGAGAGCGCTGCTTCTCAGAGGCCCGAGCTCGCTTCTACTCCGCCGAGGTGGCCAGCGCCATCGGATACCTGCACTCCCTCAATATAGTGTACAGGTCAGTGTTCGGGACGCTGCTCATTATAATCCCAGTTACAGCTGGCCTGACCTCACTCACATATCTCCATGCTCCCGTCTAGAGATCTCAAGCCGGAAAACATTCTGCTAGACTACCAGGTAAAATAAATATGAATACAGAACTCACATAGTATATGTACAATGGCAAATACATTTTGATAGTGTATATTTCTGTTTCTCATCTCTTTCAGGGCCATGTGGTGTTAACAGATTTTGGTTTGTGTAAAGAAGGCATAGAACCAGAAGGAACCACCACAACTTTTTGCGGCACTCCAGAGGTATGAATCAAGATGCATATAGTATAACCCTTTAATCCTATTTATCCTGAGCTAATACACTATGGCTGCGTCCGAACGTTCAAATGCTGCCTTCGGAAGGGCAAATCCAATGTTAGCTCCTGAGAAACCTTGATCTGATCGATTTTTGAAGGCAGCGTAGATGTATCCTTCGCTGCCTTTGATTTCCCACAATCCTGTGCTTTCCATACTGTGACAGTTGAGCTAGAAACATAAAGATGCCGTCTGACAGTTGCGGCCCTTGGTCAGTTTGTGTGTAAATGTGCATTTTTGACCAACGTTTCCCACTTCTGATGTCATTTCTAGCGAGAAATGAATATTGTAGTTATTAAATATTCTCTTCGTTTTCACCAAAGCTCTCTCTATTTTGGTGTAGAGCATTAAACCGTTACGCTGCCTCAGAAGTGTGTCTGAAATCAGTTTCGCGAGGAACCATCGTGTGCAAACGCTGCCTGCGAAAGTCCTTGCCTATAAGGGAGTGAGGCAACATTCAGCCGTTTAAGGTTTCAGACGCGGCCTGTGTAACTTTTGGCCCTCTGGCAGTTAAAAACAAAACTACATGCATTTTGTGGGAGAATCTTGTTTTGGCTGTGCTTCAGCTCTGCGTGTCTGACCGGATGAATATGACCCTTCACAACAAATAATGCTTTACAATCAACTCTGTTATAGAGCTACACGTGGCAATATATCTGTCCAATAAAACACCTTAATCAGCTTTTGAGTAATAAAAACTCCATCTCTGCGTCGCTTTCACCACATTTCAAATCCCTCAGTTCTCACCATCTCAGAAAAGCCAATGTTGATTCTTGTTTTATTACGAGCTCTGTCGCTTTCTCTCTTTTTGCCATAAAACTCTGGTCTGTTCAGGGTTTGTTTAAAACGGATGATCCCCGGAGGTTGGAGATTACGCTGCTCCATGTCAAGCTTTCTCCCTCGTTGGGGAAATCAACCTCTGCCACACCTGACACACTTCGAAACAACAAACCATTTACGGTCACATTAGTGATTTCAAATATGAAATTTAATCATACGCTTAGTGAACAGCTTCCCCATTCAAAGAGATAGACCTCATTCATAGCGACGCCATGACAGGTATGAAAGCGATAGACTTACTGTCTTCTCAAAAGCATCCGCTGTAAAAACCTGTATAAAACTCCCAGATCACTAATTTTCTAGAGCTCATGTGGAGTTTTTTTGTTTTTTTTGTCTACTGAAATTTCTATGAAAGATATTTTTGCAAGTGTTTCGTCAGCAGAACAACAGTGCAACCCACTGAAGAGAAGCATTTCTATCCCTCACAGCCTCACTTTCATTCCCGTTAAACATCAAAGATGGCGCTGCTGTGAATAAGGTCTATGGCAGCATGACTGAAACAGCGGCCTAAAAGAGGCGTTTCAGAGATGGGCTTGCCTTACAGGGCCTCTAACGTGACCCAAAGCCATGTGATCTTCTCTCACTCTAGTATCTGGCACCCGAGGTGCTCCGGAAAGAGCCGTACGACCGCACGGTGGACTGGTGGTGTCTTGGAGCGGTGCTCTATGAGATGCTCTACAGCTTGGTAAGTTTACTGAGCGCCTCAACATGTTTACGTAAGGGTTAATGCCCGACGAAGTGTCCGTTGTCAGGTATTAATGGACGACGGCGAGGCGTGAACCGTCCGACGCGCAGCGGAGTCCATTAATACCCAGACAATGGACACCTCGGAGGGCATTAACCCGCTTATACCACGGTCGCTTGCCAAATAACACATTTTTAAAACATTACCGTAATTCCTCAAATAAAGGCCGGGGCCTTTATTTACCTGAACTGCAGATGGTATCCGGCTTTTATTTGAAGCAGGCTTTTATTAGAGGCAGGCCTTTATTTCTAATTCGCGATCCCCGCCCGCCCGCCAGCCAAGTTTCCATGGTGACGCGTCATGCTTGGCACGTGTTCACCACAGCCAAAATAGCGCTGTATGACAGATGTAGCGCTTTTATTTCTAAATATTAACAAACTTACTTACCATGTCATCAACTATCTTCTATTCTGACTCTCAAATCCGTGTAAGTGAGTTTGTTTTGTCGTTTAAAACCCTTTATAAATGATCTTGATCTGTAACGTGAGATGGGCACCGCAGTTCGGAGATTCCTGTTGTATTTGTTAAGTTACAGCGCGTGAATTCTTCAGTTTCTCCCGAAATACATGAAAGTAAGTGGCCGGTGAACTGGGAGAAGAATAGAGTAAACTTTATAGTTACTTACGCTGTGTATCTGATATGAATAAAACACGTCGCCAAATATATTTGAATGGATTGTTATTGCTGCTTCCATAGACACCATTGTGTATTTTACAAACTATAAATTTATTGTTTTGCTATAAATCATATCTATTTAAATGTCTGAAACCTAAAATAAACATGTGGTTAAAAACACTGAATAGTTGTGATATATGACAAGCGCTGAGCGCGTCCGTCTTTGAGTGTACACTCATTTAAAGTGTACCTATTCACACTATTTTTTCCCCGGCCTTAATTTGAGACCGGCCTTTATTTGTCCGCGTTGACCACGCCCCCGGCCACTATCAGAGGCCCGGCGTTTATTTGAATACCGGTCTTTATTTGAGGAATTACGGTAGTTTATATTTTAATTAGTTTTACAATCGAAATCGAAAGTTTTTACGAACAATGACTTGGTTTCCCTGGTTACGCCTGACGGTTTATTTAGCAACCGGAGATATTTATTGTCCGCTCAGCTCGTAGAACCCTTCAGTTTAGCTAACTTACGAGCCAACATATTTTTTTTCATGTAAGTTAGGCTTGTCTAGCCCTGGGCGTTACACTTTCGTTTAAAAACGCCCATGGCTACACTTTCGACTGCCTGTTGCTATGGTTACTCACAGCTGATGTAGCCAGCGCATTTATTTATTAATTTCGAACGGTAAACAGTCAGTTTCACTCCTTTACTAGGTGTCCTCTATCACTTTTTAATGGACACCCTGCAGCCAATCAGAATTGAGTATTCACCCAGACCATGGTATAATTTAGCTTAGCCCAAACTCAATGGAATATAATCACATTTCTTTTTGGATTATTGTGACACACAGCCTCCGTTCTACAGCCGCGATGTGTCTGAGATGTACGATGCGATCCTGCACAAGCCGCTGCACCTGCCGCCGGGGAAGTCCGAGGCCTCGGGACACCTGCTCCACGCACTCCTGCAGAAAGACCAGCGCCGCCGCATCGGAGCCATTGCTGATTTTGTGAGTGACCATCTGGATGTCTTTGTCATTGTGAAACTGTTTACCAGGCCAAGAGTCGCAGTTAATGTGTCAACTGTTGTTGTTTTGCAGTTGGAGATTAAAAATCATCTGTTCTTTGCCCCTATAAACTGGGACGACCTCTACCACAAGCGCATCACGCCTCCGTATAACCCCAATGTGGTAGGCTCTTACAAACTCCTCTGGGCCCTCGCTCTTTATTGGGCACCACATACAGAGATTATTAGTGCACTGTGTCCACCAAAGCGCAGCTGGCATATTGTTTTCAATGGGAGCGCCACGTTTTTAAAACGCCAGGAGCGTAACGAGGCACTGAGCGTCTATTTCACGCTGAACGCTCTGCGTTTTTTACCGGTCGCCGAGAGTTGAAGAATGTTCAACTTTGGGTAAAACGCAGCGCTCATCACTTTCACTGTTTACTCAGCCGGCCAATCACGGTGAAGGAGACACCGGCCAACCGCCACATTCTGCCCGTGCAACGTCTACAGACGACAACAACAAGCATAATCAAAATCATTTAAAACAAGAGCCAGAGCAAATATGCTGCGTTCAAGTCATGTCGTAAAGATCGTATTTATGAACACCACATGAACGCCTCCACAATGACTTAATACGAGTGGGAAGCTCAGGATTTTTTTGCCGATCTTCACGAGTTGGGGCGTGTCAGTGGGAAACATGGCGAATACTAGCCTGGCAAGCCAGACCTACATCAAGATGTTAGGTCTGGGAACTCACAATTGGCATACAGGGGCGGGATAAACGGTTGTCTTTCAATATCCCTCGTCACGCAATAGGACAGCATTTCAACCAACTAGAGCAACGAACGGCTGTGGATGAGTGAGTCCCATACGTTTTCCCACCAGCGGAGCTAGTTGATTATATTAAACTTTTGCCGTATCCGATCGTCAAAACTCCGAACACATCTTCCTTTTTTAAGAATGACTTAAGTGACGTTCTCTTAACTCCAAGTCCTCCAGAGTCGCGGCCAAATCCGATTCGCAAGACCGCTGTTCGCCAGCAGCATCTTCTTTGTTTTCAAGTAACGTTAGCAGGGAAATCACCTATGGAAATCACGCGGAACCGTCACATCTCTGCCGTCATTGTTAAGCCCGCCCACCAACTCTATACACGATGTGATTGGCCTGACCAGAGTTTGGTTTTTCCAGCTCGAAAAGCCAACGGAGAGTTACTAGACCACACTTTGCTGCAAAATAATTTTTGCTGCCGCTAGGGTGCGTCTAGATTTCTAGGCTAGGCGAATACCACAATACTTACCTAAATACAGGTATTTAGCAGTGATATTGCTAGACTTTTCTACTTACAGCGCAGTGAACTAATTGCCTGCACAGAATATGATGGCATTATAATATAACAATATAATATGTAACAATAAAGTTTACAGTTTCTTCATAAATTAATTAAAAACATAAAAAAGCAAAACACACTGATGCACATTCCTTGTTCTTCATTTTTTGGAAGTAGATTTTAATAACCTTGTTGTATTTTTGTGTAATTAATTGAAAGAAAGTACACCGCCATCTTACTCAGCACATGACGTCGTAAACTCCCAGGAGGACATGAACGCACCCAATACTTTACATTGTATCGCCATTTTTATACAGAAACAACACAGAAACAAACTGTGAAATGAGATTCTAGTAACACTTTCGCAGATATTCTGTAGCACATCATAGCAAGCAAAGCGTCTCAACTGGGAAAAACGCTGCGCTGCCAAAGCGTTCTTTGGTGGACACGTGGCCTTAGTGCTCCTCTTTACTTTATGCACATATTGAGTTCTGTCCCGCCTGGCACTGAAGGCGATCTGTGTGTAAAGCCATGTGTTTCTCCAGAGAGGCCCTGCAGACCTTCAGCACATTGACCCAGAGTTCACCCGAGAGATGGTGCCGAACTCAGTGGGCCGAACCCCCGAGCCCACGCCCAGCCTGGCCACCAGCAGCTCCGGCGCCTTCACCGGCTTCTCCTACATCTCTGGGGAAGATGGCTTCCTCTGACCGGGGACGTTCCCGCACCGCCAGCTCAGCGAGAGCGCATGCTTCTGGACGAGCACTGGACTGTGATCAGGGTAAACGCTGCGATGCAGGAAACACAGATGTAGAATGAGGAGTTTTGCTCATTTTGCATAGCGTTCATAATAAAAGGGAATATTTCATCAGTGTGCGTTGCACTCTTGTTCGTTGTGTAAGGACATTGCAGGAGATGTTTTTGTTGATTGCACCACTGGAAAAGCAGCTTGTTGCAAAATCTGTAAAAGTCTATATTTCTGCTCGTGCTCGTCTCTTAGGGACTGTGGATCTGCAGGTTGGCACTCCTCGTCTAATGCTCTTTATCTGATTACTGAAACCAGCATCATTGGGGAAATAACAGTTTTGCTTTGTAACATTTTGTGCAAAACTTACTCTTCTGCTGTTATTAAAAATGTCACATAATCAAATCTATATTATGAATGATCCATAAATGTGAACATATATGACTGTGCTTTATGAAATCATGTATTAATGCTTAACATGTCTTGAGAAGTGTAATACCACTGACAAATATACAGAATATATTTTTTTCTCATTGTAGCTAAACATATATTGCTAATATTGTTACATGTTTTTGTTTAAAGTTTAATAAAATCTTTGCTAAAATGTATATTATAAATTATAATATATATTTAAATAGAGAGAGAGAGAACTTTTGATTGAGCCATCGGTAACACGGTGGTCGTTTATTTCTCTAAAAATGTGATATATGGTAGCTACATTTGCTACCATATAACTGTAGACTTGTAACTGTAACTTGTAACTTACAAATAACTGTAACTTGAATATAACTCACTTGGACATGTACAACACAATCCCAGATTATCTGAATTAATGTCAAACACAAAGAGTCCCATTGTTACAACCTACTCCGGTGAGTTGCTAATTTGCTGAAATAAGATCCATCGTGTGTGTGTGTGTGCGTGTGTGTGTGTGTTCCTGTCACATAACAGTTAAGGCACTAGCTTAACCCATATACTCACCTGTATGTTTAACACCTGTTTGATTAATGGAAAAGTACCAGATTCATGGAAGGGGGCCCTTGTCCATAGAATTCCAAAGAAAGACAATATCCCAAGTGACCCATCTACATGGAGAGACATATCTCTCCTCCCCACTGTTTATAAGGGGTTTATGAAATGCCAGCTTGCCCGAATCCTTCCATGGCTTGTGGATGCAGGCATCCTCTCACCCAAACAGAAAGCCTATATAGATAGACAGGGTATGAACGAACATTGTGTTCTGGCTGAAAACTGGAATTGACGATTTCAAACATGAATCATGTAAACTATATCGTATTCCTGGACTTCAGAGATGCCTTTGGGACATTATCTCACAAACTGTTGCTTAATGCATTAGAGGAGATCAATCTACCTCAGCCTTTTGTGGACATCATAACGGATGTGTACAGAGGATCTTTTTTGCAAGTCATCTGTGGTAAACAACTTACAAAACCTATACCTCTTGAGGTGGGGATTAAAACAGGTTGCCCATGGAGTGCTGTTAATTTCATTCTGGCTATCAATCAGTGGATGAAATGGATCTGTCAGTGTGCACCACCACATATCAGATCCCCAAACCCTGTCCAGGGATACGCTGACGATGTTGAGGCGTCTTCTAGGGAGGAGAATGTCATCCAAAATATGCTGGCCAGAACGGATGAATTCCTTCAGTAGTCAAAGTTGGAGGTGAAACATACCAAATGTGCAGCATTTTACCAACGGCGAAGCGGTGGAAATCGGTGGTACAAATCTAAATCTGATAACCCCCCCTCCTTTAAAATAATGGGACAGCCTATCAGGGTCTACTCTCGTCATGAAACATACACCTACCTTGGACATAAATTCAACATTGCAGGTGAGTGGGGTGAACAGGTACAGGAGTTATCCTGTGCCTTTAAGACCAGGATCGATTTGATCGATTCCTCCCCTCTACCTGTAGTCATGAAACTGGAGGCCGTTAGAGAAGTAGCTCTGGCAAAGGTACAACACCTCTTTGCAAACATTCACATTCCACAAAATGTCCTACGGGACATGAATAATAAAACAGTTGAAGCCATCAGGAAATGGCTGGGACTGAATTCACATTCCACCAGGGACATAATCTTCCTCACACTCAAGGAAGGGGGTCTGGGGGTCCCAAATGTGGAATGGACGTACTCCATTACAAGACTAACACACCTGATCCGCATGCTTAACAACGACGATGCTGCGGTCAGAGAGTTAGCCAGAGCTTACTGGACCTTAGGAAGAGAAAAATCCCTTTGGCCACCGGTGATCAAGACAGCTTCCTAGGCTTCAGGAGGAAGAGCAACAGTAAACTGGACACACAAGCCGCAGGTTTCGGAGTTCGCTCAGACTGGCCGGACTTAAACGACTTGTGTAATAGATTGGCAGTTAAACTACAGTGGACACAAAGCAACTCACAAACTGCACCAGAGGTATCTGATGCAGTGGTCACAGACCCATCTGTTACTGTGAAGGCCACAGTCTGTCACAATGAGACACAACACACACTACAGAGCACAACAGCAAGAAGATCTTTAATGAACATCAAACAGATAGACACAAAACAACACTGGACTGGACTAAAAATGCAGGGAAACCTGGCATGTCTTGACTTTGCTGACCATTCTACCTCTCATTCTATGTACAGAAATGCTGCAATAGGGGCGGATATTCTTTACTTCACTGTCAAGGCCAGACTACAGGTGTTACCAACCAGATACATTCTAGCATTATGGTACCCTGAAAATTACTATCCACATTGCATAATGCATTCTAACTCTGATCACCTTGAATCAGTTGCCCATATTGTAAATGGCTGTAATATGTACAAAGGGTTATACACAGCATGCCATGACCGTATTGTAGATCTCATTGCAAGTGCTGTTCAAAACTTATTTCCAAAAAATATGCCTATGTATAAACATTCACGAGTAATACCGGACTGGTTTAACAGCTCTGATGATTTGTTTAGAAACATCCCTAACCCCCCTGACGTTGTGCTCATGGACACAGATAGAAAGGAGGTGCTAGTCCTTGAAATAGGTTGTGTTTATGATTTGTAAATGGACATAGCCTTTTTAGAAAAAATGACTAAATACCAACCCCTCCTTGCAAAGATTAGTGACCTAGGCTATGCATGTAAGCTTGTGGCATTGATATTTGGCAGCCTGGGACATGTCCACAAATCAGCTGTTAGTGGACTGAGACTGGCAGGGCTATCGAAAGGAAAGTCTAAACAGCTGGCAAAATTTTGCTCTTTATCTGCTGTGATAGGCAGCCTTGCTGTGTGGCGGAAGAGATGCTTTATGTACTCTTGAATGTCAAAGCTGTGTTATCTCTGAGAATATTTGAACCCTTTCTGTAAGAAATTTGATTGGCGGATTCAAATAAAGAAATCAAATGTTCCTGTCACATAACAGTTAAGGCACTAGCTATGTCACCATCCACTTATTTTATGTGAATTTTGGGATATCACATAAAAAACGCTGGATGGAAATGCAGAGATGTGCATAAATTCCAAAAAATTGTATATGCTCAGTTGAGATGGATAATGTTTTTATCCGATAAGAAGACATGCGCATAAACTATTATGGAAACATATTTACCACATATATCCCTCAATGCACAACAAAAAACTCACATGATTTTGTCTTAACAGGGGATGTGATTAATAACTGTAATCGTCATAAGGGGTTGGTTGAAAAAAAAAATGCAAACAACTTTTTACAACTATCCCCACCCCTAAAAGTCATACCTTAGCTAACTGTTTTAGCATATGGGTTTGAAGTTAGCATGAATGCAAAGCATCAAATTAAACTAGAGAAATAGCTACTTTAGATTATGCAAGTCAAATAACTGTATGTACAATACGATGATTGCTAGGTAAAAAATAATCTTGATTAAAAAAAATACTTTTCTTTCCTGAAAATACTTTTTTTTTTATATAAAATGTATGTTGCTCACAGTAAAGAGATGAAAGAGATGCTTCCAGAGGTCATAGATCCTCTTCTTAAAATCATGAATTCCTCATTGTCATTAGCATGGTTTAAATCATACTTATCTGACCGTTATCAGCATTAAATGAAGAGATGTCTTATAGATCACAAGTTCAGTATGGCGTACCACAAGGCTCAGTACTAGGACCGTTGCGGTTCACTCTGTACATGCTACCATTAGGAGATATCATTAGGGAACATGGAATTAGCTTTCACTGTTATGCTGATGATACTCAGCTCTATATTTCTTCACGCCCTGACGAAACTTACCAATTCACAAAATTAACGGGATGCATAGCTGATATAAAAAATTGGATGACTAGTAATTTCCTACTACTAAATTCTGAAAAAAAAGAGTTTCTAATTATTGGACAGAAAACTTCCTCACGTAATAACCTAGAATACTGTCTAACACTTGATGGCTGCTCTGTTAAGTCCTCGTAGTCGGTACTACTTAATGAACAATCAATAAAAACAGAAAAGTTAGAGGGGTCAACTGATCTCCACTGATCAGACAACCCTAAGTCAATGGCAGACAACTGAGACACAAAAGATCCATTAGATATCACAAGGTCTAAAATATGTCCTTTGTTATGTGTAGACATGACTTTATTAGTTTGTAATAAACAAACTACAGCTGGTCCAAAACACAGCAGCTCGAGTTCTTACCAGAACCAGGAAATATGACCATATTAGCCCGGTTCTGTCAACACTGCATTGGCTCCCTATTAAACATCGTATACATTTTAAAATATTGCTGATTACTTACAAAGCACTAAATGGTTTAGCTCCCCAGTACTTGAGTGAGCTCTTAACGCATTAAAGTCATCCTCATTCATATAGCGCTTTTAGTCCTTCACGTCTATTGCGATCTCGAAACTCTGGCCAGTTGATAATACCTAGAATATCTAAATCGACTGCTGGCGGTAGATCCTTTTCCTATTTAGCACCAAAACTCTGAAACAGTCTTCCTACCATTGTCTGGGAAGCAAACACACTCTGTCAGTTAAAAGGTAGACTAAAAACACACCTCTTTAACCTGGCATTCACATTCAAATCAGTTAAATTATTCAAATCAGTTAAATGGTTATTAGGCTGCATAGATTAGGTCAGCCGGAACCGGGGACACTTCCTATAACACCTGATGTACTCGTTACAGCATAAGAAGAATGGCATCTACGCTAATGTTAGTCTTTCTGTTTATTCCGAGGTTAACTGTAATCAGCCGGATGCCCGGATCCGGGCCGTATCCAGATCAGATGGAGGACCAACGCTATCTCATGACCAATTCGTACGAATTCATACGAGTGATTAAAAGGTGGCTAATTCGTACGAATTCGTACGACCTCACTCGTACAAATTCGTACGATTTGTCTAAACCCACAAAGGGGGGGGGGGGGGGGGGTTCAGGGGTATGGTCATTCGTACGAATTGATACGAATTTGGTAACTCGTAAAATGTGTACGAATTATCAAAAATCGTACGAATTCGTACAAATTAGCCACCTCGTAAAATTCGTCATGATCATGATGATCATGATCCAGAGGTGTTGGTATTGCCGAAGAATATTGTAAAATACCTTTAATTAGATTTCTCAAAGCTACAGGAATAGCTTTGACAACTAAAGAAAATTGTCTGAACAAATCTAATTAAATTTGATCTTGAAATTATCATAATTTAACATATTTCCATCTTCATCCATTAACTGCATTACAGCCCAAACTCCCTTTTCCATCCAGTCTTCATAAAATAATCTAATATTAATTAATAATAATTGTTAGTGAATATGGAAAAATGAATAATTTGAATATGTATAAACTCTAAGATAATTATATTATTGTCCTCCAGACTCCAGTGCCTGACATAAAGCCTGATAGGCGAGACCCAAAAACTGTGTGTTTTCATGCATCTTGTCAGTTTTGAGATTTTGGTGTTTTTTAAACGAAATTTAAACCTTTTAAAAACAGTGTTTTTTCAGACTAGTGGAAAGAAAACATCCAAAATACACTTTTAACTGTATCTTTTAGAGCACTTTATCTATTTGCGTCTGTAGATTTCAAATACAGTATCTTTAAAGGCCGTTTTCTCCTCCTACATTGAGCCAGAAATGTCCACTTCAGTAGCAAATCATTCACCAAACTTTACAGTTTTATATCTATATTCTGAATGTTTTTTCCAGGAGGGTTTTATACAATTTCCTGATTTTGTACAACATTTAATTCCTAAAAATAATGGTGAAAATGTATTTATTTCTGGCTGTTAACAGTATTTTCTGATTTATGGAGTGATAAAAAGACATATCCAAAATCCCCTCTGTAAAAACCTTTGACTCTAATATATATATAAAAAATGAAATTTTGAACCTGGCTTTATCCAATGTTCAGATTTTTGTTCTAGAAATGTATGCAAAATAGTGCATATTTAATTAGACAACGCCTCATTTGCATATTTCAGAACATGTAATATAAACATGTTTGCAATTATTAAAATCAATCAACTGGTGAAGTATGATGATATTTATTAAGTTCATTGTAGTTTTTGTTTTACCCTATTCACCTGGGGTATCTTGCCTTATAATTAAGGTCAATTCTGTGTGTCGTCGAATTAACGTGTACCGATTTTCAACTACAGTTAACGTTCGTGGCCAGCCTCTTCTGCGTATTGTCTGCGCAGCCCCATGTGCGTGCGGTGTGCGGAGGGCCCGAGTGCGGGGAACTGCGCAATGCTGAGCGCACACACGACGCGCGCGAACACAGCATCCGCGCGCGCGGGCTCAGTCAGGGCAGGCAGCAGTTGGAGGTTATAAGCGCACACAAAACACCACACACACACACAGTCTGTAGCAGACGATAATTCATAACAAACACACATAACTTACACGTTTAATAGTGTGGTGCTTCCTGAACTATCGGACGGAGAAATTTAAGACTTCTGTAAAACAGCGAAGATATGTCCTGGCAAGCGTGTGGGTAAGAAAGAAAAACAACAGTTTTCAACAAAAGTGTTCTGTTAAAATTGCTGGAAATGTTCTCCACTGTATCCGAAGAAATGGCAATCAAGTGTCTCTATCCACAAACTGATGCTCGAATCCCCTAACGTTAGTCTAACTTGTCTATCAGCAAAAGTGCTAGCAGCCGTTGAACCAACTGTCGGAGTTTGGTCGTATTATTGTGGTGTCTGAAATATACGAGAACAACTTCAGTGTTACAGAGGAGAGATCTTTAGTAGAGTGATATTAACTTATGCATTATTATAAACGAAAACATCTAACTTACTACAGCGTGAGGTTACTGGTATTTTTCTTCCAGAGGAGTTGGTGGTTAATGTTAGTTTGGTTCAGAACTAACGTTAGCCAGAAATGCTAATCGTGAAGTTTCACTGTCTCATTCTCAGCAATGTGTGTGTGTGTGTGTTTCTTTTGTCGTGTTGTCCTATAACAATTTTTACTATACAGGTTGCCTTTTATTATCTACGCATCTTTTTGATACGCTAATATGCAAAAATGCTCACCAACGGTCGTAGTTGTGCCCATAATGCAATGCGGCAAGAAGAACCGAACTGGTTCGTTGAAGTCATGTCGGAAAATCGTATTTACTAGTTGAACGCACATGAACGCCTCCACAAGGTCGTAAATACCAGTGGGAAGCTCGGGATTTTCTTTAAGCCCCGATCTTCACGAGTTGGCGCGTGTCAGTGAGAAACATGGCGAACACCACAATACTTACAGGTATTTAGCAGTGATATTGTCAAGCTTTTCTACTTACATCGCAGTGAGCTAATTTCCTGCTCAGAATATGATAGCATTATAATATAATATTAATTGTAACAGTAAAGTTTACAGTGGTTTCGTAAATTATTTAAAAACATACAAAAGCAAAACACACTGATGCACATTTCTATGTTCTTCATTTAGTACAACCTTGCTGTATTTTTGTGTAGTTAATTAAAAGAAGGTACACCGCCATCTTACTCCGACAAATCTCGGACAAAACTCGACATCCCACCTCGTGAACTCGACATCCCACCTCGTGAGCTGACATCAGCTCGGCTGTAGGATCATCATCATACTTTCCAGTATTATTGTTAATTCTACCAAAATGAATTATATCTAGAATAAAGGATAGTGTATTGGTGCTCTTGGATGCAGTGATATTGAAAAATGTTCCTATATTCGTAACTCGTAAGCTGATCATTATTTTCGTGTAATGGCTGATAAATGGTACGATGGACAGTATGATAAATCCACACGGTTCTGGTAAATGAGTTGAGGCTGGAATAACGCCACAATGCCCAGATTCACAGTCGTCTGTCTTCTAGTTGCCCAAAGTCAGAGCCAACTTGCAGAATTTGGTCAGTCTACACTAAATAGATATTCATTTTTTATTTATTTTTTACTTCAGACAAAACATTTTATGCACCAAACATTTTGTTTGCATTTGTCATGCGTCTCAAAGCGCATGTTTCTGTGTGAGTTTATTGTTGTGTTATCTGGTGTTAAATAAGTGATGGAAAGTTTTATTTATTGTACTAAAGTGATTCTTTCCAAATGTTTAGGTCCAGTAGACTAGTCTGGCGGTTCATTTGAGTCATTCTTCAGAAGCGCAGCTGTTTATGTAAGGTATGTTGCATGTTCTCTTTGTTTAACTTTCTACCTCTGTTGACTTAATTGTATCTTTTTGTTCCTTTACAACACAATTCCTCCTGTCATCTAGAGTTGATACTAATATCGGAAATGCCGCCGATACCAATAAAAATGCTGGTATCGGCGAGAACTTCTATCCACGTACCGATCCGATACCATTTTCTTAAACCAGGGTTTCCGCGGGGCATTAAAAAGCATTACAAGTCCTTAAATGGATTTTGCGAAAATTAAGGCCTTAAAAGGCATTAAAAAGCATTAAATTTGATTCTTACAGGCATTACATTTTTTTATAGTTTTGAAGAGAATTTTATATAAATTTATTTGAATATAGCCTCCATAATTAATAATTTGTATTTGCTGTCGCAAAATATGTACGTTTGTGTGATAAATACGCGGAACCAGTTTGGTAATTGCTTCCGGCCGGAGCAGAAGTGCCGTGATGCGGAGGTGACGCGGGTCTGTTGTACAGCGGTGGACAGGTCTGAACCTTGGAAAAATGAGTGCAAATTCCAGCCAAAGTGTCTGGAAAACAAAACTTTTAAGACATGGTTGCAGCCCGTTAGTGGTAAAAATGATGAAGGATTTTGCGGCGTTTGTAAAAAAAAGCATTTAAAGTTGTGGACAATGGGAATCAGCGCCGTAAAACCCCATATGCAGTGTGACGGCCACACATCCGCGTTAGATTTAAATAGTACATTGTGTTTAATTTTTCGTTTAATGAGATCTAATATATGTTGCTAGTAGCGAGTAAAGAGAGTCTCTCCGCAACGGATTGAAGCTCGCGTCCGAGAGAAGTGTTGTGCAGGAGCCACAACAGAACGCAGGCAAAGACCGTATATTGTTCTTCTATACTCTTTGACGCAGGGCTCTCAAGTGTCACGCATTGAGCGTGACAGTCACTCATTTTGGTCTTTTGTCACGCACTCCCGCCACACATTGTATTTCTCACGCTGAAAAACTATTTATAATATATTGAATATGCTGCAGCGCCCCAAATGTCTCTGGCCGCGCCGCTATCACTATGGAACAGGAATCAAGCGCGTCTCCCATGCAGTTCTTACTAGTCGAGCCTGCCACTTATCAGCCAATCAAAAAAAAAAAGAATGGGTCTACACATTAGCCAATTAGAAAATAGCACTATTGTATCTGGGTAAGATTCAAGATAAGTCATGATCTCCTGTTTTAATGTTACAAAAAATTCACAACTTGTTTGACACAAACAATGGCAACTTGATTGCTGCTAGAGAAACGTTTCCCAGATAATTAGCATGAGTTTTTCATGAGTGTCTGTAACTTAGAAAAGTGTTTTACAGCCTGTTCACTGACAACACCTGCTCAGAACAAGTAGTTTAGGCCTAGTCATATTTTCGTTATCACACGATGACTGACATATTGTCAAATTATAAACATCTCTCTCTCCAAATAGGCTTAATCATTTTATAAGCACTAAATAAATTAAAGTGTATTGCATAGTCGATGTTATAGGTCACTTTTAAAATCATGTCATATTTTATAATTATATCTGGGCCATGGATGCATTAATCATTGCATCTGTCTTTCAAAGATGTCAGGTAAAAAGCAATTAAGCATCCTCTCATTCGCCCTGAGAGGAAAGCCCCCTAAAAAGGCCAGGTTAGAGGATGCCGGCCCAGAGAAGGTGGCGAAAAGGGCCCATTAGAGGAGGAGACGGTGCAGGTAGAAGAGGAAGAGAATAAATACTTTGTATTTGGTTGAATTGTCGGTGCCATGTGTCAAATCTTTTCTATTGCAAGTGTGAGCAATTATTAATAACAACAAAAACACTCATAATAATATTACTAATGAAACACCACCATTCATGCGACCCGTCCTTACATCTATGTGTTCCAGAAAAAAAACATTATATATATATATATATATATATATGTGGTTAGTCATGGGTCGTATATGGCATTAAAACATTTTAAAATGGCATTAAAAAGGCATTAAAAAGGCATTAAATTTAATTTGAAGATACCTGTAGAAACCCTGTAAACAATAACTAGTTATGCACGCTAGCTTTGCATAACGCTGTAAATCGGAGATCAATTCTTCTTCGCTGCTCTAAACAGTGGTTGCTTGTGGCGACACAGGAAGTTGTTTAGCAGTATTTCAGACTGGACCAACCAGCCAGTAAAACGGCGACATGTCTCGTATGCCATACTGCAATTTCGAGGGGTGGAACAAGTATTAGCAACTTCAACATGAGTAACTTAAAGCATTCGAAGACGCATCACCCCGCAGAACACGATTACACAAAGGCAAGGGCAGAGAAGAATGAGCCGCGCCAGAATCAACAATCTCTGAATCAAGGTTCATTCAAACAAACAGAAAAGTTTTCAAAGGACAGCCAACGAGCGATGAATATAACCGACAACATGTATCGAGTTTATTGTTCTGGATGACCAGCCGCGGTCAAAACTGAAATGCCGTTTATTTAACAAAATTGTTTATGGACTTTAAATTATAAAGAGATTATTTTCTTATATTATTCATATATAATTTTTTAGATTCCTAGATTTATTTGTTGCACTTTTTTTATGCAGTTATATTGTAAAACTAAAATACCTTTTTCAGTTTACAGTATTAGATGTGTGGCTGCATTTTAAGTTCTTTTTCACTTAAGAAAGATAAATAATATATTGCTGTGAAATGTATGTCAGATAATACAAATAATCTAGTTCACTGTATATATTTGTTCATGTTTAATTAAGGGATAAGTCTGAAACATGCCATAAAATAATTCTATCAATTCATACAGTGCTAGTATGAATTTCAGCTGTATAGAGACTGTACAGAGAGACCCAGGTATCGGATCAGTACTCGGTATCGGCCGATACCCTGAGTCCAGGTATCGGGAAGGGAAAAAGGGTATCGGAACATCTCTACTGTCATCCTTATCTCTCAGTTTTCTGCTCCAGCTTCTCATTGGGGCAGTTTGTGTGTGGACCCTTTTTACATGTCTGGGGTTCCCGTAGCGGAGGAAGTCGTCATAGTTGGCTAAACTTCTATAGCAGTGATTGGGAGATGACAGCAAATATAATTTTATTGTTTGCATTTGCTCTTATACCAAAAGACAAAATATGTGATAGTTTCCACAACTTTTCAAAAGAGGAAAAAATATGAGTGGGGGTTCATTCTCCAGCTGGCTGGCAGGAGCCGCCACTGGCATGATGTCATGTGACCTGCCAGTGGCTGGCTAGTTGTCTGGCAGTCTGCCTTTGCCAAGTTTCAGAAACCATTGATTTTTTTGGCAGTTTTTGTGTTTTGTGTTCCTCCCTTTCTAACTCATTTATTATGCAACTGTTGATATGATTATGTTCTTTATTATGATTGATGTTTTGGGGACGGTTATCCCAATTAAACCAGTCAAATGGCCATGATCAGACTGGCAGCTTACTGACGCTTTGCTCGACGCTCATGGAGTCGGCCTTAAACTTAAATAAAATGTTACAAAATGTGTGCAGTGTAAAAGTGTAAGCGTAGCCGTAGACCAATCGAGGCGAGCTTTGAGGCAGATCAACATCTGTAATAAGCAGGGGTGTAACGGCTCACAACATTCACGGTTCGATACGACACAGTGGCGTCACGGCTGGGAACGTTTTCCATACAGCAAAAATAAAGAAATGCCAAAGAAATTTATTCGCTTAAAAAAAAAAAAATTATTAAAAGAAAAAATTATTCTTAAATAAGTGTGAGTTTTCCTACATCTTGAAACTTAGTTTTATAAATGGGGATACTTTTTGAAGGATGAACAAATAATGTTTTGGTCATCACATTAAAAATAACATTTAAATATTATAATATTTGAGTTTTGAAGTGCTGGAAAAAGATGTTTGACGTACTTGAAAGCATTTTACTGTTCCTGGCACTTCCATGGCTACAGTGAGTGTTACTACAGTAAACCCACGGTGAATGTTGCTGATCTGTGGACTTAAAGCCTATAACTAGTTCATTCACGGCACCGTCGGCACGATGTTTCTCCTGGTTTGCACGTCAGCACTGTTTGATCCGTTAATAACGGAGAAATGTGAATGCTTCTCGCTAGATCTCGCAGCGATGTGATTACTTCTGTGGCGAACTCAAATTCTTCCTTCACTGGATCTCTCAGCGCTGTGTAGTAAGAGTGTCGCTTGATAAACATCGGCTCGCTGACATTGATGGTCCAAACTGATAAACGGTCCGTAAAGCACAAAATAATAGCGCCGTTTCGTTACGCTTTCATCACGCTTGCCATTTGATGTTGGGCAACGTTGTGGCGGTCGCGCCGCGCATCTGAATGAAAATATTGAGCGTTATATCGAACATTTTTTTTATCATTATGGTGTACCGTTGATCAGTACCGATGCGGTTTTATCGCCCAGCCCTGGTGTGCTGATCTCCTTTCTGTGTTTGCAGAGTAATGGAAGCTGTGGTAAGCCTTAACCCTAAGTGTGTGGCTGATCTGGAGTCTGATATTGATGAAGATATCGAACGACTGAAGGGCAAGTGGACTTCAAAAGAGGTGAGCTGAAGCACTGAGGTGCATTTAAATCATTAATAAGATAATACGTCACTTACTTGATTTAATTAATCGTGCTGCCATTCTGGACCACAGAAGAGTAGGATGCAGGAGAAGAAGGCTCAACATTATTACTTCAGTGATTAAAAACAAAAAACGAAACACAAATGTGATGTTTAAAGTCATTTTTACTTGTCAGTATTGTTGAATTGGATCATCAAAGGTCAGTCAGCAAAGACATTGGTTAATAAAGTGAGATTAAATACATAAAGTATATTTGTGTAATTTAACATTTATTATTGCAGGTTTGTGTAATATTTTGAGTTTGCATTTCACTTTTTTATTTTATTTGAGGAATACTAAATCTGTTTTTGTGAAAGTGGGATGAGTAAATGCATGCTCACATTTAGTCTACAGTAACTTAGATTTACAGTAAGCATCTGATCATGTTCACGCACAGCGCACACAACACCTCGGCACTCACTCACGATTTATCTCAACATGTCAATAAAGGGGAACACGAAATACTTATTTGAAAAAGTAACTAGTTACTTGGGAAAGGTACTGTGATCACGTAACGTAAAGTGTTACTTGTAATGCGTAACTCCCATCTAGGGATGGGGCCGACCCAATACCCAATAATTCACGTATCGGATTTTCCCGATCCAACCTGCGGAGATATCCGATATCCATGAGCCATGTCTGCGCTTTAACGTTGTCTGCTGAAACGACTCCAAAAGTGATTCCCGCGGCCCGCCGGCTAGTCTGCTAGCTGGCTGCAAACTGTGGAATGGATATCCTGAACGGAGGCGCGGCTCAATGAGACACAGAGACCCCCCTCAGGAAATCCATTCCCCAGCTAGCAGGATAGCATTGAGCTGCCAACATGTTCGCTGTGTGGAAATCCTATGGTGGAAATACTTCACACTGGAAACACCACAGCAGAGCAAGAACACAAAATGCAATGTTTGCAAAGCCGTATTAATTAAACCATTTGTCTGTGATGCATGTTTGCTATTCGCAGTCCAGAAGAGAAAGAGAGAGATCTCTCACGCGGTGCCACAGCGCGCACAACACGACAGCCCATCAGCATGATCGGTGATTGTTGTAAAATGCAGTCTCTACTGTTGCTAAATTGCGGGACGCTTTTAATAATAAAAAGAGCTATTAAAAGCACAAAAATCTGCGCAAGAGAAGCTGTTCCCGCGGCGCGCGCTCCGAAACAGACCGCAACGAGACAAGCACATTATACTTTGGGCTTCACTAAACGATCAAATGTAGCCTACACAAAAATGTCAAAATTAGAGATTCACTTAAACAGGCATAGAGATTCACTTAAACAGTTTATGTCTAAAATAGGGCTGCACGATTATGACAAAAATCATAATTGTCGATTATTCCTTTGAAATTGCAATTGCGATTATTAATTACGATTATCATAAATTACATTGACTGATGTTTTAAATAGCTTTATACCATGTTTAAAGCAACTTCATGCCATATTTTTATATAAAAAAAAAAAAAAAAAAGCTGAAAATACTCTTCCTGAAAAACTTTTATTGCTTTTCTCATTGCCACAAATGTAAATGATACATTGGTTTGGTTTCTTTAATTAAAAAAAGTACAAATATGCAATAGTATGCATGGTATAATTGTTATACTAAAACTAAAATTAAAACAATGAAAAACTTACGATAACCTGTAGAAAGAAAAAAACTGAGATTGCCTTAGTAAGTAAGTAAGTATTTTGGCCTAGAACACAAGCCATAAAAATACTTCGAGTTTTCAGGAATGAACAACATCAAGTTGTTCATCAACATCAACCCCGCGCTGCAAACTGTGCTGGCTGCGTGGCGTGAGCGTGGCGTGAGCGTGGCGTTTCTGTTGCGTGTCAGCTGCGTGGCGACTGTGTCTTTGCACACCAGAAGCGTGTCTGACGCGGCGCTGCTGCTGCTAGGTGACGTACAGGGAGGACGTATTGTGGAAGCCCTATACTTCATGTTAAGCATAAATATAAAGCCTACTGATAAAGACACCGTCAGCAGTATTGACAGCAAAATAGACTACAGAATATTTCGTTCTGTATTGACAGGTGCAATATTTGAAAATTGATCATTATTTATTTTATTATAATTCTTTTTAGACCATACCTGAATAATGTTAGTAGACCTATTAATGACTGGATTAATCGATGAATCGGATTTTTAAAAAAAACAAAAGCATTAATTTCCAATCCTTTATTAAAAAGCAGAACTGACAGTGCAAATTCACCGTGAAAAAAAAATCCAGTGCAAAAAAATATACACATATATGCTTTACATCTGCCAAATAATATATATAGGCTTTTTAAAAATAAAGTGAGCTGCTGTCAGAACAATAAATAATTGATAAAAAATAAAGAAAAATACAAATCAGAAAACTTAACAGGATTTGTTTGAACTTGTTCTCTACACCACACTAGCACAACTAAAACCAACTCTCACACTCACAGATGCACACACTCACAAACTTGTGTTTTGTTTTTGTCAAAGATGTTATAATCTTTAACAAAATGTTTGACATTTTTTAACAAGCAAATGCACCTATTATCATATTACCTATAATAGGTAATAATAATAGCAATAATAATAATTATAAGAGAAGGTAATATCTCTAGTCTATCCTAATATTAATTATAAATACAATGTATATAAAATATAAATACAATATTAAATAATATTTAAAAAACAAATACAATGGATTGACCATCTCCTATGGTGTGTAAGGTATTTTGCAGCTCATCCTTTCTGAGCATATAGTGTTTCTCTGAGTCATTAGAGTAAAGATTGAAAATTTCAGTGCTGCAAATTGTGGAAAAAATATTCCCCTGCCCTTGTAGTGGGAGGCTATTTGGACAGACAAGAAAGTGTTTTCATCGTCTGGCTATCTGATTCAAATCACAGTCTGCTAATTCAGTGGTAAGAATTTAATTGTTTTTTTTATTTATATCTTATATAGTAGGCCTATTTATATATTACTATGTAGTATGTACCAAATTACTAATGCTCAGACACACTCGGTCTCTCTCGCGCGCGATCTCGGTCTCTCTCTCTCTCTCTCTCTCTCTCTCTCTCTCTCTCTCTCTCTCTCTCTCTCTCTCTCTCTCTCTCTCTCTCTCGCTCACTCCGCGATTGAGCGACAGTGCTCCGCGCTCAACTCCAATTTTTTTTATACTCAAACATTTCCGCGTCGCGCGATGCAACGAATCGATTATGTAATTCGTTGCCAACTCTTTCAGAAATCGATTTTAATCGATTTAATCGATTCGTTGTTGCAGCCCTAATGCTATCGTTATATTGCTTCTAGTGTGCTACAAATCTTAGTGTTTGTATTTTATGGCTAACTTTTAGGACGAAAGCCTTGCGTCCCTCGTGGTGAGGTTTGGACGGGAGGAGTGGGAGCTGATTGCAGGCTACCTACCGGCAAGTGGTCTAATTTAAAGTGTTAATTCATAAATATTCAAATGTTTACGTGGATATTTCTGATTGTACATATTTGATAAATTGTTGTAACTCTGGAATTGTGTGTTATTGCAGGGGCGCTCTGCACAGGAGTGTAAAAACAGATTCACGGTGGTCTTAGACCCAGAGCTCATTAAAGGAGCCTGGACCAAAGAAGAAGATGAAAGGGTGAGCATTGTTTGGGAGATATCCGAGCTGGACAAAAGGCCTCGGGTTTGTGTCACTTGCCCTGTATTTAAATGTCATGGCATTGAGTGACTGGCACAGTTTGCTTCTGTGTTTATCAGACACCATTGCACAACATGCATGGAGCATTCATGGTTATCCTCATTCTTTTCTTAGAAGTACGGATCATCTTGTCAAAGCTGTCTAACGGTTGTCTTCTTTCTGTAGCTCATTCAGCTGGTGTCTTTGTTCGGGGACAAGAAGTGGAGCACAATTGCCAAGCACCTGAAAGGGCGGCGGGGCAAACAGTGCAGAGAGCGGTGGCATAACCACCTGGACCCGTCTGTGATCAAGACGCCCTGGACAACAGACGAGGACCTGCTGATCGTCAAGTGCCATTGTGTTCTGGGGTCTCGCTGGGCACAGATTGCAAAGTTTCTCCCTGGAAGGTAATTTAGAGCTCTTTTTATTTATTTATTTTATTTAAATAGTCTTGTTTGTATTGTTAAATATATGTGTTGTTATAGTTATTGTAAAATAGGGTTGTAACGGAACGAGATTTTCACAATATGATAACGGTCTCTGAAAATATCACGGTTTCACGGTATTAAACAATCAGTTCTGATTATTATCATCAGTTAAAATGACTGTTGAATGAAAACATGTTAAACAAATGTTTTTTTGTTAAACAAATGCTTTATTATAACAAACTTGAAACCATTTGTTTGTTTTGTTTATTCAAATTTCCATAATCAAAAACATGCCTTATCAATTAAATTTAATAATTGATTATGGATTAGACTAACAACTTATTTTTGTCATTAATAATTTATAAAAATTAATAACCGTGATATATCGTCATACCGTTACAACCCTAATATTAAATAGTCTTATAGTATTGTCCTCTATTTTATCTTTATTTGTACTGACTGTTATAATGTGAGGCATTGTGCTCAGTTCAGTTTCCTACTGGTTACATGTGGTGATGTTTGACAGGACTGATAACTCCATAAAGAACCATTGGTATTCAACCCTAAAGCGTAAAATGGACAAGGGGACCTATAAGATGGAGGATGTGGATCTGAGTGATCTGGGAATCTACCTGACGCTAAAGGAAACCTCTGCTTCCACCAGTCATGAAAAGGTACTCTATATCCTTTACCCTGTGCTGTCGTGCTATTATCCAGTTTGATTAGCACTAGGGATGGGCGATATGGCCTAAAATCCATATTGCGATATACATTGCAGCCTCTTGCGATAACGATATATATCACGATATATAAATTATAATAGAACCATTTCAGAACAGGTTAGATAGACCATGATTTATATATTAAGTTGCTCAAGCAAGTGGTAAAACATTTATACATTTATGTTAACATCGCAAACATTAAATTAAAACATACACAATTGACAAAAACAGCTCTCTCATACCTTTTCTTTTGTATTTAAATCTTTTTTACAAGAAATATTGCGGTCACAAAGAACTTGTTTTTCCACCTCCACGAAGAGACAAGTGCATCCGTTATGTCGCGTTGTTGAGGTAACATTACTGTGTAGTTTTCCTTGCTTTTATTACCCCGAGCTTAAAGTTAAAAAGAAAACGACTGTGAAAAATAGTAGTATAATTCAATTAAATGCATTTAAGGAGAGATAACTATATTTTCATATCAATCCGTGTTCATTTCGACCATGAACCATGCGCTGTCACTTTAATTCAGCGTGTGCAGCACAACAGAAATAGACTCTGTGCGGAAACGATCGCTGCACTGCTGTATACGCACCGCTCCTGGAACGCATCGCCGCACCGCATCCGCGTGCAGGCCTGTTAACATGGGTACGGAAAAAAACGGAGTATGTGTTTAGTAACTTTTTTGACTAGGAGCGCTGTTGCCCCTGACTGAAAATTTTAGGAGCACAAGCAGAAAATTTAAGGGCACACCTTAAATCAGCCTGCAATGCAATTATTCAAATTTCCCCCAAAATAACTGTAATACTGACAAATTCTTTAATAATAAAGAGACTTAACGTACAGATATTACGATATGCAGTTTTATTTTAAGTTCACAGGGCTCCAGACTCAAATTTGAGGGCAGCATCACCTCAAATGAGAACTCACACTGAGTTCTACAAAAAAGAAAAAAAGAAAATTCTGGTAGCACTGGGGCTGACAATAAATCACTAAGCTTAATTTAGGGTGTGGATGAAATTAACTTTTGTTATTATTATCATTCATAATGTCTTCATATTAATTAAAAAACAAAAGGAGTGAAAAAATGTATATTAAGGAGTGAACATAGCCAATAAACATCCTACTGTTTACAATGGTATTTTTTTTTAAATAAGAGTTATCCAACATCTAAAAAATTTTAGTTTTAGGACAATCTTTGAAGGATGAACAAAAAATGTGTTGGTCATCACATAAAAAATAAATAAAAAAAAAGCATTTATATATAGTTATGTAGTTTTGAAGTGCTAGAAAAGATGTGTATGCTGCGTTCGTTTGACTATTTCTGTCACATTATCTTATGGTTAGAGAGTTGCTTACTACATTAGCCTAATCATGGTGAATGTTGCTGATTTGTGGACTGAAAGCCTTCTATAAGTTTTTCTCCTGGTTTCCACGTCAGCGCTGTTTGATCTGATATCTATGGTTTATAACAGAACTCTGCGCCGAATCGGAATGTTTCTCACTGGATCTCGTAGCGATGATGTTATTAATTCTGAGGCGAATTCAATGGATTTCTTCACTGGCTCCTTCGCGTGAGCAAGATCGGCCCGCGACTGGCAAGTTCGGGTCTTTATTTACTGTCAATGGTTCGGGGCGCTGCTCGATTGATATACATAAGACAGGTTATGTGCTGCTCTGTCTATTCAGGGTTTCCGCGGGGCATTAAAAAGCATTAAAAGTCCTTAAATGGATTTTGCGAAAATTAAGGCCTTAAAAGGCATTAAAAAGCATTAAATTTGATTCTTACAGGCATTACATTTTTTTTTTAATAGTTTTGAAGAGAATTTTATATAAATGTATTTGAATATAGCCTCCATAATTAATAATTTGTATTTGCTGTCACAAAAATATGTACGTTTGTGTGATAAATACGCGGAACCAGTTTGGTAATTGCTTCCGGCCGGAGCAGAAGTGCCGTGATGCGGAGGAAACGCGGGTCTGTTGTACAGCGGTGGACAGGTCTGAACCTTGGAAAAATGAGAGTGCAAATTCCAGCCAAAGTGGCTAGAAAACTAAACGTTTAAGACATGGTTGCAGCCCGTTAGTGGTAAAAATGATGAAGGATTTTGCGGCGTTTGTAAAAAAAAAAGCATTTAAAGTTGTGGACAATGGGAATCAGCGCCGTAAAACCCCATATGCAGTGTGACGGCCACACATCGGCGTTAAATTTAAATAGTACATTGTGTTTAATTTGTCGTTTAATGAGATCTAATATATGTTGCTAGTAGCGAGTAAAGAGAGTCTCTCCGCAACGGATTGAAGCTCGCGTCCGAGAGAAGTGTTGTGCACGAGCCACAACAACAGAACGCAGGCAAAGACCGTATATTGTTCTTCTATACTCTTTGACGCAGGGCTCTCAAGTGTCACGCATTGAGCGTGACAGTCACTCATTTTGGTCTTTTGTCACGCACTCCCGCCACCCATTGTATTTCTCACGCTAAAAAACTATTTACAATATATTGAATATGCTGCAGCGCCCCAAATGTCTCTGGCCGCAGTTTTACAGTTTTACAGCCTGTTCACTGACAACACCTGCTCAGAACAAGTAGTTTAGGCCTAAACATATTTTCGTTATCACACGATGACTGACATATTGTCACATTATAAACATCTCTCTCTCCAAATAGGCTTAATAATTTTATAAGCACTAATTAAATTAAAGTGCATAGTCGATGTTTTAGGTCACTTTTAAAATCATGTCATATTTTATAATTTTATCCGGGCCATGGATGCATTAATCATTGCATCTGTCTTTCAAAGATGTCAGGTAAAAAGCAATTAAGCATCCTCTCATTCGCCCTGAGAGGAAAGCCCCCTAAAAAGGCCAGGTTAGAGGATGCCGGTCCAGAGAAGGTGGCGAAAAGGGCCCATTAGAGGAGTAGACGGTGCAGGTAGAAGAGGAAGAGAATAAATACTTTGTATTTGGTTGAATTGTCGGTGCCATGTGTCAAATCTTCTCTATTGCAAGTGTGAGCAATTATTAATAACAACAACAAAAACACTAATAATAATATTACTAATGAAACACCACCATTCATGCGACCCGTCCTTACATCTATGTGTTCCAGGAAAAAAAACATTATATATATATATATATATATATATATATATATATATATATATATGTGGTTAGTCATGGGTCGTATATGGCATTAAAACATTTTAAAATGGCATTAAAAAGGCATTAAATTTAATTTGAAGATACCTGTAGAAACCCTGCTATTATTGGTCCGGAATAATTAACGGTCCGTGAAGCATAAATGAGTAACATATTTTCGTTCCACTTTCATTTTGTTTGCATTCGCTGCTTGGTAACGAGTCGATAGATCGCTCATTGTTAGACAGACGCACATAGCAGCTTGTGATATTTGTCTCCGTCTCCTTCCCACAGACACGCGCGCTCTCTATTCTTGTCACACTCACTCATTCCGGATTCATTGACGCGCCCCTTCCACGCTTAACCATGCGTTTAACGTGAGGCAAATTTACTGGTCGCACATGTGCGACTGGATGTGAAATTCAGTCGCACACTCTCAAATTTTAGTCGCAAAATTTGCGACTAAAATTTGAGTCTCTCCCCACTCTCTCTGCCAGTCTGGAGCCCTGCTTTAGGTGAGTGTAAAGCCGATATATAATATATATATATATATAGTTTATAATTATTTTAATACATCAGAAATAAATATGAATACTGCCTATACTTTATTAAACTCCCCCTGTGGTGAAAATCAAGGTTTAGTTAGACCCTTTTCACATTTGCGGGTTTCTCAGAAGCGAAAGTCTTCAAAGTTGGGTAAAATCCCATAACGATGAATGAGAGAATACATTAAATATATTTTTTGTGTTACCATTTGCTCAAATAGCAAAAGAAAAACTCCACAATAGTTTTTTCTCTTTCACTTTCAAAAAGAGGAAAAAAATAGAGAGCGATTAATAACGGCAGTCAGAAGAGAGAAAGATGTCCACCTTCCCGTCACTCTCTCTGCCACTGTATTAGAAACTCCCTCACAACAGCGTCAGCTCGTTTTTTTGTAATTTTGATGCACAGCTAATATAATACTAAGTATTGTGTTATAAATATACATACATAGTTTAAAAAAAAAAAAATATACGAAAAAACGTTGCAAGATTTATGATGCCAAAGAGCTCCGTTATATTACATTCGCTTTATTCATCCGTACCGACTGGACTAGTCGATATGGAAGGGAACGGTTAAGCAAAGAACGGTTTGGCCCGACGGTGGAAAAGCGGCTATTGTAATTGGGATAAGTTAGAAGTAAATGTGTTTGCCTGCACTTGTGATTTTAATGTTTGATTTTACTCCACAGTCAGTAAGTGCAGCGGAGCCGTTGCCCAGGGTGAAGCCGCTGAAGAGGAAGGCTTCGGACAGAACCCCGAAGGCCAGCAGTCCCCCGCTCTATCCGTCCTCACCCTCTTTCTCCAGGAGTCCGTCCATCGTGGACCCGCAGCACAAAGCGTTTGTAGATGATGTTTTGCAGATGATTGCCGAGGACATGCTCCCGCTAAACTTCACTGAAGGGTGTGGGTTTCGTAAGTTCATGACTGCAGTGGGTCCTCAACACCCACAGCTCTCGCAGCGCACGATCGCTTCACAACTGTACAGCGCTGTGGAGAAAACCATCAAGCCACGGCTGATCCAGCAGCTCAGGAACTGTGTGTCGCTGAGCGGGGGCCGTAATGTGGTGCACATCACCGCTGATATCTGGGCTAGTGAACACACAGAACCTCTTCTCGCCGTTCAGATGCATTTTCTTGATGCCGACTGGAGCGTTCACAGCAGAACTGTTGCTTTTCGCCATTTGCAGTGTAATCAGTTCACAGCACAGATCGGAGCAGAAATCGAGTCGGTTCTTCTAAGCTATGGGCTTTTCCCGCATAACATCGGGTACAGCATCATCCATGAGGCCAAGAACACTATCGCCACTCATGATCTGTTCTGCGACTACAAGATCATGTGTTCTGCGCAGAAGAGCGACCCCGATGAAGAGGAGTTATTGAGTTTTCTGGATGATCAGGTCACCATAGATGATTTCTCTATAGCGGAGATATCCTCCAGCAAACACCTGGACTGCATCACCTCCCTCCTGCATTGCGTGATCAAGGAGGCGATAAAGAAGTCCAGAGTTGTGGAGCGGATACTGTTTGAGGTGCAAAGCGTGGTGTCTTTCTTCCGCCGCAACGCCTACTGGCTTGAGCTTCTGGCTAAGAAATGCAAGCTCTCGCTGTCTGGCACAATCAGCACAAGCGGCTACACCTGGAACTCCACAATCAGCATCATCCGAGAGATAATGCAGGAATCGGTGTGGGACTCGGTGATGGGCCTCGTGGATCAAGCCCACGCAGAGGCGAGCAGCTGCCACGTGTGTCCACCTGTGGTCCATGTTACACGTGAACAGGTCGTGGAGTTCGTTGGTTTAATGGAGCCTTTTGAAGAGGTGGTCCAAGTGCTTCAGGAAGACGGCGTCACCTTGTCCCTCGTCATTCCTACCATCATTGGACTTGATAAAACACTTGAGAGCAAGACCACAAAGTTCAGCCTTTTCTGCTCATCCCTGCGTTCTGCTCTCCGCTCTTACTTCCAACCTCTTATTTTGCGGAGAGATTTGATACTAGCCACAGTTCTGGACCCACGAATCAAGCTTCAACCCTTTGACAACGGAAAAGAGAAATTCAAGACTAGCACACTGTTCACCCCTTCCAAACACCGGGCGTCTTTAGTTGTGGAGTCCGCGCTGAGTGAAGCCGCTAGAGAGCCCGGGCGTGATAAGCCAGAGCGTGTTGACGTGTCTGAGCTGACTCAGTATCTGTCAGAGCTCTTGTCTGAGGAAGACGTGTCAGTTCAAAGCTTCTGGAAAGAAGCGACCCGCTTCCCTCGCCTGCGGAGCATCTGCCGCAAATGGTTGGCCGTCCCAGCATCCTCGGGGGGGTTTAAGAGGCTGTTCCCTCTGGCGTGCTGTATTGTGCGGGCCCGCAGGAGCAAGCTCCCGCAGCACACGGCCGAGCGGCTCCTGCTGTACCGGGAGCATCTGAGGAAGAGCACGACCGCGGCGGGGGACACACTCCGCTCTCTGCCTTGAGGAGCGGGGACATATGCGGATATGAAATGTACCTCTCTTTTTTTTTTTTTTGATTCAGTGGATTTTTTTTAATTGAGTGACTTTTCATGAGCATGCCACTGACAATAAACCTGAAACTTGAATAATCTTGAAACTTTTGACATCTAGAACTACATTGGTTGTCAAATTGTTCACAAAATGTACCTCCTTATGATTCTGTTTTGTCTTAAAGACACTCACTGTGCGGAAATAAGTGTGAACATTTGGTTAAAGTCGCAGTAAGCGATTTCTGAGAAACACTGATGTTTGAAATCAAGCCAAACAAACACACACACAGCCCTCCCTTTATTGCTCCGGCCCCAAAATGCACGAGCACGCAATGCAAGAGTGGATGTGTCTTTATCATAGCTGAAGCAAAATAATGCGAACGACAAGGAAAAAAAATAAACACAGTATACAAGAGTTTACAAGCAGGATTTGATTGTTTTGTCACCAGCAGCTCCAGACAAACAGACACTCAAACTGTCCTGTTACAATAGCTAACATTACAACAACAGCATATCTGTGGTTCTGTAAAAACCGCTGTTACTCGCGTGTGGAGCACAAGCGCCGCCTCGGCATCTGCTTTCAGGCCTTCCCGCTCTCTAACATCTCCAACGCTGGAAAGCTTCTCTAATATTACCGCAGGTCCTAAAGCACTTGCCTGATCATGACCTTCTTCTTCCAGTGATATTCCTCTGAGCTTTCCTCTTTTGTAATTAGGGATGTGCAGGACTAGTCGACTAAACGGTAGAGCTGCTACTGGTCGACACTGAAAACAACAGTCCACATTTAGGTTGCTGTGTGTGCGGCAGTCGGCTATGAAGCACCTGCTGTTTACTTTCGTTATATTCATTTTAAATAAATAAATGATAAACCGTCTACTGGTTCCACCTTCTTCCCTGCGGCTTGAACTTTGTTACGTTTATATTTAAAAGCATTTTAAATAAAACACTTGTAAAAACAATACCTCGAGAGGTAGGGTCTGATCATTTTATTTATTTATTTTAATTTGACCTCCGATGCGTTTTCTTCGTGTCAGTCACAGAGAGCACAGAATGGCCGCTCAAGTTAAACGAGTATTTTGAATTAGAAATAAAACGTAGAAGTTTTATGTGAGCTGTGCCATTTCAAACTGCCAGGATTCCTCTAGAGCATAACCGTGTTCAGGACATGTGCGCGAGTGTGATAGCGACGCAAGCACATGCCCATCGCGGATTCACTTCAATCTGGAAAAAATAACCGAGCTTCAGAATCAGAACGAGCTTTATTCGCCAAGTGTGCGGCATTTATTATGGTTTGATCCATAGATTAAGTGCTCAAATAGATCACATATACACAAGTCAGAGGGTTTCTCACTTTTAGACTAGTCGGTTTCAAAACTTCCGTTTAAACGACGATGCGCACATCCCTATTTGTAATGTCTCAGCCATCTCTCTTCTACAGTTTTTCTTCAAATCTCCCTCTTGCTCTGAGTGGACACGCCCCCTACTGGTGATTGGCTCACTCTCTCTCCTGAGTGGACACGCCCCCTACTGGTGATTGGCTCACTCTCTCTCCTGAGTGGACACGCCCCCTACTGGTGATTTGCTCACTCTCTCTCCTGAGTGGACACGCCCCCTACTGGTGATTGGCCCACTCTCTCCTGAGTGGGCACGCCCCCTACTGCTGATTGGCTCACTCTCCTGAGTAAACGCCCCCTACTGCTGATTGGCTCACTCTCCTGAGTGGGCACACCCCCTACTGCTGTTTGGCTCACTCTTTCTCCTGAGTAAACACGCCCCCTACTGCTGATTGGCTCACTCTCTCTCCTGAGTAAACACGCCCCCTACTGCTGTTTGGCTCACTCTCCTGAGTAAACACACCCCCTACTGCTGATTGGCTCACTCTCCTGAGTAAACACACCCCCTACTGCTGTTTGGCTCACTCTTTCTCCTGACTAAACACGCCCCCTACTGTTGATTGGCTCACTCTCCTGAGTAAACACGCCCCTACTGCTGATTGGCTCACTCTTTCTCCTGAGTAAACACACCCCCTACTGCTGATTGGCTCACTCTCTCTCCTGAGTAAACACACCCCCTACTGCTGATTGGCTCACTCTATCTCCTGAGTAAACACGCCCCCTACTGCTGATTGGCTCACTCTATCTCCTGAGTAAACACGCCCCCTACTGCTGATTGGCTCCCTCTTCTCCCTCTGCCCTACAGCACTCCAAACATTCACACTCCTTTGGCCTATCTAATTATTCTGATCCTGTACTGAACTGTGATGGGCAACAAAAAACAGGTATGCTTGAGCATTCTGCCCGCATCCTGTGACATCATGTCCAATTTTTGGTTTGTTTAATTTTTGGCAGCGTTCACACTTATTCAAAGGTTGTGATTGAGGACAGCAGCAACACCTGATGATCTGGTGGGTCAGGCTGTGAAACACTGAAGGAGTCGGAGTGTGTTCCTGCTGGCTGACAGGTGTGTGTGTGTGTGCGTGTGTGATCAATCCTCAAGGAGAGGTGTGACATAAAGCAGAAGCATGGAAATATAAACCATCGGTCCTGAAAGAGAAATGTCTTTGTGTTTGTTTTGTTGTATACCTTGTACTAATGCAAATAAAGTTTATTAAAAAAGTAAATATTCACAGGATTTGTCAACTTGTCGTTAACTTAAGTGACAGAACAATACGTGTCAAAATACTTTTATTATTATTTAATAATACATTGGCATTTGTTATGAGAGCTTTTAAATGGAAAGGTATATATTGCAACAACAAAACTAGAAGGTATAATATATCTTGCGTTCCCTTCTTCCATCTAAATGTATATGTCTGTTACTCACTGGGAAAAACATCTTGATTTGAGTACAATTTGGATAAAGCACAAATAAAGTGAACGAGGTTTCACATAACATTTGTCATCGAGGTTACCCAGTTAAGTCACTTGTGGTAAAGCTTTTTAAAGTGACCATGGAAGATATTTGTGTTTTTGTATAAAAAAAAAAAAAAGTCCCTTGAGACTATTAATCTATTTGGGAGTGTCCCAAGAAACAAACGTTTAGGAAAGAACTCAGTAATGTTTTTCATTTGATGGTGATACAAATCTTTTCTTTTTATTTGATTTAATTACAAGCCCGTAGGCAGGGGGGGTTCGGGTGGTTCGAACGAACCCCCCCCCTCACTGCCAAAGGTCCAGAATTTAAGTCGTTTAAAAAAAAAAAATGTTTATGTGATTATTGTCATCATTGTTTTAATCAATGCTTGTGACAAATATTCTTGGTTGCTGTTTCAAATTAGTATGATTATTGTGTAGCTGGACGTGTGTGTGTGCGCCGCGCGTGCAGTTCAGAGAGAGTTCTCGCAATACACTTTTCAAAGCAACGGTGAAGAAGCATCGCATCTGAATGATAGGGCTGGGGATCGAGTCCAAAAAGAATCGATTCCGAGGCGTTGGGAATTGAGAGTCGATTCCAAAGGTTCAAAATGCAATGGTTGGAATCGATTCCGGGGAATGATCTTACTCGTTGTAGTTTAGGACAAGTAATAAATCTGATTTATGAAATCAATCGACAAAAACAATCAAATTAACTTTAAGTTATTAAATTCAAGTTCACGCAAACGTTTCCGTCTGCTGCGGCTGTCTGTCATTCATTCTCCATTCAGCGTTCAAACAGCGCGTTGCGTTCGGTTACGACAGTCAACATGATGAAACTCCCTCCAAGATGATTCACTGTTACTATTATTAGGCTATACTTGATATGTAGATAAAGCTCTATGGTTTCGCATAAAATGACTATATTGCTGGACTGCATTGCTGTATCTTAACCATGTTCCTTTGTTAGAACACAGGAGAGCACTATCATTCTTCACGCGCACAGTAACTGACATTTAAAACTGTTAAAAGAAAAGGCTCAAAAAACTATTTTATAGATAGATGGCAAAAAATGCATCTCAAAATGCATCAGATTGATGCTTTAAAATATGGAATATTTTAAAATTTTCTCACGGGGGAGCATGCCCCCGGACCCCCCTAGAGGGGTAATATCCTTCTCACCTGGGGGAGGAGTTATATATATATATATATATATATACTGTATATGTATTTATTTTTATTTTTTTTTATTAAAAGGATTTCTATATTTTATCCACTCAATAGACTACAATATAATAGCCATATAAACGTAGAGTAATTATAATGATTAAAATATTTTAGGTGCATCAAAAAGCGTGCTCATTAACCAGCAGACAAGCTAATCCAGCATAAATTAGTGCATAAAAGGTCACCAAAATTAAGTATTTTAACCTCATAATTAAATACAAAAGGAGGAAAAAAACTGCAAAAATGTCCACTTTTTTAAAAAAAAGAACCCCCCCTTTCAATAGGCTGGCTACGGACCTGAATTATTACACTTGCCTGTTACTATATTCATAAATTCAAATGGAATGAAAAAAAATGCCAAATTTGTAACAATTTATGTTAAATTCATTTAGAAACAATATCCAAAAGTAAAAACTTAAAAGCAAGGAAAACTACACAGCTGTTTATTAGGTGGAAAAAAAATTCTGTAAAAGGCCTTTTTTTCTTCCTTCGTTTTTCCCCCCTTTTGTTTCCCCCTGACATGTATTGTTATATGTATTCCTGTGTGTATATTATGTTTTGTTCTTATAAAAATGCATCAAAAATAAAAAAACAACTGGTGGAAAATGGTCAAAATCCACAGGATAACAGAAAACAACTCTGCTGTGCCTTTAGATGTCAGAAATGTAATATAAAAGATGGTCTTCATATGAGTGCTGTCGCCCTGTGCAGATAAACACATGACAGCTGTGGCTGGACTGATATTTCTTCGTAGAATCTTGACATATAAACCCGGAAATGCGAGATAAAAGTCAAAATTGTGAGAGATGCACTCGAGATGACCTTATTATTGTTTTATTACGCGTCTTTCATAGAGTGCCACTGCAGAACTGGTGGGCTCCGCCCACAATACACGTCATCGGTGTCTGCAAACACACACATTAGTCTATTAGTAATGAGGAATAACAGTTTGTGGAGTATTGATCATACTGGAGTGCAGGAGGAGCGGTCGGACGAAGCGGAATAGACGGTAACTGCTAACTAACTAACTCCAGGTGGCAGTAGTGTGCAACATTCAGGCCGCGAGCTGCCGTTACAATCCGAAGAAGAGGAGGAGGACTGTCATGGCCGCCGCCGGGCTGAAGATGTGTCTGCTGCTGCACCTGCTTGTGTTCGGCTGGTATATATTCACTATCTGGAGTAACTGCACCCTGCAGACCTCAGACAGACACCCCGGCGTGCGTTCATACGGAGGCCGCTGGAAGTATCTGACCTTCATTAATCTGGTAGGAGCAGTTCTTCACACTCACTCCACCTTTGCCTCAGCCGTCCGTTATTATGACACACCGGTGACGTCAGGCTAGCGTTTGACTATCGGGTTCAAAGCCATTAAACGCAAACAACTCAGATATACGTTAATAAAACACAAACGCCCTTTGCATAGCGCATGGCTTAATAAAAAAAAAACATGTATATATTAGACCTTTAAATCAATTAAACAATTTAGCTGTATGATTATGATTATCAAACTAATAGTAAAATGTTCAGACAAATGTCACTTTTATTGTTTTTGGAATTGGCATTTCATGGTATGCAACTTTTCAAATACTGCAATACTGTGTGTGAATCCATTAAACTACAACACCGTTTGACCTACAGGTATCAAACCAACTGTACATTTTTCAGATTATTAGTCTGGCATTTTTTATTATGGTTTTAATGGATTTAAATGGGCTCAGTACTGTATATAAAAAACACCAGATTATTTATGTGAAAAACAAGCCTTCTGCAATAAAAGGAATATTATTCTGAACATGTTACTATTAGTTTGATACAATGTTAAATTGTGTAATTGATTTATAGTGCTAACCTAATTAATATATATTTTATTTCTTGAAGTTAAGCCTTGCGCTGTGCAAAGGGTGTTTGTATATGTGTGTCTGAGCTGGTTTGTGCTGAAAACATGAAATACGTAGAGTTTAATCGGTATCAAACCGAATGTCAAACGTTAAATTACCTTTACAGCTGTAGTTATGACTGTTCATGTCACATGACTCACGTGTGTGTGTGTGTTGTTTTTGTGTCAGGTGCTGCAGGCGGTGTTTTTTGGATGGTGTGTGTTGGTGGACGTGACGCACATGCTGGTGCCAGTGAAACACACTCGCAGCGGGACTCCTCTGAGCCTCAGTAAAGCCAGAGACTTCTACTTCACTGCGCTGGCCTTCCCCGTCGGCACTGTGAGTACCAGTACAGGCCCAGTTTAACACACACATACGTTAACACCAGTACAGGCCCAGTTTAACACACACACACACACACACGTTAACACCAGTACAGGCCCAGTTTAACACACACACACATTAACACCAGTACAGGCCCAGTTTAACACACACACACACACACACACGTTAACACCAGTACAGGCCCAGTTTAACACACACACACATTAACACCAGTACAGGCCCAGTTTAACACACACGTTAACACCAGTACAGGCCCAGTTTAACACACACACACACACTAACACCAGTACAGGCCCAGTTTAACACACACACACACACACACACACACACACACGTTAACACCAGTACAGGCCCAGTTTAACACACACACACATTAACACCGTACAGGCCCAGTTTAACACACACACACACACACACACACATACACACACACGTTAACACCAGTACAGGCCCAGTTTAACACACACACACACACACACACACACACACACACACACACACACACGTTAACACCAGTACAGGCCCAGTTTAACACACACACACACACACACGTTAAAGGAGTAGTTCACTTAAAAAAAAACTTTTGCTGATAATTTACTCACCCCCATGTCATCCAAGATGTCCATGTCTTTCTTTCTTCAGTCGAAAAGAAATTAAGGTTTTTGATGAAAACATTCCCGGATTTTTCTCCATATAATGGACTTCCATGGGAACCAGACGGTTCAAGGTCCAAAAGACAGTTTCAGTGCAGCTTCAAAGGGCTTTAAACGACACCAGACGATGAATAAGGGTCTTATCTAGAGAAACGATCGGCCATTTCAAAAATAAATAGAAAAGTTAAAGTTTAAAAAGCACAAATGATACACGTTCGTGACTCTCCTGTTCGAACTCGTTCATCAAAATGAACAAATCTTTTTTCAAGTCATTTCAAGAGTTGTTCATTTTGATGAACGAGTTCGAACAGGAGAGTCACGAACGTGTATCATTTGTGCTTTTTAAACTTTAACTTTTCTATTTATTTTTGAAATGGCCGATCGTTTCTCTAGATAAGACCCTTATTCATCGTCTGGTGTCGTTTAAAGCCCTTTGAAGCTGCACTGAAACTGTCTTTTGGACCTTGAACCGTCTGGTTCCCATGGAAGTCCATTATATGGAGAAAAATCCGGGAATGTTTTCATCAAAAACCTTAATTTCTTTTCGACTGAAGAAAGAAAGACATGGACATCTTGGATGACATGGGGGTGAGTAAATTATCAGCAAAAGTTTTTTTAAAAGTGAACTAATCCTTTAACACCAGTACAGGCCCAGTTTAACACACACACACACACGTTAACACCAGTTCAGGCCCAGTTTAACACACACACACATTAACACCAGTACAGGCCCAGTTTAACACACACACACTGCGTTCAACAGTTTGAGATCGGGAAGATTTTTAATGTTTTTAAAAGTAATTTCTGCTCACTAAGGCTGCATTTATTTGATAAAAAAACAGTAATATTTTTAAATATTGACCATTTAAAATATCTGTTTTCTAAGTGAATATATAGTAAAGTGTAATTTATTCCTGTGGTCAAAGCATCATTACTCCAGTCTTCAGTGTCACATGATCCTCCAGAAATCACTCTAATATGAGGATCTGAAGCTCAAGAAACATTCATTAATATTATCAGCTGAAAACAGTTTTTTGATGAATAGAAAGTTCAAAAGAACAGCATTTCTCTGAAATAGAATGTTTTGTAACATTATAAATGTCTTTACTGTAAATTTTTATCAACTTAATGCATCCTTGATGAATAAAAGTGTTGATTTCTTTTATCCCCCCTCCCCCCCTAAATAAATATTCTTACTGACCCCAAACTTTTAAACGGTAGTGTTTAATGTTACAAAAGCTTTCTATTTGAGATAAATGTTGTTCTTTCTATTCATCAAATAATCCTAAAATATTTATTAAATCCTGAATAAAATTGTACAGAACTGTTTTCAACATTGATGATAATCAGAGCAGAGAGTAGAGAGTATCTCTCTGTGGAAGAGAGTATCCAGGCTATTCCTTTCAGTAAATTACATGTTAAATGTTTGGCTCATTTATTCAATTATGTAAAATAATGCAGAGACATTCGAGCATGACTATATGTGCAAATGATGTCCCTGGGTTTTTGGAAAGACCAAATACATACTGATAATATTAAAATATAATGATAAAAGCATTAACTGGGTGTTTAAAAGAATTTTGAAAGTTTTATATTATTTCCCAGTGTGTGTAATCTCGTAAGTGTCTCTATAGTATGTGAATGATGACACTAAACATGGATGATGTTTTTAGGTTCAGATGTATTCGAATGTACAGGAGAGTGTATCTTAGACTGGGCACCAATGCAGTTTTTTTACCAATAGTCCAATTCAATGTATTTTAAAAAACAGTATTCATGCATAGTACAAATATTTCATGCCGTCTCAATATATAAGCATCAATATGAGCTCTTAAAATAACAATAGTAATTGTTGCTTCAATGCATTTTTTTTTTTTTTATCATTATTTTTTATAATTTATCTCAATCATCTTGTGTTCTCTCATTTGTATCACTTATATTAGATGTCGTTACTGTTTAAAACCTGTATTGGTCAGCTACTAATGTGAACTGAGTGTGTTGCTCTTCCTGCAGTTTGTGTTTGCTTCCTTCTGGAGTCTCTACACGTACGACCGAGAGCTGGTGTATCCCAAAATGTTAGATGATATCATTCCCATCTGGCTGAACCATGCAATGGTGAGAAGATTATAGAGGTGACTCTACTGACCCTTGATTAGGGGTGTGTTGTGCACACACTGAACACACAGCCTTCATCTAGAGCTCAGTTAATGACGTCTGGACATTCAATTCAATTGCGTTGTAATTCAAATAATTACATTTATTTGTATAGCGCTTTTCTCAATACACATCGTTTCAAAGCAGCTTTAGGAAATGCATTAATCCATATTACAATTTAGAGTGATCTGTTATCAGAGGTGACTCTAAGTATTTCATAAATGTACATATACAAATCACAGTTAGCTAAAAAATGTATTAATTTAAACACTGTAATAATTTAAGCACTGTAACAGTGAGCTCATTGAGGTGATGAATAGCAGACGCTGATATGTGTTCTCCTGATCTGTGTCCTCCAGCACACGGTGATCATGCCTTTGCTGCTGCTCCAGATGTTCCTGCAGAATCACACGTATCCCAGTCGCACTAAAGGGATTGCTGCGCTGGCTCTGTTTTCCGTCCTGTATTTGTCATGGTAAACTCGCTCTGCCTGCATCGCTCACACACACTGGGGCCGGTTTCACAAAGACAGACTTTGACTATGGCGTAGATAGTCAGACTTCAGATAGACATCTAAATCAGACCGTTGCACGAAGCACTGAAGACTCTGACTATCTGAAGTAGGACTACACTGCAATGCATTCTGGGTATAATAAGACTTTTCAAAACAAAAAACATGGCGGATCGAGTAAGCGCATTCAACCACTCAGTGCAGTTTACCCCAGCGGGAGTTATGTGTTTGTTGGAGGAGTATAACAGTTACAAGGACATTTTACTTGGGAAATTTAGCGGAGAATGTAGTAACGAGGAAATGTTTAATTTGGACAAAGATTGCTCAACAGTTAACAGCGTTAATCCGACCGCTGAGCGGAGCGCTAAAGACATACAGAAAAGATACAAAAACATGGTACAACATGCCAAAAAATAAATATTTAAGAGGAAATATCCAAAAACGGGAGGAGGACCCCAAGAGAAACTTAAAGACACTGAAATGGTGATGAATATATACGGTGAGGGACATTTTCCCTTTTCTTTCGGCTGTTTGTAGTGTAACTGATTGTTACTGCCGGTTGCCAAGGTAACAGAGTCTTAGACCTAAGTTAGCCTGGGGGTAAGATGTCTAATTTTTTTGGTCTAAATTAAGTAAAAATTAACTATTTTTGTGAAACAGTCTAACTTGCATTAGGCTAGTCTATGAGCACATTTTAGACTTGTCTAACACACTGGTCTATAATAGCTTTGTGAAACCGGCCCCTGGTTCTCCTCGCGTGTCCCGTCGGCACTGACGTGTGCTTCTGTCCCTCATTAGGGTGTTGTGGGTGCACCACGCCTCAGGGATCTGGGTGTACCCCATCATGGCTCACTTGAGTCCCGTGGGCCTGTGTGTGTTCCTGGGCGGCGCGTCCCTCTCCATGGCTCCTCTTTACCTGTTAGGAGAGAAGCTCAGCCGCACGATGTGGAGCTCCACAGGTAAGAGACCGACCCGCCGCTACACTGATCGGACCGGTTTACAGTCACCGCTAACATGGGACCATTTAAAAGTTCACCCAAAAATTAAAATGTCCTGATTATTTACTAACAGCCCCCAGCCATCCAAGATGTACATGACTTTCTTTCTTCAACCAAAAAGAAATCAAGGTTAGAGGAAAACATTCCAGAATTTTTTCTAAAAGAAGCTTTAAAGGTACAATATGTAAGTTTTCTCCGACAGAGGTCGCATTTTCAAAACAATAGCATAGAGGAAGTTTGATGACGCTACGAAGGACAGTGGGACGATGGGAGATGTTGCCTTTCCCATCCAGAGATGTGTGGAAGTCATGAATCATGTTCACGGATGAGGCAGTGCGAGCATTGCACTCGCATTTAGGAACTGTAAAGTGCATTTAGGTGCACGTGTGCGAATACGTTTTTTTTTGTTTTTTTACAAAAAAAGTTTTTTGAACAAAGACTCTGTGCTGGACCAATGTTGTCTGTTGAAAAAAAAAAAATCACGTGATCCACACAAACGCGCCTTAAAGAAATGGGTTTCATAACGCAGCGCATCATATCACTTCCCTATGCTTAACGCGTGGAAAGTGATGTCTCCTTCAAGCGCTCGCGTGGCGTCTGTCGTTGCTATGCAACCACGAACTGCGCTCTCCATGATGACGAGGAAGTATCAGCTAAGCATTAGTTGATTTCTAGCCCTTGCATTAGCTTTAATAGATATATTTATGGAGATGTGAAATAAAAACCGCCCTGTACAGCTATGATTTCCATGTTGTCACGGAAAGGCCGAAGCTGATCGGTTGTTTTTTGTCACATGACATGCGGTGTGCCTTGCGGCATTAGGTTGAGATGTTTGCATCTCGCCGCGGCATAGAGCCTGGAAAAACGAGCGCGCCTACATTTGAAATAACGAACTTGAGCACGCTAAAGACGCGAGATGTGAACACGGCCCCTTATGGCTTTGCTTGTCCACTGCCAGGTACGACTCGGCGCTTTTCCACTGCAGTTTAGAAGGCTACCGCTTCAAAGTGGGCGGGTTTAGAGATTGCTCGTTAAAGTTGCTGAAAAGCTTGATCTCTCGCTGGATCCGCTCCTCAGCTACCAACGGGAGGAACGTCTGCACCTCGTCTACTGACCAGCCATTTCTTTTTTCAAGTTTCATTTTTTATTTTAAGTCGTTTAATAAAAATTGTGCGAACAAATAAAACTGCGTGCTGTTGCAGACTATTTAAATCTAGCGGTTTGGTGTCTCGTGTTGCAAATCCTTGGACCAATCAGTGATCTGTAGTGTTTTCATGTCACAGTTTAGTATCGGTATGGTGCGGTTGGAACCTCAGCAGAGGCGGCGTGCTGCCATTCAAAGCGAGCCGCACCAGTCAGTGGAGAAGCGCAGCCGAGCCGCGCCAGTCAGTGGAGAAGCGCAGCCGAGCCGCACCAGTCAGTGGAGAAGCGCAGCCGAGCCGCACCAGTCAGTGGAGAAGCGCAGCCGAGCCGCGCCAGTCAGTGGAGAAGAGCAGCCGAGCTGCGCCAGTCAGTGGAGAAGAGCAGCCGAGCCGCACCAGTCAGTGGAGAAGCGCAGCCGAGCCGCGCCAGTCAGTGGAGAAGAGCAGCCGAGCTGCGCCAGTCAGTGGAGAAGAGCAGCCGAGCTGCGCCAGTCAGTGGAGAAGCGCAGCCGAGACGCACCAGTCAGTGGAGAAGCGCAGCCGAGCCGCGCCAGTCAGTGGAGAAGAGCAGCCGAGCTGCGCCAGTCAGTGGAGAAGAGCAGCCGAGCTGCGCCAGTCAGTGGAGAAGAGCAGCCGAGCTGCGCCAGTCAGTGGAGAAGCGCAGCCGAGACGCACCAGTCAGTGGAGAAGCGCAGCCGAGCCGCGCCAGTCAGTGGAGAAGAGCAGCCGAGCTGCGCCAGTCAGTGGAGAAGAGCAGCCGAGCCGCTCCAGTCAGTGGAGAAGCGCAGCCGAGCCGCACCAGTCAGTGGAGAAGCGCAGCCGAGCCGCACCAGTCAGTGGAGAAGCGCAGCCGAGCCGCACCAGTCAGTGGAGAAGCGCAGCCGAGCCGCACCAGTCAGTGGAGAAGAGCAGCCGAGCCGCACCAGTCAGTGGAGAAGCAGCCGAGCCGCACCAGTCAGTGGAGAAGCAGCCGAGCCGCACCAGTCAGTGGAGAAGCAGCCGAGCCGCACCAGTCAGTGGAGAAGAGCAGCCGAGCCGCACCAGTCAGTGGAGAAGCAGCCGAGCCGCACCAGTCAGTGGAGAAGAGCAGCCGAGCCGCACCAGTCAGTGGAGAAGCAGCCGAGCCGCACCAGTCAGTGGAGAAGCAGCCGAGCCGCGCCAGTCAGTGGAGAAGCAGCCGAGCCGCACCAGTCAGTGGAGAAGCAGCCGAGCCGCCCCAGTCAGTGGAGAAGCAGCCGAGCCGCACCAGTCAGTGGAGAAGCGCAGCCGAGCCGCCCCAGTCAGTGGAGAAGCAGCCGAGCCGCACCAGTCAGTGGAGAAGCAGCCGAGCCGCACCAGTCAGTGGAGAAGCAGCCGAGCCGCCCCAGTCAGTGGAGAAGCAGCCGAGCAGCACCAGTCAGTGGAGAAGCGCAGCCGAGCCGCACCAGTCAGTGGAGAAGCAGCCGAGCCGCACCAGTCAGTGGAGAAGCAGCCGAGCCGCACCAGTCAGTGGAGAAGCAGCCGAGCCGCCCCAGTCAGTGGAGAAGCAGCCGAGCAGCACCAGTCAGTGGAGAAGAGCAGCCGAGCCGCACCAGTCAGTGGAGAAGCAGCCGAGCCGCACCAGGCAGTGGAGAAGCAGCCGAGCCGCACCAGTCAGTGGAGACTTGTGTACGGCCGTCTGTAAGCTCGTTTTTTTAGCCGATAAAGTTTTAAATATAGATATTTTGTTAAACCGTTTGGGACACATCATGGATAGATGCACTTTTATGGACTTCCAAAGAATATACCCATTGACTCCCATTATAAAGCTTGGAAGAGCCAGGACATTTTTTAATATAACTCTAAATTGTGTTCGTCTGAAAGAAGAAAGTCATATACACCTAGGAAGACTTCAGGGTCAGTAAATCATGGGCTTGTTTTCATTTTTGGGTGAACTATCCCTTTAAGATGCAGCCAGGAGCGTTTGCACTGCGCTGCTCCTCCACACAGCGGGCGCTTCTTGCTGTAGGATCCTGTGTGCATGCTGGGTAGCTCACGCTGGTGAACTCAACTGTCTCGCATCGCACAGCTGGACCGAGGCAGACATTTGTAGTTGTGTATTATTATTATTATTCAGAAAATTACTGATTGTTTCGCTGAGACCCTTGTTTGTCGGCTGAGGTCATGTGGAGCCCTTTAAAGCTCCTAAATATGGATTTTGGACCGTCGTTTCCTTAATTGTCTTCGTGTGAAGAAAGGGTCATGTACATCCGGGATAGCCTGGGGTGAGCAAATAATCAGGACATTTTCAACTATTCCTTTAACCTGAATATCCAGCTAACTATATTTGTTGTCATCACAGAGTGTGGTAGATTGTGTATGTTATTATTATGATCCATACTGACTGTAGTTTTTCTCTAAAAGGGAATCAGAAGAAGAAAAAGAAGTAAATGTCTACTGGAAAACACGTTAACTATGTGGATCTCAATACCAGCCAAACAAAGGGAACAATGAAGAGCTGATGTGTGTTCTACAAGAGGGGCTTGATTCGCCCTCGCAAACATACAGACACATCAATACACACATACTGTACACTAATAGTTTTATTCATTTTTTTTGTGATAATGAAAATCAGTTGCACTCACAAATTAAAATGCTGTATTTTTTTTTTTAAATAATATACTTTTTTTTAATAATTTTCAAGCCTGTGAATAATATCCCAGAATGCTGTTGTTCAGTGGTTAAGGGACAGCTAGTACCGAGCACTTTTCCCTTCTCAGATTCATAATTGTTTTTTTATTGACAAAAAAAGCTTGAGCTGGTGACCAATTAATATAAAATAGTTTTTCTATGTAGTTTGTCAAATTGTGCAGTTGCGTCTAACGCAAGCATTAGGAGGTGTTTGGATATCGATGAGGCGAGGGCTCCCGAATGACCCCTGATCCTGGGTGAACTCAGGTAATCTCGCTAGCGAAGCCCTTAATGTGATTTCCCGGCTTGACCGAGAGTTTGATGATGGACTTTATTGGAAACAAGTCAACCCAAGTAATCTGGCACATTTCATCCACATCCAGAGAAGTGGCTCTGCAGTAATGCTTCTGATAACATCATCATCATCTTTGAGGCCTATCATTCGGAAAATGTTTTTAATTGTTTTGTCGACATGTTATTAATCAGAATAGTGTGTCATTGTCATTACAGTGTATTACACTGTGTTTTTAAATGCTTGTAATCTTAACTTGTTTGCATTAATCACAAACACCTGTTGTAGAAACACCGGTTTAGGTGAACCGAGTTGACGGATCCGTGTCTGGTGTTTACACGGTCACTGAGACCAACAGCAAACATGATTCCTGCAGTGATATGGTGGGTTATGGCATGTGTGATGATGCACTGACTCTGAAGAGGGACAATTACTGGTGTACACGATCTATGATTATTCATGTCATCTGTGTCCTTCATTCATAAACAATAATAAATCAGAGCTATACTTTTATTCAGTTGAAGTGTCGTGGTGTCCTTTGCCTTTAAATGCGCTTGGTCTCGCTGCATCAGTTCATCTCTTGATGCCGGTGGAGCAGTGCGTCAGCTGTTTGTTAACTTCCTACTTAAGACTCTCCTTTAATCAGATTTACTGTAAGTCCATCAGTTTGCAAATCTTTGAGAACGAAAGTCACCTCATTTTTAGTCACTGGGTTCAGTAGAGCTGCATTGGCCTTTTTAACAGTTGAATCACTAGTCGTACACAAAAAGAAACTGAATATGTGCAATATATGGGGCTTGATGAATGCAGTGTTTATGTAAAGGAGAAATTATTTTGCTGAAATTCTGGACAATCATAGAAGGAAATTGTTTCCCCCGCATTTTCTTTCTGGAATAACACCATGAAATAGGAGTTCAGACAGCCATGATGGAGATGGAGCCTGTGAGGTCAGAGAAATGGGCTTCTGCAGGAGTAAGTGGATTAGCTGTTAAATCTGCGCGTCTGAAATAGCTGCTCTGTTCACTCTTTGGCTTGATGTGACCGCAGTATTAACTTCACCTCCACTCAGACACTTGCCTCTTGAAAATGACCAGGATGTTCAGTGTATCTGGATGGATCCACGAGTTTTGCACAGTGAAGATTGTGCATCTTAAAGGACGGCAAAACAGATGATAAAGTGACGATTGCTTTTTACTCTACTGTCAAGTTATCAAATCAGCTGTGGACTCAATGGATCGAGGAGAAAGGACAGTTCGTTTTCTCTAGCGGTGTTTGGGTGAGTAATTCACACAACTCGTTCTTTAGAAGAAATGCACATGATGCTTGCAAAGGATTTAGTTTCTTGAATGTCACTGAACAGTGAATTCACTGTGTACAGAGTGAATTTATAAAGATGTAAATGCATTTTGTATGAAGACCAGTTTTAGCATTGATTTGAAAAGCCTTGGATTTTTACATTTCACCCCAAAATCAAAACCAAACTCTATTTTGCATAAAGAATGAAACCTGATTTTGTGCATTGTGACTGTTTTTGTGGCACACTTTCATCCCAGATTGTATTGCATCCAGATATTTAACTTTTGAGGGGTTTTTTATAGTAAAAATTATAGCTACAATTTTTTTTATTTAAATCAACAAAAATTAAATGCAACATTAAAAAATACCATGTTGAACAAAATATGTATCATTGTTTTCCCATTACATTAATGAGAACTGGGGAAAACTGCTTAATTGTCCTGATTGTCACAATGCAAAAGATCGTAAAAATACACTTCACTAATAAATAAACCGTTTTCAACATTGATAATCATCAGAAATGTTTCTTGAGCAGAAAATCATCATATTAGACTGATTTTTGAAGGATCATGTGACACTGAAGAGTAATCATCTCCATCACAGGAATAAATAGCATTTTGCAAATTATCAAATAGAAAACAGTGATTTTAAATGGTAAAAACATTTCACAAAATTATTGTATTTTCGATCTGATAAATACAGACTTGGTGAGCAGAAGAGACTGTTTCTTTGCCTATTGTTTTTGTTCTGAAATGACCTCTTTGCTGTAGTGCTAATGCGTTTTCCCTGTGCCCGACAGAGATTGCCATGGAGGAGGGAGTATCATGGACTTTGGTAAGTTACACATGTGTACATATGTTGTATTAATAGTCAAGTCACCTTTATTTATATAGCGCTTTTTACAATACAGATTGTTTCAAAGCAGCTTTACAGAGATAACTGGAAAATAATGTTGTAATAATATTGTTAAATATAAAATTAAATCTCCCCAACTAAGCAAGCAAAAAGCCAAGGCGACAGTGGCAAGGAACCAAAACTCCATCAGTGACAGAATGGAGAAAAAAACCTTGGGGGAAACCATACTAAGTCGCTCAGTTCTCCTCTGGCCAACGAACGAACAGTGTATGATTATGATTCAGGTAACATTACAGGTCAGAAGTCAGATTGTATCAGAATATTCCAATATTTATCCAGTTCCATTTGGTTGAAGATCGGAGTCACGCCGGAATGGAGACGAGTTTGTTGAGGATCAGAGCCGATTGCTGTCGAGTCCATGAGGCCTTCACAGGGCTGATGAGGCTGGCACTTCAGGGATGTGTTGTGGCCGTGTCCAGGCGCAGGTCCTCCATCTGATCTGGATACGGCCCGGGTCCGGTTGATTACAGTTAACCTCGGAATAAACAGGCGTAGATGCCATTCTTCTTATGATGTAGCGAGTACATCAGGTGTTATAGGAAGTGTTCCCAGTTCCGGCTGACCTAATCTATGCAGCCTAATAATCATTTAACTCTTTGAATAATAAGAATGTATAATTTTCTATGTGTATGCCAGGTTGAAGAGATGTGTTTTTAATCTAGATTTAAACTGACAGAGTTTGTCTGCTTCCCGGACAATGTTAGGAAGACTGTTCCAGAGTTTTGGTGATAAATAGGAAAAGGATCTACCGCCAGCAGTCGATTTTGATATTCTAGGTATTATCAACTGGCCGGAATTTACGCAATAGACGTGACGGACTATAATGCGTTAAGAGCTCGCTCAAGTACTGGGGAGCTAAACAATTTAGTGCTTTGTAAGTAATCAGCAATACTTTAAAATTTATACGATGTTTAATAGGGAGCCAATGCAGTGTTGACCGAACTGGGCTAATATGGTCATGCTTCCTGGTTCTGGTAAGAAATCGAGCTGCTGCGCTTTGGACCAGCTGTAGTTTGTTTATTAAGCGTGCAGGGCAACCACCCAGTAGAGCATTACAATAATCTAGTCTTGAGGTCATGAACGCATGAACTAACTGTTCTGCATTTGTCACTGAGAGCATATAACGTAATTTAGATATATTTTTAAGATGGAAAAATGCGTTTTTACAAATGCTAGAAACGTGACTTTCAAATGAAAGATTGCTATCAAAGAGCGCACCCAGGTTCCTAACCGACGACGAAGACTTGACAGAGCAGCCATCAAGTGTTAGACAGTATTCTAGGTTATTACGTGAGGAAGTTTTTTGTCCAATAATTAGAATCTGTTTTTTTTTTTTCAGAAGTAGTAGGAAATTACTTGTCATCCAGTTTTTTATATCAGCTATGCATTCCGTTAATTTTGTGGATTGGTAAGTTTCGTCAGGGCGTGAAGAAATATAGAGCTGAGTGTCATCAGCATAACAGGGTAAAACTAATTCCATGTTTCCTGATGATATCTCCTAAGGGTAGCATGTACAGAGTGAACAGCAGCAGTCCTAGTACTGAGCCTTGTGGTACACCATACTGAACTTGTGATCGATAAGACATCTCTTTATTTACTGCTACAAACTGATAACGGTCAGATAAGTATGATTTGAACCATGCTAATGCAATTCCACTAATGCCAACATAATTTTCGAGTCTAATTAAAAGAATGTTGTGGTCAATGGTATCAAATGCAGCACTAAGATCTAGTAACACTTATACAACCACGATGAATGAGAGCAGTCTCAGTACTATGGTACGGTCTAAATCCTGACTGGAAATCCTCGCAGATATCATTTCTTTCAGGAAAGAAACACAGTTGTAAGGATACTGCTTTTTTTAATATCTTTGACAGAAAAGGTAGATTCGAGATCGGCCTTTAATAAACTAATGCTGTATGATCAAGTTGCGTTTTTTTAACAAGCGGTTTAATCATAGCCAGCTTAAAAGTTTTTGTTACGTATCCTAATGACAAAGATGAATTAATGATATTAAGAAGAAAATCTTTGACCTGGAAGCATCTCTTTCATTAGCTTTGTCGGTATAGGGTCTAACATACAAGTTGTCGATTTAGATGATTTAACGAGTTTGGAAAATTCTTCCTCCCCTATAGCAATGAATGAATAAAAATTAATATAGCAATGAATGAATAAAACTCTCCTATAGCAATGAATGAATACAAAATTTCCTCAAGGACACTACAATGCACTCCCTGATGCGATACTGTATTAGATGTTTGCATAGTTATAATTTCTCCCTGATATTATCAATCTTGTGAGTAAAGAAGGTCATAAAGTCATCACTGCTGTTCTGCTTGGAAACATCTGGGATTGAAGCTTTATTTTTAGTTAATTTAGCCACTGTTTCAAATAAATACCTAGGGTTTTGTTTATTTTTTTCTAATAGGGTTGAAAAATAAGCAGATCTAGCAGCTTTTAAGGCCTCTCTGCAAGCAATCGTGCTCTCTTTCCATGAAATGCGAAAAAACTCTATAGTTTTGTTTTCTTCCAGTTGCGCTCCATTTTTCTGGCAGATAATAGTCAAATAATAACCATCAGAACGATGTTACACTGTGTTCTTCTAGAGTCTGACTTTACAAGAACCACCATCTGACCTTTTTAAAGGCATTTTGATTTCTTGCTGTAATCAGTAAAGCAACAGGATCTGCATCTACTACACATCTAAATGGCAGAACTGAGGCAATCTCATCAGTTGGCCAATTTGTTTTGCTCACCTGAGTAGAAATTTATTTCAGACAGTCTTTCCCTAAGACAAGATTGAAAGCGATTAGACTAAATTATGATTGTGTTTTTAAAGTGACGGGTTCCAGGGTTCCCAGAGCCAGATACACAATGGTTGGAGAGGCGCTGCGTTACATGATCCCCTGCCACATGCAGTGTTCCATGGGGTGTGGAGGACAGGCCTGCAAGTACGAGGACCCATCCCACTGGAGCGAGGACCGGCAGGCCAAAGCGATTAGACTAAATTATGATTGTGTTTTTAAAGTGACGGGTTCCAGGGTTCCCAGAGCCAGATACACAATGGTTGGAGAGGCGCTGCGTTACATGATCCCCTGCCACATGCAGTGTTCCATGGGGTGTGGAGGACAGGCCTGCAAGTACGAGGACCCATCCCACTGGAGCGAGGACCGGCAGGCCATACGAGGAGTCTACTCGTCCTGGTATGCTTACTTAAACTTCTTCAAATATAAAAGTCTGGCAATTAACCTTCTCCATATGTTGTGCTGAGATCTCTGTCAAAGTATCATGTTCATTTTTCCTTATTATATGCCAAGCAGAATTGCAAAAATAATGATTATTTTAATACAGAAAAGTCAACCTGTAATTAAAGCTGGCTCATATTTGATTTTACACTATATTGCCAAAAGTATTGGGACACCCAAATCATTGAATTCAGGTGTTCCAATCACTTCCATGGCCACAGTTGTGTAAATCAAGCACCGAGGCATGCAGACGCTTCTACAAACATTTGTGAAAGAATGTGTCGCTCTTAGGAGCTCAGTGAACTCAAGTGTGGTACCGTGATAGGTTGCCACCTGTGCAAGAAGTCCATTCGTGAAATTTCCTTACTAATAAATATTCCACGGTCAACTGTTAGTGGTATTATAAGAAAGTGGAAGCAATTGGAAACAACAGCAACTCAGCCACGAAGTGGTAGGCCACAAAAAATCACAGAGCGGGGTCAGTACATGCTGAGGCGCACAGTGCGCAGAAGTCGGCAACTTTCTAGTCAATAGCTACAGACCTCCAAACTTCGTGTGGCCTTCAGATTAACTCAAGACAGTGCGTAGAGCAGGGGTGCCCAAACCTGCTCCTGCCGATCGACTGTCCTGCACAGTTTATCTCCAACCCTAATCAAACACACCTGAAGCACCCAATTAAGGTCTTCAGGATCGCTTGAAAGTTAAAGGCAGGTGTGTTTGATTAGGGTTGGAGATGAACTGTGCAGGACAGTCGATCGGCACGAGCAGGGTTGGGCACCCCTGGCGTAGAGCTTCATACAATGGGTTTCAATTGGCCGAGCAGCTGCATCCAAGCCTTATATCACCAAGTGCAATGCAAAGTGTGGGATGCAGTGGTGTAAAGCGTGGGATGCAGTGGTGTAAAGCGTGGGATGCAGTGGTGTAAAGCGTGGGATGCAGTGGTGTGAAGCGTGGGATGCAGAGGTGTAACCGTGGGATGCAGAGGTGTAAAGCGTGGGATGCAGAGGGGTGAAGCATCGGATGCAGAGGTGTAAAGCGTGGGATGCAGTGGTGTGAAGCGTGGGATGCAGTGGTGTAAAGTGTGGGATGCAGATGTGTAAAGCGTGGGATGCAGTGGTGTAAAGCGTGGGATGCAGTGGTGTGAAGCGTGGGATGCAGTGGTGTAAAGCGTGGGATGCAGTGCAGTAAAGCGTGGGATGCAGAGGTGTAAAGCGTGGGATGCAGTTGTGTAAAGCGTGGGATGCAGTTGTGTAAAGCGTGGGATGCAGTGGTGTAAAGCGTGGGATGCAGTGGTGTAAAGCGTGGGATGCACTGGTGTAAGGCGTGGGATGCACTGGTGTGAAGCGTGGGATGCAGTGGTGTAAAGCGTGGGATGCAGTGGAGTAAAGCGTGGGATGCAGAGGTGTAAAACGTGGGATGCAGAGGTGTAAAGCGTGGGATGCAGTGGTGTAAAGCGTGGGATGCAGTGGTGTAAAGCGTGGGATGCAGTGGTGTAAAGCGTGGGATGCAGTGGTGTGAAGCGTGGGATGCACTGGTGTGAAGCGTGGGATGCAGTGGTGTGAAGCGTGGGATGCAGTTGTGTAAAGCGTGGGATGCAGTTGTGTAAAGCGTGGGATGCAGAGGAGTAAAGCGTGGGATGCAGTGGTGTAAAGCGTGGGATGCAGTGGTGTAAAGCGTGGGATGCAGTGGTGTGAAGCGTGGGATGCACTGGTGTGAAGCGTGGGATGCAGTGGTGTAAAGCGTGGGATGCAGTTGTGTAAAGCGTGGGATGCAGTTGTGTAAAGCGTGGGATGCAGTGGTGTGAATCGTCGGATGCAGTGGAGTAAAGCGTGGGATGCAGTGGTGTAAAGCGTGGGATGCAGTGGTGTGAAGCGTGGGATGCAGTGGTGTAAAGCGTGGGATGCAGTGGTGTAAAGCGTGGGATGCAGTTGTGTGAAGCGTGGGATGCAGTTGTGTAAAGCGTGGGATGCAGTGGAGTAAAGCGTTGGATGCAGTGGTGTAAAGCGTGGGATGCAGTGGAGTAAAGAGTGGGATGCAGTGGTGTAAAGCGTGGGTTGCAGTGGTGTAAAGCGTGGGATGCAGTGGTGTAAAGCGTGGGATGTAGTGGTGTAAAGCGTGGAATGCAGTCGTGTAAAGCGTGGGATGCAGAGGTGTAAAGCGTGGGATGCAGTGGTGTGAAGCGTGGGATGCAGTGGTCTAAAGCGTGGGATGCAGTGGTGTGAAGCGTGGGATGCAGTGGTGTAAAGCGTGGGATGCAGTGGTGTAAAGCAGCCGCCACTGGACTCTAGAGCAGTGATACGTGTTCTCTGGAATGACGAATCACGCTTTTCTCTCCGACAATCCGATGGACGAGTCTGGGTTTTGCGTTTGCCAGGAGAACGATACTTGCTTGACTGCATTGTGCCAAGTGTAAAGTTTGGTGGAGGGGGGATTATGGTGTAGGGTTGTTTTTGGGCTTGGCCCCTTAGCTCCAGTGAAAGGAACTCTTAATGCTTCATACCAAGACAGTTTAGACAATTCCATGCTCCCAATTTTGTGGGAACAGTTTGGGGATGGTCCTGTTCCAACATGACTGCTCACCAGTGCACAAAGCAGGTCCATAAAGACATGGATGAGCGAATTTGGTGTGGAGGAACTTGACTGGCCTACACCTCAATGGACCTGATAGAACAGCTTTGGGATGAATTAGAGCGGAGACTTGGAGCCAGGCTTTCTCGTCCAACATCAGTGCCTGAACTCACAAATGCGCTTCTAGAAGAATGGTCAAAAATTCCCATAAACACACTTCTAAACCTTGTGGAAAGCCTTCCCAGAAAAGTTCAAGCTGTTATAGCTGCAAAGGTTGGGCCAACTCCATATTAAACCCTACAGATTAACAATGGGATTTCATTCAATTTAATTTGCATGTAAAGGCAGATGTCCCAAAACTTTTGACAATATAGTGTACATGCCAAAACGTTCAGCTTCTGTTTTAATAGATTAGTTGTTCATTTATGGTTCCAATTTGTTTGTTTTTTTAAGGATTACTGATAATCTGCTGGCCATGGCCCGCCCTTCCACTGAAATTATTGAAAAATTCGACATCATAGACCAGTTTTTGAGGTAAAACTGACTTAATCTTAACTTAAAGTGCCTTCGGAAAACTTGGTACACACTTATAATTCAACGTTTCATCGTGTTAAGCTGTGGTTTGAAGACAGTCATTAACCTCCAATGCCCTGGTGAACATGCCAGCTGTGGGAACCAGCTAGATCCCGAGAGTGGCTTTACTTACCGACCCGAGACCTTCATGGAGGCTGGCAGTGAGTAACAGTTCATTCTGCCAAATGTGTGCTTTCCTGTGTAATGTGATATAAAGAAATAAAGAATCTTCTTAACGTAATTAAGTAATACCATAGTAGCTGTGGTTGTTCTTTTGTCTTCAGGTTATAAAGGTGCTCTTGTTGCTCTATTTTAGTATATTTCTACAACTTTAGATGGAATGACTATGGAGTAGCGTCTCTCACATCAATCCTGGATATGGTGAAAGTCATGTCTTTCGCCATTCAAGAAGGCAAAATCGCTGTTCACTGTCACGCGGGGCTTGGCAGAACAGGTATAGTTTTGTTGCGTATGTTTACGGTATATTTAGATGAAAGTGGAGCAGTGGTGGCATCTTTTTAGGGTGATGTGGCTTATAGGCTTAAGCGCTGAACGGTTGCTGGCAGCCATATGCTATCATTATTGTGTCCTCGAGAAAGACACTTAACCTCAGGTTACTCCAGAGGGACCGTCTCAGTAATAATGCTAGTGTCAGTCAAGCACTACCCAGTGGGCACAACGTTTTAGTAACACAGTGTCCTTGTTACATGTAATTAAATGTAATTACTATAGTAATAACTGTAAATTATGCATAATTACAAGCACATAACCCTATAGTTAGTACATTTAGTTAATAAATCTTACTTGGTTCTAAAATGTACAATTACACTGTAATAAGAACACCTTAAATAAAGACTAAGTAAATGTTTTTAAATAACTTGTGGATAGCGCTCCAACATATAGCGCAACAGCATTATAGGCAATCTGACTTATAGTCATTTCCTAATACTGATATTTTTTTGGTAATACAAATACTTTGGCTGCATGTCGTGTTTTAGTTACAATAGAGGGAATGTAAAAAAAAAAAAAACTAAAACAAACTGCAACATATGTACTCTAGCTGGATGCTAACTCTTTTTACACATTTTTGTCTTAGGTGTGTTGCTGGCCTGTTTCTTGTTGTTCACCACACAGATGACAGCAGATCAAGCCATTCTGTTAGTCCGAGGCAAACGACCGAACTCGATCCAGACGAGAGGACAGCTCCAGTGCGTGCGGCAGTTCGCTCAGTTCCTCGTTCCCCTGAGGAACCTGTTCGCTAGCGGTGATCCTGGAGCGCCGGCCGTCACTCTTCCACAGTATCTGATCCGGCAGAACCACGTCCTGCACGGATACGAGGCTCGGCAGCTGAGATTCGTGCCAAAGCTCGTTCCCCTCGTCTGCAGACTTCTCCTGGACATCGCAGAGAACCGGCAGGTCATCGAGGAGGACATCGTCGAAATTTCCGAAATCATATCTGTCGAAGAGAAACCGATTAATGAGAACTCGAGCTATCAGTTAAACAGAGAGATACCGGGAAAAGGGATGACGATGATCCGCCCACGTCTTCCAGGTCTTCCTAGAGCCAACGAAGACAGCTCACAACCTCTTTACTACGTGCGTAAGAGCCTCAGCTACAGCGAGTCTGACCTGCTGAGGCTAGCGGCGTCTCTCAACCTCTCAGATAACCCTCTGGGTCTTTTAGCCAGCATACACTCGTCGACCTTCGGCAATCAGATGGGATTTTCCCAGAGCCATATCCCTCCTTCTCTGGGTGCTTGTAAGGACAATCCCATCTACAGCTCAACCAGCAATATCTGGGAGCTGAAGACACTCATGGACCAGGCCGAAGGATCCCAACTGGTCAAAAGCAGGAGGCAGTCCGTCCTGCAGCGGAGCCAATCTGTGGGCATTTCAGATGAAAAAAACTCCACAAGCATCGCCAGAATGTTGTCCTTCTGGAAGAAAGACTGCAAGAAAAGTTCTGCCCCCGACGAGACTGGAAATGTTCATGAGAAAGAGCATTCGGAGGTGCCTGTGATCAAGCTCCAGTCCGAGCTGTCTCTGGAGTCCCGCCGCCTCCTGGTGGCTCAGTCCCTCGCCGTGGACCTCGAGAAGGACGGGGGGAAGAAACACATCCAGAAAGTGGCCACTTGGCAGGTATGGGTGCATGTGGTGATGAACTAAGAAGACTAAAAGTCTAGGTTGTGGGTTAGGAGTTCAGAACAAACATACCTCCAGGCATGTGTTTAGCAGGATGAGTTTGGGAACTGCTCCACAATGTCATTTATAATCTGATGGGAGATCATGGGAGAAACATGTTCTCTTGTGGTCTAGGTCTTGATCTGAATCTAGGTTTGGGCTTACGGTCTCTTGTCCTAAAGGCAATAATTATCTTAACCACAGGATTCCACTGTCTTCACCATTTTAGAGGTTGCATGGCTAAATGGGTTCTTAGTATTTCTTAGTTCATTTTTAAAGAGTTTCTGACAAAGAATGAGAAACATGTTCATTTAATCGGACCAATCCGCCTTTGGCTTTTGGCTTGCTTAGTTGGGGACACTTAATATTCAACAATACTGTTAATGTTTCTGCTTTGACATTATCATATGAGAACTGAACTGAGCTGGACGATGACAGCGATGACATCACTGTTTTCTCCAGAGTGGCTATATATAAATGAACTAAATTAATATATTTTTTACAACAAAAATGAAACATCACTGAACTTACTTAAGCTGGACTGTGACACTATTTTCTTCTGGAAACAAACTTTGTTGTATTATTTTCCTGTTATCTCTGTAAAGCTGCTTTGAAACAATCTGTATTGTAAAAGCACTAAAAAATAACGTTGACTTGACTTTACTGATCAGCGCCTGAGCAGGCGTATATATTTGTTCAAATTTGTTTATTATAAGGATAAACCCCTTGAGGTTTATCATCTCGTTTTCGAGGGGGTCCCAACATATAACACAATTACATAACAACACAGAAGTGAAAAATCAAAACAAAACAAACAGCAACAACAACAACACCACCTGCATATGTTCATCAATAAACTACAACCACCAAAAGGCCAAGATGGCCAATAATAAGTAAACAAGTAAGCAGTAAAGTATGAGTGAATTTCTAACTAGTCAAATATAAACATTAGGTATGGACAGTAGATCTAAAAATTGCATGCATCTTTAATAACAGAGGCAGTTTATCTTAAAGTGAGCAGACAAGGCATGTTTAAACAAACCAAGTAAAGAAATTGATCTTATTTCCACAGATAGATTATTCCAATCTGCTAGAGCCTTAAACTTAAAAGCTCTTTTGCCAATAGTTTTTTTTAAGCCAAATATGTATACCTCCTGTTCATTAAAGATTACATTAACATGTGAACTAGAGAAATGAATGCTGTGAAAATGCAGCTTCTCTGTTTCAGTTCATTTAAACGCCTAGCCTAGTTGTTGAACCAACAGGTCAGGGGTGTTTGTGGCCTGGCGTAGACAACTCTTTATGCCAGTCCTTTCAGCGGCTTCAGCATGTCAAGTCTGAGGGTGTATCCACACCAGGAACGTCCACTGGTTCACTTGCTTTTGGTGTGGTTCGCTTTCACACGAGTGACCAAAATTTGTAAACAAAACCACATGTGTACTAAGGTCATCCATTCATTGGACAGAAATTCGAACCGTACCAGAGTTGTTTGGTCCGCACCCGAGAGCGATTGCTGTATTCACACCTGCCCAAAAGATCCGCATCAAGGGGGGAAAAGAACTCGAGTTCGATTCAATCGAACTAAACAATGGTCCTGCTGAAGAAAGGCAGCTCTGCATCAGGACCTAGTTAATGTCTTATCTAGCTAATCAACAATCTATTCACATCATATAGAAAATATGAGCTTCGTTTTCTGAATGCAAGGTTAGTACGTGTTCGTTCTTTTCTGCAGACCGACCTCAATCGGCAGGGAGCGTGGGAGCGACTGTGTTTGGAAAAAGACCCGTTTATTCTGTCTGGAATCTTGTGGTCCTGGTTGGAGCAGCTCAAAGAGCCGATCATCTCAGCTCATGATGTCCACGCGCTACACGAGGCCAGCCAGGACCCCACGACTGTCCTCAACAGCCTCGATAGGGTGAGGTCACAAGAGGCATTCCATGCAGGATTCTAAATGGAACTGATTTCATGGAACTAATCTGAATCCATTCTTATTACCAACTCCAGGCTTCCAGAGAAACAGTGAGGTGTATTCTGGACTGTTTCGCTCATTTACTTACAGTACCCGAGGAAGTCGAGAGCGCTTTTGTAGAGCGAGCAGCAAAAGCTTTCACACAGGTACCGTCTCATTCTAAAGATGTGCATAAATGCTTACATGCACACTTTTATTCACTTTTTGCTTTCTTCAGATGAAAAGCTCGGATGGTGGGAAGAGCGTCTGGAAGCTTGTTCTGCATGATTTGAGGTCGGCCGCCATGAATGAGTTTGAGGTGTAACACGGGTAACAATACCTAACTGAACACCTTCACTGCAAAGAGAGTTAGTTCATAAACATCTGTCCATCATCAAAGAAAAGCTCCACACATCAGTTTCTCAGTGACCGGTGAAGCTTGGCACAGGACTGAAGAACAGGGTCATGGGAGGATCCGTATCAAAGTGTTTGTTTGTTCCTCGGCTCTTAGTTCAGATGAACAATACATGATCCATTGTTCCCATTTGTAAGCGCTGAAAAATGCATTTTATATGGGTAACACTTTACAATAAGGTTCATTAGTTAACTACATTTGTTAGCATGAACTAACATTAACAAAGACTAATAAATGCTGTATAAGTGCAGTTAATTATTGATTTCAACATTTACTAATACGTTATTAAAATATTGTTAACATTAGTTAATGCGCTGTGAACTAACATTGAACAGCTTTATTTTTTATCAACTAACATTAACAAAGATTAACAAATACAGTAACACATGTATTGCTCATGGTTAGTTCATGTAAGTTAATACATTAACTAATGTTAACCTTATTGTAAAGTGTTACCGTTAAGTGTTTAGATGTAGATAACTCACATACTGTATATTATGTGCCATGGTGTTAATACTTGAAAAGCACTGCAACTGAAACCTCTCATTTTTGTACCATGTTTGTACAGTTATTTGTAATAAAATAAGTAGATTACATTAATGTAAAATGAAGACAGTTTTCATTTTTCGTTTGCATACAAAGGCTAAAGTGTGCACGCTAGCTGAAGATTAGAAAGAAAAGTTATGTTTTATGCAAACAGTTACAGCCTTTTAACAGTTTTGAATTGTTTGAAAACACTTTTATTGTCTCATCAATGCAAGATCATCTTTGGCTAAACATGGATCTGGTCAGTGAAGATCTGAATACATGTGGTGGTTTCAGAAATCAAAGGTATAAGCCTTCAAAACATCCTTCCCATCCAATGACTCCACAGAGGCCACAATACTGGAGTAATCACAGGCAACGTTGGTGAATCCTCTAGACAGAGAAAAAAAAAAAATCAATTTACAAAATACAGTACATGTGAACATCACTTGTAACCAGGGCTGTCACTTTACGTACGACCAACCAACACAAGATTCGAAAACGAAAATAGGGAATCGATTTTAACTGTCTTTTTTTTTTTTACCAAAAATGTGTTTTATGTGGACGGATCAATACAGGACACAGAACATGTAGGATGTTGGAAAATAACAATGTCGCGCCGTTATTTGTTGTGTAGTGACGTGTGTGTTCAAGAAATGCGCAGATTCTGCAATACGCTGTATTTAATATATCATGAGGACTCACGAGTTGCGTATTTGTGCTAAATCCGTGCAGATTTGTCTTACACGAACTTCCCCAGCAAAGTGAGTAAACACAGAAACGCACCAGATTGGCTCATGATTTGACGCCGTTTCCCGCCAAAGTTAATTTTTACCCGCATTTGGCGGGTTGTAGAGCGTTAATTTCAATCCCTGAATGTTGCGCTCCTGTTTGTCATTGTGCTGAAACTTCACGCCAATAAATCATCAGGAATATTGCTGACTTGTGCGTCTCAAGCGCCTCTTTACGCTCGTCCTAACGCCTGTTAGGTGTCCGTGGATTTGCCGATATTTGGTGTTGAAAATGGAAACGTCTTTAGACATGGAAAATCGATTTTACAATTGATTCAATGAACACTTATGTCTCAAAAATCAAACAGGATTTTTTTTTTACAAAAGTGACAGCCCTAGTTGTTAGTATGGGTGATTGCGCTGTACCTGGATCTCTGGAGGGATCCTCCGAGCAGGTGATACTGGCTCTCCAGGGTCAGCCCGTGCTCTGGGTCATTTCTCCAGGTCAGTACTCTGAGAGACAGGTCTCGAGATGCGGTCACTACCCGGAAACTGTCCTGCAGAGTCAATACAGCATGCTTTATGAGCGAGACGACTCGCAGGGAAAGTGTTGATGCGAGTGTTCAAACACTTACCACACAGAGAGCAGCGATTGGCTGTAAATGGTCTTGAAAACTAGCCACAAGTTCTCCTTTAAACGTGTAGACCTTCAGATGGTTCCCGTCTGCTACCAGAAGAGTGCTGTTCCCTCTCGCCTCGAGGACCACGTCTGACCGACGGCTCAGCGCGACCCCGAAACACGCCACTTGCTGAGCTACATCGGGAAGGCATGACATTCAGGAAACATCGCATCATAATACTTTCAATTGTCATTTGTAGGTCCGTGAAGATTGTAAACAACAAATATTGCACTAAAGGGGACATATCATGAAAATCTGACTTTTTCGGTGTGTAAGTGCTACAGTCGGGTCCCCTGTGCATCTACCAACCCAGAAAACCTGAAAAGTGAAACCCAGTAACTTTCTTTGGTGAGCCTTTCTCTGCAAGCGTGTCTAAAAATAAGCCGATCAGATTTCGCTCCCCTTCTGATGTAGGAAGGGGATCTTATTATAATATTACCGGCCCTTAATCTGCACACCAGCCGACATTTGGTTTCACAAGCAACAACAGTGACCAGTTCTAACGCAGCGGGAGAAGATCCAGCAAAGCCTGAAACTGTTCTGTGGTTGAGCACAGACGACACTGAACAGAACATGTCTCCGCTGTCTTATGAACACCTCAGGAACTGTGGACACTTGTGTAAAAGTTAAACAAGTCGATGAGGTGAATCAATGTAAGCACAACAACTACATACATGTCTCCACTAACCATTCAGAAACGTCCAGGTGCGTCTGAAGTGAACCTCTTCCCGAGTCTCTCCGCAAGGCTGCACTCGCTACGGGTTATTTCTGAGTTTTGGAGTGATTGGTGTGTTTTGTTATGAGTCTCTGAAGCTTGTGTAAAGGCTCCGCCCTCTTCTGAGCGGAGCGGAGCAGCAGCTCATTTGCATTTAAAGGGACACACACAAAAACGGCACATTTTTGCTCACACAAGAAAAGCAATAGTTTTCTAAGGCTAACCTTGTGGTTGCTTTTTGTATTTGGACTCCTTTAAGGCCAGGTCGAAGACTGCGAGTGTTGTGTTGGTGAAGAGGCCGTCAGACTGGATCACTGCGAGTCGAGCCGGTTGAGACGGGAGGAAGACGGCGGCACAGCAGCCAGAGACGGGCAGACTGTCACACACACTGTCCTCGTCTTCAGCAGGACAACACACACTCTCACTGTAGAAAACCTGCCCAAACACACGCCAGTCTTTCCAAACTAACTTAAACATGCATTTTAAACGGGATATCTGTAATGTTGTTATGCTGCAGGGATGGTGTATTTTTGTAGGCCAAAACTTCTAAACGAGTTGATTTTAGCACTTCTGGTTCCATTGTCTCAAAGCCAGTGGGTTTTTGGTTAAATACCTGAAATAAGGTCTGTGGTGAACACAAGCTCGAGATATTCTCACATTTTATTCTGTGACATAAAAAACATCAGAGTTTTGGGAATACAGATGTTGCCGGGGACATTAAACATCATCACCTCGAACGGGTAAACTCATCCGCTCACGAGTCGCTTTCACAACCTCGTTGTGCTTATAATCACACTCTTGAAAACTATAACTCAAACCTTAAGGGAAATTTTTTTTTTACATACGAACTGAAAGCAATAAAAATGAGGACTGAAAGAGTTGTCGGAAGCGCAGTGAGGATGACCGTAGTGTAGTTTGTTTATAGCCTACTTTTGTACTTCTGGCTTCAAAATTCATGTTCCTCGGTGAAGATTATCATGATGAACAAAACGTATAAGAATCCTGAACTTTCACAGAGATTATTTTATGCAGTAATCCAAAATCAGTTCTTTCCCCACAGGCATACGAGTTTAAACCCTTGGAAACCGGTGAGCTCCAACATGAAACATTTGATTCGAAGAAAAAATATTTTGAAAAAAGACCAAAAGTACAAAATTGTATACTTGGAACTAATCAAATAAAAATGTACAAACTATTGACTTTAAAGCTGCAGTCTGCAGTTTTTCCTCTTTGTCGCCATCTCTGTTCGAAATCTGCAATTGCAGTTATTCGTGGAGTTATCAACTTTACGTGAGTGGTACTTCAACACCCTCGACACGGCACAGCGCGGATGAACACAATGTTTGAGGAGAGTGTGTGTCTGTCAGTCGCCGCCTGTGTGGATACTGGCATTCAGAATCACAGATTATTCTTTTTGGAAGTATGACCAACATAATAATTTTCACCGGAAAATGTCCTCTGAACAAGTGAGTAACATCCACTTTTGTTCTGGTTCTGACATTGCAGTAAATCGCTCTGATTAAATCTAACAATCGCTTATAGGCTAAGTTATCATATCACGCAAAACCGTGCAAATTATACTTTGTTCTCAAATTGTTAATGTTAACAACGTCAGCATTGCGTGACCACATGTAATGTCCTTCCGATATGTATCCTTGTTTTCGCATGGGTCCGGTTGCAGTCTCTTTTTTTCTGTAGCCACTCCGAAGTCCGAACGAAGTCTTTAGCATTTTACAGCGGGTGAGTCTCTAGTTGTCACTGGTGATTGTCGTTTGAACCTTTCTGGATCCGCCATCAAATTAATAAGTTTAATTATATCAAGTGCTGTGAGAAAAGGCTATAAATCTCCACCTCCAACATCCTCACACGCAATACAGCCGACTAGCCGAGACTCTTCTTTATGTGTACAGTTGTGTGTGCATACTTGCCAACCTTGAGACCTCAGAATTAGGGAGATTTTCAAGTGTCACGCATTGAGCGTGACAATCACTCATTTCGGTCTTTTGTCACGCTCTCCCGCCACACATTGTATTTCTCACGCTGAAAAACTATTTGTAATATATTTATGCCGCAGCGTCCAAAACTCTGGCTGCGCGACCCGCGCCGCTCTCACTGTGGAACCGGCAGGAATCAAGCGCGTCTCCTATGGTGTTGTTCGTCTGGTGTTGTTAGCCAATCAGAAAATAGCACTATTGTTTCTGGGTAAGATTTAACGCAACAACCAATGACACCCCGTCGGCGTAGTTGTCCGGGTGGAAATTCGGGAGAAAGGTCGGTCCGGGAGATTTTCGGGAGGGGCTTTGAAATTCGGGAGTCTCCCGGAAAAATCGGGAGGGTTGGCATGTATGTATGTGTGTGTGTGTACAGATGTGTGTGTACAGATGTGACGTAATGACGCAAAGACATGCTTGAATCTCCAGTGGAAATCCACCAGTACCACTGGAATTAAAAACATTATTACAAGTTTACCGCTTTGAGTCGAGTTAAGGCAAGCAGATAGTTTTGAACACTGGCTGGTTATGTATTTTCTCAAATATGTATTTTGGATCATTTTTAACCCAAAAAAAGCTACGGACTGCAGCTTTAAGTAATATACACATTAAATACCAGAAGATTATCACAAAGCATTCCATATACATATTCAACTATGTACTCCGTTCAGTTCAGTGCTTTATGGGACTGTGTGATTGCTATTGCTATTGTTTTTCCAGTGAGAATTTGACTATTAAATGATATTTTTAACAAAAGAAGCTGAAATTACACTTGCGGTTTCTGCAGAAGTATATATTACATGGTAGCTCTGTCTTGAAAGGTTTATATGTTATATTAAAATATTTATATTTCTATGCAGATGTGGGGTTTCCCATCTTTTCTGATCTGTTCCAACGTTGAAAAGGACTGAAGCTAGTTTTGAGTGCTTGGCTTACCTTCGGGCTCGAGTTAAAGTTTTCTTTGGAGGCCGCGAATATCCATTTTTTATCTGGCGATGAGAGGAGGAGGTTCAGCCTGAAGGAGTCGCACACCACGTGTCTCGAGACTTCACACAGTGCGGGGCAAGTCAGGATGAGCAGAGACCCTACAACAGTTCCCACCTAATATATCAATAAATAAATACATTAATCAATGAAGAGGATATATTGTTACGTAATAGTAAATCGTACGACAAGTAAGAATACTAGGAGATGGGCTTTAATAGCAAACAGGATAAACTCAGGAGAAATACACACACATTAACGCTGTCATTAACGAGAACGGACGAAGACTGAGGGTCTGTTTGCACGACAACTTTTTATGCGTTTTGGCCGTTCATTTACACGACAACGGCGTTTTGGGAGCCTGACAATGCAAACTTGATAAAGGGTTTCAAAGTGCAAGTTTCTGAAAACGGTCTCAGTGTAAACAACAAAAACGTGAATCTCTGAAGACGATGACGTCACGCACATGCACACGTGTTCAGTCTATAGTGTTTCATCGCCATCTACTGGCCTGGGTGCAGATACAGCGATTGTAGTCGTTTTCGTGGATTCGTGTGAATGGGGATCGCGTTGACAATGATGTCGTCTGTACACGGAAACTGTACGAAGCACATCGTTGTCGTGTAAACGTTCCCTGAGGGAGAACACAGGGACTAAATACATGGAGCTACAGTAACAAAGGAGCTTGATTAGTAAATGAACAAGGTAAATGACGTCACTGATTAAACAGACTGGGGGAAACTAGCTCACAGACACTGAACCAAGAACACGATAAAACACAGAAGACTAAACATGTAACACATACATGTCAGAAAAGCTTATTTAGCCAATATTTAGTAAAGTCTCCTTCACTGAAACATTCCTAAGACGGAAGATGAAAAGAAACGTTTGTGAGGTGTAAAACGTATGTAAACGTACACATCACGGCACTGTATTTTTAAAATCCAATTGAGAAAACGGATGGATTCAAGCAATTCTGGATTCAAGGAGTTTTCACTTCACATCTACAGCACATACCACACATTGATTGTCCAGCTACACACTAGTAAACGATAGCCTACCATGAGGAAAGAGCTGTCTCTGTAGCTGAACGACCGCAGTGTGGTCTCGGAGAACCCAGACGTGAAGCAGGCCAGCTCCTCTCCGCTGGAGCCGCTCCAGGTCTTGATGGTCCCCGCGCTGTCGGACGTGACGACCACAGACTGCGCCGGGTCCACTGTGAGGTCCTGCATCGGGCTCTGGGCCGGACTCGACCACACACTCACACCCTGCAGCAAACCACAGAAAGCTGGATCAGAAACTGACTAACTTCAATTTGGTTGCACTTAACTGTCATAAAAAATAATGTCATAGCACAAAATAGTCCTTACAATAGGCTTCAGTTTCTTTATGCATAATAAATATGAGATCATGTTCAATCACCCTGCCTAGAGGTAGGGTTTAGAATATCTAAATCGATTGCTGGCGGTAGATCCTTCTCCTATTTAGCACCAAAACTCTGGAACAGTCTTCCTAACATTGTCCGGGAAGTAATTATTTATTTATTTTTCAGGGAGTGTGTTCTCGATCTCCAGGCACCGCTGTTGTGTGAATGAGCGGCCGGAGCGATTTATATCGTTTTTACCTCTTGTAAACACAGCCACGTCCAAGTGATCTGAGGGCGCGGGCGCTTCGGTCTGTGCGTTACAAGAGGTAAAAACGATATAAATACTGTTCGTTTTCTCACACAAACCGCTCGTTTCGTGTCTTAGGCCATCAATGTGTACTTACATTTACGAGTCATTAAATCATGTTTAATTTGGACTTCTCTGTGCTGCTCTTTGAGGTGGTGACCATAGACCTGCATTATATGACTGACAGACAAGAACGGTTTGACCTAAAAATATCAAAATTGAAACTATTGCGGAAACAAAGACACCTACATCTTGGATGCCCTTGAGGTAAGCTAACATACCAAAAATTAATTTCAAAGTGAACTATCCCTTTAAGAGTTTTCTGTTAGAGCGGTGTCGTGTTAGCGGCCCCTAAGTTAATGACTAATGATCGTTGCGACGGAAGTGAATCAATCAAAACTAACTTTAGTTAGTTAAAAATAATAATATATATTTTTAAATAATTTAAAAATATATATTTCATATAATTTTCCAATCAGATTTAGGGTTTCTCCAAAGGTTTTTCTCCATTTATGCTTGGGTTCCCTTGTAAAAGGGATAGTTCACCCAAAAATGAAGATTACCCCATGATTTACTCAAGCCATCCTAGGTGTATATGACTTTCTTATTTCGAATGAACACAATCAGAGTAATATTAAAATAACATCCTGGCTCTTCCAAGTTTTATAATGGCAGTGAATGGAGGATGAGATTTTGAAGCGTCAGGGGTTTGGCGTAAGTCGACCTGCGTACGGCCGTCTGCCGGAAGCTGGTTATTTTAATTGATAAAGTTATAAATATGGATATGTTTCTTACACAAACGCATGGCTTCGCTTCAGAAGGCCTTTATTAACCCCCAGAGCTTCAAAACTCATCCTTCATTCACTGCCATTATATAGCTTGAAAGAACCATGATATTTTTTAATATAACTCTGATTATATTCTTCTGAAAGAAGAAAGTCATATACTCCTAGGATGGCTTCAGGGTGAGTAAACCATGGGCTAGTTTTCATTTTTGGGTGAACTATCCCTTTAATATTCAGCAATATTATTGACTTCTTCCCTTTACCTCTGTACAGATAATCGTTGTCGGGATAGATCCGGTTCGCATGGACATGCCGAAGCGATACAATTCTGTATTATACATTTTAAGGCCCGGCAAGTAGTTTGTTGAGGGTTGGTTGTGGGAAGGACTACACACCTGCGCACACATATTCAAACGCTTATACCTATAGAATGAACTCTTAATAACGCATGTGCGCGCCATCAGCGTTCTCACAGGTTTGCGTTTTTAAAGTTTGCGTAGAGAGAACTTAAGAGTTTTCTGTTAGAACGGTGTTGTGTTAGCGGCCCCTAAGTTAATAACTAATGATCGTTGCGACGGAAGTGAATCAATCAAAACTAACTTTAGCTGGACAATAACTTTATTCTAGAGCTGCTGTAAAGCCAACACAATCTGTTATTTTAATTTCCTATTATCACTGTAAAGCTGCTTTGGAACAATCTACTTTGTTAAAAGCACTATATAAATGAAGATGACTTGACTGCTCTGACATTATTATGAGAAGTGGACTGAGCTGCTTTATAGCTGAATTGAACTCAATCCATAATTGATTAATTTTACACAGTTATTGAAAGGAACTGAATCAACACTGAAATGATTTCAACTGAACAATGACACTATTGTCTTTTTAGAGCTGCTTTCCGGCAGAATCACACTCTGTTTGCATCAAGCTATGCTCTCTCTCTGATTTGGGGGTGAAATATGCCACCGGTGTTTCTTGAGATCCACACACTTTCATCAGGTCTCTGCCACACGAACGAGAAAGCCTGTAATACCCTGTGAATGTCCCAGGCTTTGACTGTCCCGTCTGTCGACACACTGCAGACAACTGGAGCGCTTCTCCACACGTCTGAGCGGCCGTCGTTCCCAGACAGGTACGCCAAACCCACAACCCTGCCTGTGGACGAACAGAGTGGCTCAAAAACTCAGATTTACATCAATCCGAATGAACCCAATCTGATTTCAGATTAATAATACTAATAATACATATTCACATATTCATTTACATGTGCAGTACATGTATTCTGGAAAACAAAACTGCCTATTTGCTGCGTTCAGAGCCAGAGAAAGCATGAATGTCACCGTAGCTACAGTGTAATTCTTGCTTTAGCATACAGTATATAATTATCAAATAATTTTTAGCAAATCAATTGGATTCAAGCAATTACAGTTATTACGTCAGGTCTACACCACCCCTTCCAATCTGATTCACTTTACTAACAGATTATTTGGTTGCATATAAATGTGGCCAATGTGTCATAAAATCAACTGAAGGCAATTTAAATAGCCCTTGATGTGATTTGCATTGCCATTATAGCATGTGTTTGTCTGAGACCACTTGCCGTTGTGTCCTCGTAGGGTTTTGCACGTGTAGTCTGCACTCGACCTGCCTGTCTTCATTTTCATCTCCAGGAGAGAACGACGCAGGTAATACGCTTTCCATGAGTGTGTCCCGGTGTCTGAGAGATGCTGGGAAACATTGCAGAAACTCCATCTCTGCAGACACATTCTCCTACACAAGCATTCGATCTTCAGCGTCTCAACAGGAGAGTGTGCTGATCACACAAGACATCCTCAGAGGGATGCCATCATGCGTCATCCCTGGCATTCAGGGCCATCAAACTCAGTTTTTAATCATGATACGGTGATGGAAAACATTTGAAAAAAAGATTTTGGTCAATTTGTACATTTTCTTAGACAACTCATCATGTGCCTTTGTCCTTTTATGAATTGTACTTGCTTTTTTTTACAAACATATCATTTTACATTTTTGGTTTTCAGATCAAAATGCCTAAAAGGCGTTTTTGTTTACGTTTTAAAGTATATCATTGATACTCCAATAAATGTTCATTGTCACTGAATTATTAGGGTTTTTTTTAGCTATTTTTATGAAATTATTGTAAACAAAAACTATATAGATAGTTATATTATTGATCTGCCTTACGATGATGCAATTTTCTTCTAGAAACAAACTTGATACAATGATACAATCTGTATTGTAAAAGCACTATATAAATAAAGGTGACTTGACTTAACTTGACTTATTAGGGTGGACTAACTAATAACAGGGTGGACAAGTGGTATAAAAATGGAGGGATGGATCTCTCACCTACAACCAGTTACAATATTAATTTAGTTTGAACTGAATTTTGATAAGAAACAGTAAAACATAACTAAAGAACTTTAAATACACTACTTCTTGAACTTTAAACATAACTTACTTTCACAATCACAATGTTTACTCTCAGTGTCCACTGGTTTAACACGTCTGAGCAACAAGAAGCTAACTTAGACGCTTCAGCAAATAAAGAACGGCATGGTTTTCAAACTGTAATTTTAAAAATATGGGTTTTCTACTGACTGTTTTAATATCTCACTTAACAGAGTGGACGTGTTGACCACATACAATTTGAAAGATAAAATTTGTCAAATAGACAGTTAAAATAATAGTTCTCACAAACTTGCCCAAGTTGTCCCACCGAAGAAGTGATGACTGCTTTAAATTGTGTCATTTAACTTCTCCAACTTTCATTAGAAGGGAAAGTAGTCAAAAAAACAGAGTGGACAATAACTCGAGAGACTAAAAACTTGCTAAAAAAAAACATTTATTATAATTGTTAAAATGTAATACCGGTAATTGAAGAAACTATACATTATTAGAGAGTCATTACTGATATACCCAACAATCTACATTGGAAAAAATGGATATATGGTGATATATGGTCAAAATGCTGAAATTTATATATATTTATCAACTTTTATGTTGATAAAAATATCCTATATGCTTATAGTTTAAATGTTGTTATTTATGACTAAGACAGCTTTAAAATGGATACTGATCAACATTTTAATGCAGTAAGATCATGATCTTTACTGGGGACACAAAAGGCACTGAATCCCAGGAATGACCCTTAACACTACCGATAATTATTGTAATTTGACAGTTTAAGCAATGTTTAACGACATATAACCTTTACTGACTTACCTCCACAACCACGGTGTCTCCGCAGCATAGCACCAATCCTACACACACATTAAATGTGCATGAAGATAACATACAGTAGGTGAGGTCCACAAGTCTGACCACTAGTGGAAATGCTTCCATTTAGCTATTTTTTTTCTGTTTTACAATTTATATCAGCATCACAATTACAGTGCAAAGTTGAAAATTATACATGAATATATTATATATATTCATTAATATATTATATAAATTATACATCGAAAATATCAGTATTCGGTATGTGTCCCTCTTACTTTATTATAACAGCGAGCTGGCATTGAAAAAAACAGATTTTTTTCAAATAGCATCTTTTGTGTTTCACATGCTCAATGTCACACATTTGATTATATGATTAGTTACCTAGAAAATTGCATATTTCTATGTTATACATTTTTTAACGTTCATAAAATCTTCAGTTTTTCCAGGTTTAAATTGGATTTTGAATCCCAGGTTTTCAGTGTAATGTAGACTCGTAAAACTGTAGTGTCTGTAAAGTAAATGTAAAGTGTGCAAGATTTCTAATTCATGTTCTCTTTACTTAGGAGACATTGAAGCAATATAAATATGTCCTGGCTTTCTTTATTACTAGTTCTAAATAATGATCATATTGTAATATGTCATTGTGTTCTTTCAATGCAATGTCCACTAAAGTTTGTCAGTGGCAATATTCAAGCAAAATTTATGTATGTCAATATATATGAAAATGAAAAAATAGCGTGCAGTTCTTGTCGCAAGCAATCAATTCAGGTTACTTCACCTGTAAAGTAGTTTCCATCTCTTTCTAATGGAAACAAAGGGAGTCAGTGTCCAGAATAATAGAGCCTGTCATCTGTCTGACTCTCGGGCTTTCTAGACTCTTCTACGCGACTGACGTCGATTAATATATGCATGTCATCATTATCACTTACCTTACAAACTGTGGATGCTCTGATTAAATCTTCATCTTGAAGAAGAGAGAAGATGCTGATCAGACAGTCCAGAGGTAAACTTTGCCAGATCTCCATTCCTCACAGCAGAACTGCAGCTGCTTTCAGTTTCGGGATGATGACGTCACGATGATGTTTCCTACGGAATAACCTCAGGGACATACACGATGCCTGTAAACATACACTTGCAATCAAAATTATTCAACCCCACAGAGACTGGAATAATTTACAAATGTAAGCACTTAGTGGCATATTAAAAGTGATAATGTCAATATGTAAAGAATTTTTTATAGGCCTAACACATCTATTTATAATTATTCAACCCCTATTCAACATTGCTGTTTTCAAATCACTTATGGTATAGGGTACAAAACTGTGGTAAAAAAAATATATATATATACACTACCGTTCAAAAGTTTGGGGTCGGTACGATTTTAAATACTTTTACAAGAATTCTCTTCTGCTAACCATGGCTGCGCTTATTTGATTAAAAATACAACAAAAATCAGTTATAGTATTAAATATTATTCCAGTGTAAATCAGCTGTTTTCTGTGTGAATATATAGAAAAGTGTAATTTATTCCTGTGATCAAAGCTTAATTTTCAGCATCACCAGTGTCAGTGTCTTCAGTGTCAAATGATCCTTCACAAATCAGTATAATATGAGGATTCGATGCTCAAGAAACATTTATTATTATTATCAATGTTGAAACAGTTGTTGGTCTGTCAGTTGTACTGTTTTTTTTTTTTTTTTTTTTTTTAGGATTCTTTGATGAATAGGAAGTTCAAAAGAACAGCATTTGTTTGAAATAGAATCTTTTGTAACATTATAAATGTCTTTACTGTCCTTGATAAATAAAAGTATTGATTTCTTTCCTCCAAAAAATAAAAATAAAATTCTCACTGACGCCAAACTTTTGAGCGGTAGTGCATATATATATATATAAATTAAGTATTAGGGACCTCTATATCGACACATAATTATCTGTAGTTGTGACACATGCATGTGCTGAAGTTGAACAGCAAATATAGCCAAGACAAGAGAGCTCTCACACAACTTGTATTACATCAAAAAGGCCATGGCTACAAGAATTAATACATTTGTATATTAATGTACAGAGCTAATTCGATTCTGAACTCGGTAACTCAACTTTGCATTCTCAAAATAGATGATAGATAGATAGATAGATAGATAGATAGATAGATAGATAGATAGATAGATAGATAGATAGATAGATAGATAGATAGATAGATAGATAGATAGATAGATAGATAGATAGCCTGGCTAGTGCCTGGATGGGAGACTCCGGAGAAAACCAGGTTGCTGCTGGAAGAGGTGTTAGTGAGGCCAGCAGGGGGCGCTCACCCTGTGGTCTGTGTGGGTCCTAACGCCCCAGTGTAGTGACGGGGACACTATACTGTCAAAGAGCACCGTCCTTGGGATGAGACGTTAAACCGAGGCCCTGACTCTCTGTCATTAAAAATCCCAGGGTGTCCTTCGAAAAAGAGTAGGGGTGTAACCCCGGCATCCTGGCCAAATTTGCCCAGTGGCCTCTGTCCATCATGGCCTCCTTATCATCCCCATATATACTGATTGGCTTCATCACTCTGTCTCCTCTCCACCAGTAAGCTGGTGTGTGGTGGGCTGCCGTCGAATCATCCAGGTGACTGGTGGTCAACTGGTGGTGTTTGAGGAAATTCCCCCTTCCATATGTGAAGCGCTTTGAGGTCCAAGAAAAAGCGCTATATAAATGTAACCAATTATTAATTATTATTACAGTTTTTTTATTCGCTTTGGTACTATTTTCATAAGTAAGGTGTACATTTTCAAAACTTTTAGTACAAAAATACAAACTGATCACACTTGTAACGCAGCTAGTCATTCTTTCAAAACCTGATGTAATGCTTTCAGTCAGTTGCACATGTTTTCAGTCCACATAATCATTATTCAAACACAAGAGTATTGTAATATGTAATGAGAACATTTGGTTTAATCACTGAAACACAATGATCTTCTTTTAGTTTAGTACTTTTAACAATCAGTTCATCCAACAGCAAACAATGCAAGATACATGTTTCAAATCGGCCTTAGAAGTGCTGAAATTAATATGCTACAGTTCTATAAAAGACAGATTACACAGTTTTAACATTAGGCAATACACTTACAGTACCCAACATTTACATAATCTATAATTTCCAAATATCTATCATATATGTAATCAAGTGAAGGATCAATGAAGACATCCTCTACAATCATTTGGGCAAATTAGTTTTTATTTTTGAGATATAATTGTAGCACAGGTATACTTTCTATAATGAAATGTAACTAAATGAGAACAAAACATAACATTTAGTGCACACATTACATTAATTTGGATCAAGCCTGTCTCGAGCATTTGGCCATAGATTCTCGTCCACATCACAATGAATGTTATCATTGTTCATGCACCTTGGGAAAAACCTTTTGGCGTGACGAATCCATGCTTGACATTGATCTACACTGATGTCAACACATGCATCATCAACACATGGGTTGGCGATCATAGACCTTCCAACTCCATGCTGAAAAGAATTCCTCAATAGGGTTGAGGAAAGGAGAGTATGGAGGCAGGTAGAGGGTCATGAATCGTGGATGGGCCTGAAACCATGCTTGAACTACCTCTGCGTGGTGGAACCTCACATTGTCCCACACAATTACATAGGTGACCCTTTCACCTTGACAGGCCGGCTTAATTTCATTGAGAAACTCAATAAGATGTGCAGCATCATAGGAGCCAAGTAAATGGCCTACGTCCTATGACACCATCTTCAGAGATAGCTGCGCACATGGAGATGTTTCCTCCACTTGTCCAGGCACTTGGACAGTGGCCCTTTGGCCGATGATGTTCCGTCCACGGCGTCGAGTTTTGTCCAGGTTAAAGCCCGCTTCATCAACAAAAATGTACTTGTGATGGTTCACATCAGCGTCAAGCACCATAACCCTCTAAAAGATATATTTTGGTTAGTTCTTTTTACAGTGTTGTTCCATATACATATGACGTAAGTGATGCATCAAATAGTAACAGTAATACAATATATAGTGCTGTACCTGAACATACTCAGCCCTTAGTTGTTTCACCAGGTCATTGTTTCTCTCAAAAGGCACCAGGTAAATTTGTTTCATTGATACCTGGTGCCTCTTTAAAAGGCGGCCTACTGTTGGTAGGCTGATGGATGCCACATTGGCAAAGGTGTCATTGTTCTCCTCAATTGCCTGCTTTATTTCTGACAGCCGTATGTCATTCCTGGCCCTCACCATTTCCACCACTGCCCACTCTTGCTGGTCGGTCAGCACTATGGGGTTTTCTCTCAATTCTAAGCAAACTATCTATCTATCTATCTATCTATCTATCTATCTATCTATCTATCTATCTATCTATCTATCTATCTGTCTATCTATCTGTCTGTCAGTGTCTATCTGTCTATCTGTCTGTCTATCCATCTGTCTGTCTGTCTGTCTGTCTGTCTGTCTGTCTGTCTATTTATCTATCTATCTGTCTGTCAGTGTCTATCTATCTGTATGTCAGTGTCTGTCTATCTATCTATCTATCCATCTATCTATCTATCTATCTATCTATCTATCTATCTATCTATCTATCTATCTATCTATCTATCTATCTATCTATCTATCATCTATCCATCTATCTATCTATCTATCTATCTATCTATCTATCTATCTATCTATCTATCTATCTATCTATCTATCTATCATCTATCCATCTATCTATCTATCTATCTATCTATCTATCTATCTATCTATCTATCTATCTATCTATCTATCTAACCATCTGTCTATCTATCTATCCATCTGTCTGTCTGTCTGTCTATCTATCTGTCTATCTATATCTATTTATCTATCTATATAAAGGCTACTGGGGAGGTGTTGCTGTAATTTATAATAATACAATAAAATTACTAAGAAGTCTAGTTTACTGTAAAATATAATTATTTTGAAGTGTTGGTGCTTAATGTAACACTATCTAGTGTAAATGATAAATCACGTTTTGAGTTTCGAGCTGGCTACTGTATACAGGCCACCAGGGCACCATACAGACTTTATCAAAGAATTTGCTGACTTTCTATCAGAGTTAGTACTGGCTGCAGATGAAGTAATAATTGTTGGTGATTTTAATCTACATGGAGATAATGAAAAAGATGCATTGGGATTGGCATTTAAAGATATTCTTAACTCTATTGGAGTTAGACAACACGTGTCAGGACTTACTCATTGTCGTAATCATACTCTAGATCTAATATTATCACATGGAATAGATGTTGAAGCTATTGAAATTCTGCAGCAGAACGCTGACATCTCAGATCATTATCTAGTTTTGTGTAAACTTCATTTAGCCAAGGCTGCAAAGCCCACTCCGTGTTACAAATATGTTAGACCTATAACTTCTGCCACTAAAGATTGCTTTATCAATAATCTTCCTGATCAGTATCATCATCTCAGCATCCCGGATAGCTTAGAAGAACTCGATATTGCGACAGAAACTTTTAACTCTCTCTTTTCCAGCACTTTAGACGCAGTTGCTCCGTTTCGCTTAAAGAAGATTAAAGAAAATAGTCCAACGCCGTGGTACAACAAGCACACTCAGGCCCTTAAGAGAGCAGCCAGAAAAATGGAGCAAAACTGGAAGAAAACTAAACTAGAGGTATTTCGCATTTCATGGAAGGAGAGCTCGATTGCTTACAGAGAGGCCTTAAAAGCTGCTAGATCTGCTTATTTTTCAACCCTATTACAAGAAAATAAACAAAACCCTAGGTATTTATTTGAAACAGTTGCTAAACTAATGAAAAATAAAGCTTCAAGCCAAGAAGTTTTCAAGCAGCACAACAGTAATGACTTTATGACCTTCTTCATAAGATTGATAATATCCGTAAAACTGAATTTTTCCAACTTAAAAATATATCTAAATTACGTCATATGCTCTCATTGACAAATGCAGAACAGTTAGTTCATGCGTTCATGACATCAAGGCTAGATTATTGTAATGCTCTACTGGGTGGTTGCCCTGCACGCTTAATAAACAAACTACAGCTAGGTCAAAACGCAGCAGCTCGAGTTCTTACCAGAACCAGGAAGTATGACCTTATTAGCCCGGTTCTGTCAACACTGCATTGGCTGCCTATTAAACATCGAATAAATGTTAAAATATTGCTGATTACTTAAAAAGCACTAAATGGTTTAGCTCCGCAGTACTTGAGCGAGCTCTTAACGCATTATAGTCATCCTCATTTATATAGCGCTTTTAGTCCTTCACGTCTATTGCGTCTATATCTCAAAATTTAGGCCAGTTGATAATACCTAGAATATCTAAATCTATAAATTCAATATTAGGCTGCATAGATTAGGTCAGCCGGAACCAGGAACACTTCCCTTAAATCCTGATCTCGTTACATCATAAGAAGAATGGCATCTACGCTAATATTAGTCTCTCTGTTTATCCCGAGGTTTACCGCAGTCCGCCGGATCCAGATAGCGTTCTCACAGGTTTGCGTTTTTCAAACTTTGCGTAGAGAGAACTGTTAGAACTGCCTAAGTTAATAACTAATGATCGTTGCGACGGAAGAGAATCAATCAAAACTAACTTTAGCTGGAAAATAAATTTATTCTAGAGCTGCCATAAACAACACAATCTGTTACTTTAATTTCCTATTATCATTGTAAAGCTGCTTTGGAACAATCTGCGGCGTTAGGACCCACACAGAGCACAGGGTGAGCGCCCCCTGCTGGCCTCACTAACACCTCTTCCAGCAGCAACCTGGATTTCCCAGAAGGTCTCCAATACAGGTACTAACCAGGCTCAGCCCTGCTTAGCTTCAGTGGGCAAGCCAGATCTTTGTTAATGATAGTTAATATAAATACAGCTGTTCATTGTTTGTTCATGTTACTTCCCGGTGCTTTAACTGTTAACAAATACAACCTTTGATTTTAATAAAGTATTAGTAAATGTTGAAACTTGAACTAAGATTAATAAATGCTGTAGGAGTATTATTCATTCTTAGTTCATCTTAACTTCATGTTATTGAAGTTCATAAAGGTAGTTAAATAATGAAAAAACTAATGAACCTTATTGTAAAGTGTTACCAGGTTTTTCAATGTCTATATAGTATTTTTTTTTATTTATTTTTTTATTGAATATCAGTTAATCTTTTTTTCCCAAGTGATTGTTTTTTTACTTTTTTTTTCATGGTCTTGGTTTTAGTTTTAGTTAACAATAGGCTAACCTCGATTCATGTTGTTATGATAACATGCTTTTTAAAATGTTCACAGTCTACTTTTTACCCGAAAATGATAAAGCCAGATTTACCATTACTTTGCCAATGTATTTATTTAAAGAAAAACTGAATGAAAGGGTCTGAGTGCTTTCTGAATGCGCATATAAACTATAATACTTTACAAGAGTGTCACTGTCCGAGAAATGTTTGATTTGCAGGCTTCAGGCATCACCACACCATTACTTCGTGACCTTCAAGTCAGCCATGCGCGTGAAGTCCAGTAATGAAAAGGCATCTCGTCTTGACATGCTGCCCAACGGGACAGAAACTCAGCCCAATCTGAGGCGAGGAACCAGCCTGAGACCAAAAATAACATTACCTGATAATAAGTGGCAATATGCCCCATTATTGTCAAAATATATACTGTATAGGAACAAACTTTACAATCACAGTTTTCATTTGACAAACATGTGTCACATACGTTTTAGCTTATTAGCTTAGTCCTGTTTATCTTTTTGCAAATGTTGATAAGGAGTTTGAAAAAAAACATAAAATATTAGGTCATCATGTTTAAAAGCTCATATAAATAGGGCACTGAACTTTTGATCTGATATTTAAACATGAAAGTGCTAAAATAATTTCATAAATGAATTAATAGAATTGACCACATTTAAGAAAATAAGCCTTCTTGAAACAGAGATAAGTTGTGGTTTCACAAATACTCGCACTCAGATGTACAGTATTGGCCTGTTGCCTTCATTGAGTCATTTAACTGATCATGCCTGCAGGGGGAGTGATTGCAAAAGATGGTAATGTTTTCTTGAATTGATAAACAATGTTGCTAAGTAAAAAGCTACAAATTATTAAAACAATTATTATATGCCTTGCTCGAGTCGAGTGTATATAGAGAATGGACGGACAGACATCTGACACTATGTCTTTCTCAGATCTGCAGTTATTCCTGAAGCACCTGCAGTCTATAGACTTCAACACTCATAAACCACACCAAACACAACTGAGAGTTCATCATCAGCAAGGGAGAAAGAAAGAGCGTCAAGAAAGATATATATTTCGCAGTATTCTGTTCTCTATAGCACAGGTTTAACTCTAGCTACATTTATTTATTTTTTTGAGTCCTGTTTAGCGTTTCTTTAGAGTACAATCGCTTCTGAATTGTCCTTGGCAATTCACATTGATCCACAACAGCAAAGATTCAAATGCGCAAAACCACCTGTTATCAGAATCAGAACGAGCTTTATTCGCCAAGTGCGCGCAAACACATTGAGATTTGTTGTGGTTTCCAGGATGTTCTGGGAACATTCATTCCTTCATGCATACTACAAACATACATACACAACACAGGAGAATAGAAATAATATTTAAATAAGTAAGATTAAGAAAAAATAATTATTTAAATAAATTAGATATAAATTAAATAAATAAAGTAATATACAACAGGTTCAGAAGACTTAAGACTTAAGATGTTATGTTAAGTCTTCCTAACAACTTATTATGTGCTTAGTGTTTATTGATTATTTGCCAGCCTGTGTCAAACGGTTTGTTTCATTATCAGGATGATGGAAGTGAATAAAGCATAATAGGGCTACTGTAATGCATATGAGACATCATGGGTGTCTCTAAAGCCTGAGAACACGCCCAGAGATATAAAGCCGTCTACAGTGTGAGGATGAAGGGCTCAGATCACACACATCTGCTCGACCTGTGCCGATATGCGCTCTCAACACCTGAAGGTGGACACACACGACCTGGACACACCGTGAAGGTGGACACACACGTGCGGGGAAACTATCCTTGCTGGGACTTTAGTGCAAACTGACTTTATTTACTAATAGACTGGATATTCAAGTTCCTCGTTCCTTTTGAGCGCAAACGAGACAGGACCATCATGAGCAGAAAAACACGACGCTGGATATTTCACATTTTCCTTTGTCTTGGAATAATCTACTTGAAAATGGGGTGAGCTGATAAAAACTTTACTGTAGGTAAATAGGGCATGCTGTTTGGTGTCTATAAGCTCTACTTTTCTAGTTCCAGCTGAAGTGAAATTGATGTATTATCAGGTTATTTTATAACAACGATAGTGAAATGAAATAGAACAAAGAAAATTGTTTTTATTCAGTGGGAAATGCACTTTTTGGGGGGAATACAAGCCATTTAAATGATGATGCTTTCCAGAGACATAGGGGATCCGCTGCGCACTTCGGGGCTCTTCCCCGAAGTTTATATACTGCGCGTGGACGAGCACTGGACAGCTCACGAGCGCACCGTGTGGACGCGTGAGCGCGTGAGCTGTCCAGTGCTCGTCCACGCGCAGTATCCTATATAAACTGCACTAGGCTGTAGGCTATTAATATATATATATATATATATATATATATATATATATATATATATATATATATATATATATTGATGTATTATCAGGTTATTTTATAACAACGATAGTGAAATGAAATAGAACAAAGAAAATTGTTTTTATTCAGTGGGAAATGCACTTTTTTGGGGGAATACAAGCCATTTATTTATATATATTATACATAGGCTATATATATAGGCTCCTACAGGTCGTCCAGTTTTTAATCCTATATTGGCCATGCATTCAAAGATTAGTTTGGTTCGCTCTCTTCTGTGATTACTAGGGGGTTCTCCACCGTACTGGCGCTGGGAGCGAGCATTATATGCAACAAGATCCCGGGCCTGGCGCCCCGTCAGCGGCTCATCTGCCAGAGCCGCCCGGACGCGCTGGTCGTGATCGGCCAGGGCGCACAGATGGGCATCAGCGAGTGCCAGTTCCAGTTCAGACACGGCCGCTGGAACTGCTCCGCGCTCGGCGAGAGGACCGCCTTCGGGAGAGAGTTGAAAGTGGGTATGTTGGACATCTTCTCATGTATGTCAGTCGAAAACAGTGTTTGGGGGAACATGTGTCACTAAAGATAGGAGGGAAGTGTTTGCCAATGTGGTTACGGATTATGCAGTTTGTTTAATTTGGGGTAAAACAGTTACCTCCTTTACTAGTCGCAGTTCATTGGCTTCGATATAAAAATCGACCGGTTGAAGTTAAGATTTCCGCGCCACATGCCTGAAATGTCTGGTAGATGAGATATAACGCCTATATATATTCTCACCTGCGGTCATAGGTATTCATGATGCGCTACAAAACATCTCATTACAATCGCAGAAACCAATCATTAAAGATGGGAATATAATAATAGTATAAATAATATGTTTATAAATATCTTCAGGAAAGACAAGCACATAAATGGCTCTTCTTGGAGGGGTGTAGGCCAACTTGAATTGCTTTATTAATTTATTGTAGCCTACTTTTTTTAGATTAAAAAATGCTTGAAGTTTAATAGCTTTGAAATCAGTATTTCAGTGTCCCGGGCTCTTTAAAGCACAAGCACCAAGGGTTTTGTAAAGAACTAGAAGTTCTCTGACAGAGGGACTTGAATTGTTTTAATAGAGTGTCTTGGTTCTTGTTTGAACCTTTATTTTTAATACAGCCCCCTCTTCAAACGGAAAACTGCCTTGTGAGTTTGGTACTAACGTTGTTCATGCATGTATCAGTGTTTGGGTTAGTATTTGCAGCCTGAAGAGTTTTTCCACAGGTGTAAATTACAGAGCATGAAAAGATGTCACCTGAGACAAAAGGACTTTTACTTTGCCAAACCAACCTGCTTAAAAATATGGCACAACTACTGTATCAGTTTAACCGTTCGTAAGTCTTCCAGATGAGTAAAGTTAAAGACCTTGTGAGCGCAAGCAAGTCAAGTCACCTTTATTTATGTTTTAAAGCAGCTTTACAGTGATAACAGGAAAAGGATTCAATGATGCAAACAGAGTTCAGTGTTGATTCAGTTCTGTTGTAAAGATCATCAATTCTTAAATTAGTTCATTTCATCTATGAAGCAGTTCTGCAGAAAACAGTGATGACATCATCCAGCTCTCACCCAATAGTGTCAGTGCAGTCAGATCAATAATATTGTTCGATATTAAGTATGACATGGACAAAAATATATAAGTATATTTCTTTGCAACTTAAGTAGCTTCAAAAGTCCCAGATGAAAATGTTACATTATTTCTGCATGGGCTCTGCGAGAGCTCAGATATAAAACATGAATAAAAACAATGAATTTTTACATTTTTGACTTTACATTCATTGATTTATCACATTATCTTGGATGACAGCTCTAATTTACAATTCGAGTTAATGGTTATACATCTGCCGATTATGCAAATACTGCCGTGTTTGTCAGTGATTCATGGAGAAGCGATGAGTGATAACCTCAGGAAGTAGATGTTCGGAAGTTCATACCTTTCCTCAAGTAGATCATTCAGAGTTTTGTTTTTTTTATTTACTTTTGAGCTCATTCATATTTTGTCTAATTAAATGTATTAAATATTCTCTGTCTGTGAAATATATATATAACAAAACGACCTATAACAGTATAAATAACACGCACTTAGTCAAGTCACCTTTATTTATATAGCGCTTTTTACAATACAGATTGTTTCAAAGCAGCTTTACAGAGATAACAGGAAAATAATGCAACTAAGTTTGTTTCCAGAAGAAAATAGTGTCAATGTCCAGCTTAAGTAAGTTCAGTGATGGTTCATTTTTGTTGTAAAAAAGTTATTATTTATATATATAGCCACTCTGGAGAAAACCATGATGTCATCGTCCAGCTCAGTTCAATTCTCATATAATGGTGTCAACGCAGGCAGATCAATAATATTGTTGAATATTAAGTGCCACCAACTAAGCAAGCCAAAAGCCAAAGGTGAAAAAGGCGTATTACACACTTGGCTACTTAATTGTCTGCACATAACCAAACGTTTTTACAAATACATATTATGCACTAGTGGTCTAAGACATTTGGACATGGACTTGACAAATCTGTACGTCAGCACTTTTTTCGCGCTTCTAATCACATTAAATTAGACATCATTGCCGATATTTGATGGTTAATTTGAAGTATTTGACTCTTGGCCAGCCACAGTAGGCCACTGTTCAACGCTGATGTATAAAGAGCTGTGCCTGTTGTGATGTGCATTAATATAGCGTGTCTGTGGTCTGCTGGCAGGCAGTCGAGAGTCTGCGTTCAGGTACGCCATCCTCTCGGCCGCGGTGGCCCACGCCATCACCTCGGCCTGCACGCGGGGGAACCTCAGCGCCTGCAGCTGCGACCGGGACAAGCAGGGCTTCCACGGCCACGCTAGCGGCTGGAGGTGGGGCGGCTGCTCCGCAGACGTAACCTACGGCCTGGGCTTCTCCAAAGTCTTCATGGATGCTAGAGAGATCAAGCACAGTGCCAGGGCGCTCATGAATCTGCATAACAACGAAGTCGGAAGAAAGGTATGTATTTCAAAGTCCCTTGCATCTTTGAAAGGCCCCCGGGCAGCAGTTTCAGTCATGCAAGCGCAGCTCATATCTCTTTGAATGGGGAAACATCAAATGCCAAGCGCACGATTACATTTCATATTTGAAATCACCAATAAAATCTGACATGAACTGTCTGCCTCGCAAATGTTATTTCTTACACTCATATGGCGTATATTTCAGGTTGGTCCAGCCAATGCACATGTGCATGAGCCTCAGGTTTCTCTGACTTTACCAACTCCTGATTGGCTCTTTTATTTAGAAGGCGGGACTTATTCCGCCATATTGGCAGATGCAGTTTCCCTCATTCATAGTAATACGAGAGATCCGTCTTTCTATATCTGTAGTCTTCGATGTATTTGATTATAAAGGAAAGGAAAGGAAAGGAAAGGAAAGGAAAGGAAAGGTAGGGGGGTGGTGATGGCGCAGTGGATAAGACACATGTTATTCTTGTTTATCTTTTTTTAATAAAATGTATTTTATTACACCTGTGTCGTAGTGGATAAGACACATGCCTTTGGTGTGACAGACCCGGGTTCGAATCCACTGTGAGACACCAATGTGTCCCTGAGCAAGACACTTAACCCCTAGTTGCTCCAGAGGCGTGCGACCTCTGACATATATAGCAATTGTAAGTCGCTTTGGATAAAAGCGTCAGCTAAAATGAATAAATGTAAATAAATGTTTACGTTTGTATGTTTGTTGTAAATGAAAAGCTGCCAGACACGCTTTAGTTTCTAGTGCCTGCTTTAAAAGAACAGTTGACCCACACTATAGAGTAACTATTTTACGAGGTGGCGATTTCGTATAAATTTGTATGATGTGAATTGGATAAAAAGTAGGATGAAGGTTCACCCCTAAACATAGTTCACCAGTTTGTCACCCTTGTGTTTTGTGACTCTCTCTGTGGAGCTCAAAAGAGTTCAACACCTTATTTTACGTTCACTTAAAGCATACAGTTACTAGTGACAAAATCACACGAGAAGTTTCATAAAAAGTAGTGTGTATTCCACCACATAATAAAGATAACTGCAACTTTTTATCTCACAATTGCAAGAAATGAAGTCAGAATTGCGAGATATAAATTCGCAATTGCAAGACAAAAAGTCAGAATTGTGAGGATATTTCTTGCAATTCTGACTTTTGTCTCGCACTTGCAAGTTTATATCTCGCAATTCTGACTTTATAACTTTATAACAATTCTGACGTGAGATGTAAACTCGCAATTGCGAGAAAAAAGTCAGAATTGTGAGATAAAAAGTCTCAATTACCTTTTTTATCTTTTTATTCTGTGGCGGAAACAAGCTTCCATATGTTCAGCTACGAGACGCATGACGTTCGGTCATGCCTTGTCACGTCATGTTGGAAAACGAGGATATGTGGATGACGTGCGAGAGCTACATGCGGGTTTTGAATGGCATGAGGGTGAGTAAATGACCGAATTTTCATTTTTGGGTGAACTATTCCTATAAGAGGTATTATCTATCAGCGAAGTGATGTTTTGGTTACACTGAACGGATCAAGTGAAAGTCAAGTACAGGGAAGGATTCAGTAACTATGGCACTGCGGTTTGCAGCCGTCAACAATCCAGCAGCAAAGCCAAGACTGGCCTGGCACAGCGATAATAGGAAGCTTTTAGGGGTAAGAGCAGTATAAGTGCTCGAGTTTGATTACAAATCAGATGAGCTCCAACACACCGAGCTCTGTACAAAACCACTCCCATTTTCTGCTCAGTTAAATAGACACTGGTTACACCAGTATCCCCTATCTCTACCTTTGATGGAAACGCTTCATCTTTGATGGTGTGCTTTTGTCTCAACTTTCAATGCTCAAGCCGCCAGAGGTCCTAAAAGGCTTTTTCACTTTCACCTGCATTTAGAGGCTGTGCTTTTCCCCGCTTATACTCTTCAGACATCTGTAGGTTGTCTTTGATGTGGAATAAGGGATACAGTCCCTTGGGGGGAAAAGTGTGCTTAAATGTATTGAATGTGCACTTTTAGTGTACTTTTTTTTTTAACTGTACATAATACACTTAAGTACTTAAGTACAGTAGGCTACTTTAAAGAACATTTTAAAGTAATGACTTTTGTCATTATTTAACAAAGTACACATATTGGGATGCGTTGCTTGACATACTAAAGCACAGCTTTTGTGTGTCATGTATCATTTAAAATTTAGAGTGTGGTTTTACATTATATTTAAAGTTAAATACATTTTATATGTATTAAATTGCAACTTCTTTACAAATGTGTAATTACAAATATATTTAAATATGTGAATACAATTTTCAATAGAAATTACATTAAAGTATACATTAGTTTGCCATAAATACTTTTCAGTACATTCGGCAGTACACTTTAACCATATTTCAAAGACAATCAAATTATGAAATGACAAATAAAGATGCTAAATACTAAAGTCCTGTTTAAGTGGGTCAAAAATGCTCTCTGAAGTTCAGCTAATTGCATTTAAATGTAAACTATAATGCATGTTTATTTACTTGTAAATATCATGCAATTAAAAACATTCAGTTTTAATTTTACAAACTTCAGTTTGTATTTTTTTAAAGAATATTATTTCCGTAATAAGGACTCTTTCTAAAAGAATGCTTTATAAAGTGTTGCGCAGATTTGTAATGGGAACGCGTTTTGTGATTTCTTGTTGCATTGCTTCATCAATAGGAGGATCATTACAATAATGTAAATAAAGTTCCAAGTGCCCAACCAAATGGAACACTAATCACCATAATGGCGAGTAAAAAAAAAAACATTAGGAAAATCCGCATCAATTTATGAAGGCAGCTTATGTGATGTTCTCTCAAATCTTTCAGTTGTATTGACAATTCAACATTCAAGATGACTTTGGGAAATTAGTGAATACAACTAGAGAAAGATAACTGCAGAAGTGGAGGAGCCCCAGCTCAAAAACAAAATGGCACTCAAACCACTCAATTAATCTTAACTTGGGTTTTTTGAGTAAACAGTGAATAGTATGGGAATAGTAAAGTTTACTAGGTTTTTACAATCAAGTTAAGACATAAAGTGTTAGTTAGAAGAACTGTTGGATTGTACAGTGTAGTCATTATGACGCACTATATATTCCAAGCCTTCTGAAGCTTATGGCTCAGTTCGGACATCAGTGAAATCAAACATCATTGGTTCTCACATGTCTCACGACCAAACATCAATAATGTCAATGCTGTTAAATACAGTTTGACAGAAATCGCATTTATCATACAGCGTTTTCATTTTTGAATGAAAGAGAGACTAATCAGTCAAGCGTAATGAGGAGTAAAGAAGCTTCCAGCGTATCTAGCGTGTTCCACCTTTGGTCACAGAGAGCTGATTCATGGCACCAACACTTCTCCTCATTCACCCTGACATTGTGCAGCTAGTTGAACAGCCTTTTCTGTGGGACTGCGTTCATACGGTCTTATCTGAGACGCTAAATTGCCTCTTAGTGAACTGACTATCCCTACAAGATCATTCTAGCTGCAGGTTTTGTGTTGAGCGAACTAAAAGAGTGCTCTGTTTGAATGCCCCCTCCCTTTCTTAATTTATGCCAGCGAATGTAATGACATTGGCTCCTGGTGCCCATCTCTGAAGAACAGATAGCAGAGGGTCTTGGTATGATGAGAGGATGTGCGATTTGACTGGTGTTATTGCTGTTGGTATGTTGTGGAGAAAAATAACACTATGTGCAATGACAATACAGTTATTGTACATTTGTTTGTTGAATGTGAAGTCATGTAATTATCGGTTTTCTAAGTGAAGCCTTTTGCTATTGCTCATACAGGGTTTGTAATTTAAACAAGTAACCTTAAATTTAACTAACTTAAACTAACTAACTTGTTAAACTAACTAACTTGTCCCGTACCATTTGTGCTGTGAACATAAATACCTTATAGAGAACAAGAACCTTATACTTTTTACCTAATAGAGAAATAGAAATAACCCAAGCCATTTGTGAGAACAGAATAGAGACTTGGGAAGCCATCTAGCAAAGAACACCCTAGCAACCACTTAGCAACCATCCAGAAGACCCTACAGCAAACACCTAGTGTTAGCAAGCATACAGAAGACCCAAGGACAGTGTTTCCCAACCCTGTTCCTGGAGGCAACAAACTCTCCCTAATCCAACACACACACCTGAATCAAGTCATCAGCTCATCTTAGTAGAGACTCAGGGTACATTTACATGACAACGATATGCTTAACGATATGTTTTTCCTTTGAGTTTTCCATGTACAGACGACACCATTGTCATTATCACAAGGATCCGCGAAAACGGCTAAAAACGCTGTATTCTGCTGCCAGACCACTAGATGGCGATGAAACACTATAGTCTGAACACGTAATACGCATGTGCATGACGTCATCGTCTTCAGAGATTCACATTCTTGCTGTTTACATAGAAGCCATTTTCATGCACCCAAAACGCCGTTGTCGTGTAAATGAACGGCCAAAAATCGCGTTTTTAGTTGAAAACGGTGTCCTGTAAACAGCCCCTCAAGACCAGGCGCCGGTTGCACCCGCTGCGTGGAAGTTACAACTTAGCCTAGTTTTGACATAAAGGGGCTCTAAAGTATTTACGCACTATTAAATATTTCTCCATTGCACCATTAAACGTAGTTGAAATGTTACCCTACTTATAAACAAAATATTTATGAAAGCCTCCAACCAGGAGTAACGGATGTAATAAAATATTAGATTGACTGAATTTCATTAATACGGTCTTGACTTCAATTCTTTAGACATATCTGGTAATGTTGACATTTACATGAATTTACATTTTAAGAGAGAGAACAGTATCTGAATTTATTACTCAGTAGCGCTTTATATCAATAGTCCACTTTAGACATTCTGCTAAGATTCTTTATCTAAATAAAGAGTTGGCAGATATTAAGCAGACAGTCTTTGTCAACTACATGTCAACTTATTCTACTAACCCTAACCCAACATGTGGTTGCCAAATTAATTAAATTAATGTGGTAATCAAATTAATGAGAGTTAGTTGACATGTAGTTGCAAAGTTACTTATAGTTAATAGAATGTCTAAATGGACTATAGAAATAAAGCGTAACCCATTACGGTGTTTGTGCTCTTCAACACGAACTCGACTGAACAGTGTGTCTTTGTTTGCTGTGGTCTATGTCAAATTTATTGTTTTGTTTTATTTGTAATCGGTATTTATTGATCCTTATATTAATTTCAAATACAGTTGAATGTTATTATGTTAGTCAAGATTAAGTACCCAGCAAACAATTTTGCATTTAATAGACGTCTAATAGCCGTCCAAGCACAGCCCAGACGTCTAGGCTAAAACAAGGCTGAATTTGGGCTGTCAGGGAACATTTAATAGACGTCTAAAAACTATAGCCCAAGAATAGACTAGCCATCAATTAGATAACATGTCAAAGAAATGAAATCAAACACCTTGTAATCACAGTTGACTTTGCTTACACAATGAAATATCATATATCTCACAAGTTATGTTAGCAAAAACGACATGTAACCAAATTCATGGTTATTTTGGCTAGAAGTGTGTTACTCATAGCCGGACTATATCGGGTCTATAGTTAATCTAGACGGTGACATGACTGCTGGGTAGTATAGTATTTCAATGGGAACATATTTTTCCGGTAGTTATGTGAAGCAAAAAATGAGTCAAGAATAAACTTCAAAGCATTTCAACACAACGTCTGCTCACGTATTTGAAGGCTGCTATTGGATCATTGAGGGTAAACGTCATATTATGCATTAGACCTACTTCTGCATTACGTTCTGCCTTAAGAACAAATGGTGCAGCCAAATAACGTACAGAGTTAGTTACTGTGGCGAGCAGGCCGAGGCCGAGGGTCGTGAGAGAGCGGCGCGAGGACGGTGGCGTGATTACCGATAATGAGCGACACCTGCGCAACGCACCGGTCTCGTATCTCTCACGGAGGAGCGACGACAGTGAAGAGTGAGAGAGGAACAGGCCTGGACTTATGTTGTGTTTGTTATATGTGACAGCAGTCGTCCGTGAGGGGCTGCTGTCTTTACTTTCATTTTGTATTTGTTTATTTTACGTTTATTAAAGTCTTTGAATGTTCGCCGGTTCCCGCCTCCTTCTTCCCACAACATCTAACCTTGCTACAGTAACAAACTAGCTAGGTCTCTAGTGTGGAGTTTACGCTCCAATTTAAGAAAGACTGCTAGTTGACATGTAGTTGCAATGTTACTCATCGTTAGTAGCATGTCTAAAGTGGACTATTAAGTCTGGGTTAGGGTAAGGGTCATTTAATCACAAAACGACATGTGGTCTGTTGGACACTTCATGCACGCAATGGTCACACAGCTTTCTTTACGTAGCTCTATAGCAACTACATGGTAAAGGTGTAAAAACAATCAGAAGACTTTTGCACCAGCAGCAAATTCTAGTTCTTTGTCTTGTGTAAGTGTACCAACAGCTTCATGAGGATTTTATACCTGCTTAAGCAAACCTTTTTAATCTGAATACTGAAGTTCAAACAAAACGTCAACATGAAACGATATTGCAAGCTCCCAAATTTGAGCAATTTATACAATGTAGGTGTATTTGTATGACATCATTTTGAGTGTGTTGACAATATGTGGTGTATTCACATTGAAGCGCTCATCTTTCCCCCTCTTGCTGCTGTGCCCGGCGCAGGTCCTAGAGCGGAGTATGCGGCTGGAGTGTAAGTGCCACGGTGTGTCTGGATCCTGCACCACCAGGACCTGCTGGATGACCCTGCCCAAGTTTCGTGAGCTCGGCTACATCCTCAAAGACAAATACACCAACGCTGTCCACGTGGAGCCAGTGAAAGCCACGCGCCACAAACGACCAACATTTCTCAAGATCAAAAAGCCCTACTCGTACCGCAAGCCCATGGACACAGACCTGGTGTACATCGAGAAATCTCCCAACTACTGCGAGGCGGATCCGGTGAGCGGCAGCGTCGGCACTCAGGGGCGAGTGTGCAACAAGACGCTGATGCACCACCACAACGGCTGCGACCTCATGTGCTGCGGGCGCGGGTACAACACACACCAGTACTCGCGCGTGTGGCAGTGCAACTGCAAGTTCTTTTGGTGCTGTTATGTCAAATGCAACACGTGTAGCGAGAGGACAGAGGTGTACACGTGTAAATGATGACCTTCTGCCTAGTCTTTTGACTCCCTGACCTTAAAATATGACTCAATCAGGAGGCATTTATTCCTTTGCACAAGACCTTACTTTAGACATGCTTCTTTCACTTTAATGGACGATCGTCGAGAATTCATCGTGAGAAGTGTATATTGCTCTATTTCTGATGCCACGCCGTTTTACCTGCTTTCTTCGCTAAATCTAGAGCGTGACTCGGGTCTGCAGGATCCTGAAGCTATCTGGATTCAAATAAGGCTTTCTTGTCTTCGACCTGCTGTAAAACTGATGACAACTATCTGCACATTGATTTTACCAATGGAGTTACTGGGACATGGACGTCTTGCAATTAAAACAATGGAGAAAATACTCCAACAGAGCACAACAGCAGGGTTCCAGAAGTAAATCCTATTCATCTTCTCTGATAATGTATGACGTTTCAAGACAGACCTACCGTGAGTCAAGTCAAGTCACATTTATTTATAGCTCGTTTCACAATACAGATAGTTTCAAAGCAGCTTTACAGAGATAACAGGGAAATAATACAAAAAAAGTTTGTTTCCAGAAGAAAATAGCATCACAGTCCAGCTTAAGTAAGTTCAGTGATGTTTCATTTTTGTTTTTAAAAAAGTAATTAATTTAGTTCATTTATATATACAGTATATATCCGCTCTGGAGTTAACCGTGATTTCATTGTCCAGCTCAGTTCAGTTCTTGCAGTAGTGTAGTGTATTGACACTACACTACTACACTACTGCAGGCATATCAATATTATTGTTGAATATTAAATTAAATGTTAAATGTGAGTGTTATTTATGCTTCTGTAGAATCTACAAGTCAAAGTGGATTAACTGCCATATTTTTATAGTGAAGACCTACACTTAACACTATAAAAGCTGTTCTGAAGACCAATCAGAGAAGTCAAACTGAGATAAACTGAGATTGCTGCAAAAGAACTCAGTAGTGAATCTCTGTTACTTTAATTTAATATTTTAAAGCCGCTTTGGAACAATCCTTTGTTAAAAGCGCTATATAAATGAAGATGACTATTGACTATTGAATGACACATTCACGTTGCTCTACTCTCAAATAACTCAATTTTATTAAATATTTTTCAATTAAACAGTTTTATATTGGGAAGTCAATTTTAATAGATTATATACTTTGATATGTTTATATACATACATACTGTATATATACTTCAAATCCAGATTTGTGATGTTGTGAAGCTGGTTGGTTCGGTTCATGAATCTGAATGCCTTACTGAAGACAATGAATGGGAAAACTACTTCTGGAACCAAGGTTGCTAAAAAATGTTGGCAATAATTTTTGTGCTCTGCTGTTTAATTCTTCCAAACAACTGATTTTATTTATTTATTAAAAAATGTTGATAACTGTAATTAATGAAACATTGAGCAGAAATAATGGTTAAATGCATGTTTATGAATGCTGAATTTATTCAGAAAAACACTGAGCTTTTATCCGAAAGAATAGTTTTTTTTAGTCTACATAATACATAGTTATAAGACAACAAGCAATATTTTTTTCTTTGAGAAATTTCCTGTATGCTGCTACTAGTCTGGAATAATCACGTTTGCTGTAATATTAAGAGACTACTGACCACAAGCTTTTTGTAACTGGTATAGTGATAAATCCAGACATAGAATTTACACTGAAAATATCGGTAAGAGAGTATATTTTGTGAAAGACTATTTTTATATGAATGTTTTATTTATACATTGTCATTTCGGACAATTCAATGCCTTCCAGTAGCATTATGCAGTCATTTTAATTTGTGAATGTGAATGTTAATTATTAAAATAAAACTTCTAGATCTAATCATGCAAACATGATTGTCATGAAGATGAAGGTACACAGGATTCCAATGCGAAGTGATTTTCATAAAACAATAAACACAGGAACAGATAGGAGGTTTAACAGTGCGTTTGTGAAACAGGGCTAGACACACACACACAACACAACAAACATCGACCGACAACTGAAGACTGAACAAAGAGGAACTAAATAATGTGCAGATTAGTGTCCATGGGAACAGATGAATGACGGGAAACAAAGAAACATGTGACTGATGAAAACAAACTAAAAATTGTCCATGAAAGTGAAACTAAAGATTAACAAAACTGAGTGTGTGTGACATAACGCCCGCTCCCGGAAGGTGTGACCAGCTGGTAGGTGAGGAGAGGGAGGAGGCTTGGAACAATGGTGACAGATGGAGGACGACGAGACTCCGGCGGGGATGATGGTGTAAGTCCGATGGCACAGACCCAGAGACGACAGCCCACAGTGGAGACGAGGAAGGGAGGAGCCACGGTGGCGTGGAGGCTGACGTCAACTGGGGGACGCCCGACGAAGGCGATGTATCCCAGGGCGCAGACATCACTGGCACAGGAGGCCTGGGCGAAGCCGTAGGGACGTTCGTCTGAGGTGGAGCCAGATCGCCCGAGGACTGAGGCGATGCCGGTGTGATGGAGGATCGAGGCGTACACGAAGGGAAGGAGAGCCGTAGGGGTGGAGGAACAGAGCGTAGCAGAAGATCCGCAAGTCCGTGGCGGAGGTGGTGTGAGACTGACCAAGGGAGAGCCGGTGGGACGAGGGAACCTGGTGGAGCCGGTGATCTGGTGGGAGATGAGACCTCCGCGCTGAAGTCCATCAGCCAGTCCTCAGTCTCTATTTCCACCAGTATACCCTCAGCCACAGATGTCGCAGACTCACACCCCTGGTCTACCTGGGTAGACACTCTTCAGACACCGGGTGATGGTAGTTACAGGTATTGAACATTAGTGTGTTGAAGATAGGTGTGCTGTTGCTTTTCTAAGAGATGGTGGATGTTAAAATGGGCAAACAAATTGGGACATGATCCATATAAATATTACAGACAGAAGCATAGAGTATTGGGTTTAAGCTCTTTTGACTTGAGCCAGTAATCATCACCCAAAAACCTCAGTGACTGCAATGCACTAAAACGCTTTAGAAAACACATACACATCACATTAAACACCCTAACATCGCACAACACAAGTTTTCCACTCACATTTCCTTGACAATATGTAAAAATGTTGATAGTGTTAGTTTCACACATGCGTGTCTTAGCATGTGTGAAACTTCTTGTTAAGGAATTCAAGCTAAATAAAAAGTGATATGCACAAATACTCGGTTTAGGACAGTAATTCGGGGCTCCTTATGTAATTGATGAGCGCAGTGAGTGTTATGGTGATGACTTGCTTAAGTGGGCGGAGCTGGAGCTGTCAGGTGATTGATGACTCTGACATTTCTTTCATTCAGACCTTTGCTTCTAGTTGCTAAACAACTCCACTGCCTGCTGCAAAATGTCAGCCAGTCACTCAGGGAAAGTCAGTTTGCCCATTAGTGCTGACGTGTGTGATAGCATTCAGATACACACAGAGAGGAAAGAAGGACAGTAAAAGGCATTACTTTCAAGGTCATTGTGAATTAAGATAGATAGATAGATAGATAGATAGATAGATAGATAGATAGATAGATAGATAGATAGATAGACAGACAGACAGACAGACAGACAGACAGACAGACAGATAGACAGATAGATAGATAGATAGATAGATAGATAGATAGATAGATAGATAGATAGATAGATAGATAGATAGATAGATAGATAGATAGATAGATAGATACCCACATAGTCAAGTCAAGTCACCTTCATTTATATAGCGCTTTTAACAATAATAGATTGTTTCAAAGCAGCTTTACAGTGATAATAGGAAGTAACATTGTTTTGGCTTTAGAATAAAGAAGCTCTAGAATAAAGTTATTGTCCAGTTAAAGTTAGTTTTGATTGATTCACTTCCGTCGCAACGATCATTAGTCATTAACTTAGGGACCTTAACTTAGGTATTATCAACTGGCCAGAGTTTTGAGATCGCAATAGACGTGAAGGACTATAATGCATTAAGAGCACGCTCAAGCTAAACCATTTAGTGCTTTGTAGGTAATCAGCAATATTTTAAAATGTATACATTGTTTAATAGGGAGCCAATGAAGTGTTGACCGAACTGGGCTAATTTGGTCATATTTCCTGGTTCTGGTAAGAACTCAAGCTGCTGCGTTTTGGACCAGCTGTAGTTTGTTTATTAAGCGTGCAGGGCAACCACCCAGTAGAGCATTACAATAATCTAGCCTTGATGTCATGAACGCATAAACTAACTGTTCCGCATTTGTCATTGAGAGCATATGACGTAATTTAGATATATTTTTAAGATGGAAAAATGCGTTTTTACAGATACTATTCACGTTACTTTCAAATGAAAGATTGGTATCAAAGACCACACCCAGGTTCCTAACCGACGACGAAGACTTAACAGAGCAGCCATCAAGTGTTAGACAATAATTATTGGACAAAAAACGTCCTCACGTAATAACCTAGAATACTGTCTCTGTTTTCTCAGAATTACTGTAAGTAGTAGGAAATTACTAGTCATCCAAATTTTTTATATCAGCTATGCATCCCGTTAATTTTTGTGAATTGGTAAGTTTTGTCAGGGCGTGAAGAAATATAGAGCTGAGTATCATCGGCATAACAGTGAAAACTAATGCCATGCTTCCTAATGATATCTCCCAAGGGTAGCATGTACAGAGTTAACAGCAACGGTCCTAGTACTGAGCCTTGTGGTACGCCATACTGAACTTGTGATCTATAAGACATCTCTTCGTTTACTGCTACAAACTGATAACGGTTAGATAAGTATGATTTGAACCATGCTAATGCAATTCCACTAATGCCAACATCATTTTCAAGTCTATTTAAAAGAATGTTTTGGTCGATGGTGTCAAATGCACCACTAAGATCGAGTAACACTAATAGAGAGATACAACCACGATCGGATGATAGGAGCAAATAATTTGTGACTCTGATGAAAGCTGTCTCAGTACTATTGTCCGGTCTAAATCCTGACTGGAAATCCTCGCAGATATCATTTCTTTCTAAAAAGGAACACAGTTGTGAAGATACTGCCTTTTCTAGTATCTTTGACAGAAAATTATAGCAAATTATAAAACCATTAACAGGTAACCAGCATCACCTGATCTCATTTCACTTTAACAGTCTTTGCTGCTGCAAATGTGTTTGACACACACACTGTCACAGCAGCCAAAACCGTCAAAAGATATAATAATACGAGATAAGAGCCCAACTAATGGAAACACTAATCACACTAATCACTGTTATGGTGACTTCAAATGAAACAAATTAGAGTTAAACCCCTGTTAATTCTCAATAAAAAACTTTGTAAGAAATCTAACAGAAATAAAGTCAGTCTGGTTAGTAATAAGTGAAGTTGGTAATGTTGTTTGTGGAGTTGTTTAATCCTCCTCTGCTGAGATCAGTGATTCTTCTTGTTAACAGGCTTATTAAGGCTGAGATGACTCCAAATTCAATATGCACAGATTTTGTGGCTCAGATAAGGTCCAGTTCTAGTTTATTTCTTTGCTCTTGGCTGACATGTGGCATTGCTATGGCCTGCTTGTGGCCCAGATCTGGCAAACAGGAGTGAACCACCCAAGGGCCGACCTTCCACGCTGCATGTGGGCCAGATCATCTTTCCACATGTGCCAGGTGTGGGCCGGATCTGGGCCGACACAATGTTGCTATGTGGATAGATAGATAGATAGATAGATAGATAGATAGATAGATAGATAGATAGATAGATAGATAGATAGATAGATAGATAGATATTAGATAGATATTAGATAGATAGATAGATAGATAGATAGATAGATAGATAGATAGATAGATAGATAGATAGATAGATAGATAGATAGATGATCACTTACAGATATTTTCTCCATCCTGATCCTGTCATTGAAACACAAGCTTCTATTTGTTATTTCATGGTAGGCATTTGCCAAAGAGTAGTAAAACTATCACTTTTCTAGCAATTAAATTGTCAGCTGTGTTTGTACATAAACATCTCCATTTCACAGACAAAGCTTGAATATGATGTAGGATATGTAAGGCTATTTTTGTTTTATATTTTATTGTATTTTCAGAAGGGCAGTTGATCTTATTGGAAACTTGTTTTAATGCACAAAAAAGTCAGAAGTCAATATCCAGTACAATCAGAGCATAGAAATATGAAATAAATGTGAATATAGTTCAAAACTCATTGATCATTTGACCTTTTGTAAGTTTGTTGAGAAATTTTGAGTTGATATTGAATTCTCAGACTGCAGACTGGTATCTTGCCTAGTAGACTGGTCTAGTGCTGGTCTAGCTGGTCTACCAGCGCTTCCATTTCCCAAGACCAGCAACCAGCGTCCCATTCAAAACATACCTGAATTTTTAGCAGGGACAGATAACAGAGTTGAATTTTAAACATATGCTTTTCTGCAATATGCTTAATCTCACATTTTTTCACTTAAATTGAGGGTAAAATCCACAAACTATCAGTAGTCTAAAGATAATAATAACAGCAGTAATAGCATGTAGTGAAGAGGTGGAAGAAACGTGTGTTTTGCACCCGCTGCCTGTCTATAAATCACCCAACACATAATTCCATCAGTCATATGTTTGTTTTTCATCTGGTTGAGACATGTACATGCATCTTAGAAGAGCTTGCAAATTGCAAGGCAGTCTTTCTCTGGTTTTCATACATGTGCAAAGAATAAGTGTGAGTTTGACTTCTCCAGTGCCATTTCAAATGAGCAGTTTTCACCAGCAACACCATAACATATTATGTTATGGGATATGAACTGTTGTTTTTGACAGCTTTTCTTTGCCTGTGACCTTTCCAAAAGGTTCAAAGCTTCAGAAACCCCACAGGGAACATTACTAGACGCTTAGATTAGACTTGTAAAGTTGCAGCTCTTAGGCAAGCAAAGCTGATATTGTTAAAAAAAAAAATAGGTCTGTATTTCGCAAGACTGTTTGAGATATGGGGAGATGGATTTGTGAGTGAACCTAAGTAACAATCGCCTTTGAAGATCATGCATAAATTCCTGCATGTGTTCTGGGATTCATACTAATCGTAGGGTCCCATATGATACGTTTTCATCTTCTGCTGTGTGGGGTATGGTGGTCCCTCACATTTAATGGCATCTGAGAAACGATTACTGTCTGATGAATCGCCATGTGGAAAACAAACATAACCTCAATGCTGAGAGATATTCAGGAATCATGCCTTTTTTCTCTTCTAAAGCTTTGGGGGTGTTTCAAACCTGACACAAACCCCATGTGAACATTGAGAAAGCCATGCTTCTTATTGCATCACTCAGTCACATGAACACTTTTCATATTCATTCACATTTAACTGACATTTTTGAATGATGATCTACATCTACATAATTAAAACTGCTTTATTCAAGTCATAAAAATGATCTAATATGACTGAATACATCAGAATATTTGTTCATATTTGATTGAGTACACAGATAATCTAGCATGTCCTGCTACACCAACAGAAATCTTTAAGGGTCCAATCTGAGAAACAACAGCACATTTCCCTCTTTACAATCTATGAAAGTGTATAAATAATACAGAGTATAAAATGTCCACTTATTAAAGTGTATAAAAGCCGAGCTTGTGTGATCAGTCAACAACACACATTGTTCTCCATTTCTTTTAGATATCTTTATGAATAGATATATCCTTATGAAGCAAGGCTAGCATATTAGTGCTGGCAAATGGAGATGAATACTTCTCTTTGAACCTCCTGTATGTCTTTATGTCCTCTGGCTTAATGACCACATGTGCAGATCAACAATGTTGTGACAACAGCACAACGTCTCGTCCAGATTACTGTTGAATTAAAGACATGTTTACTGTGTCAACAGTGCTTTAATATACAGAAAAACTGATCTTGTTTTCCTTTTTGCTCACAAATGTAATTTGGTAGCACTTAGCTACTATGGTAAAAGATAAATACTCATTTTAATCATTTCTACTCTGAACTACAAGGGGGGGGGGGGGGGGGGGACATAGTAAAACATACTAAAAACAAAAAATAGTTTGCCCTATTTAGTTTTGCCATACTACATACTGTATTTCTAAAGGCATAAATTAATAAAAACGAATCCTAAAGGAACAAATAAGAATTGTGTAATATGTGAAAGAATCCAATAAGATCTTACGGCCCTGGCCTGTGACAGTTTAGCTCCAATCCTGATCAATATCAGTATATGCTCTTCTTCAGAATCATAAACATTAATACACAGAAGTCTCATTTGGCTTCAGTTTCATCGGGTAGGATTTATTTGCTCATTTCTCTCCTGTTCATCATATACATAGAAAGAAATGATATGCAAATGAGTGTGGCTGTATTGCATGAGTTGATAATAAATGTATGATTTGAATAAATCATGGTTTTATGGATGTTTTTTGGATCATTGGATTAATTTATTTTTATTTATTTTTATTTATAAGTTTATTTGTATAGGGACAGTACAAAAACACATGATCACAGTCAAAAACTGGAAAAAAAATATGTATTGCACATCGAAAGTATAGCATAAGCTAATTTGCATCTCGGGTCCCTAGAAAGGTTTTTCTTAAAAAAAAATAATAATAAAAAAAAAATATTATTCATAGAATAAAGCTAACACAGCATGTCATTTATACACATACATACCTATATATGTTGCATATATAATCTCTAGTCTCACCACTTTCACATGATTAGAAGCTTTTTACCAATACTTTATTTTGAATTTTATATCATTTGCAAATATGCAGAAGAGTCTGACGTTTATTACAAACTAAATCTTGTGGAATTCGCTGGGTTGGAATGATCGTTGAAGATCCCCTCTTACAAAATAACTCAGCATAACAACAATAAATAACTTATTCAGTAAGATTTCAATTGTACTTTAAGGAATAAATGTGTAGATTACACATTTGTTTTGCCCTTTATTAGGATAGGACAGTAGCTAGACAGGATGTGAGTTGAGAAGGGATCGGGAAAGGTCCACGAGCCGGACTCGAACTCGGGTCGCCCGAAGAACAGCGGCACTGCATGTCACGACTCACGCACTGGCCCACAAGGCTATCAGCGCCCACGGAGAGTGCAATTTTAAAGGATCCCCATCATCCTCACTGATTATTGTAAGTCTATGACAAATGAGCAGAACAGGTGGACAAACATCCACAAATCAATGTGAAATGCATATTTATGTAACACTGGTTTTTTTTTTCATATGTCATGTTAGTTTTTACCATACACAGAATGTTTACACATTTCCTCCCCTGTTTTTCTGTATCTTTCTTTTCTGTTTGAAGTAAATGTAAGTTAGAGGAAAGATTGATGTCATAATGACTATGATGGCATGCTTTAGTCATTTAAACTGGCAGTATCATCTCAAATTATTTCATGGCTTTCTGCAATGATACATTCAGAACAGGTCCAGACAGGAGCGGAGATATACGAGTGAAAGCTGAGAGAGGCTGTGTGTTACAGTGCCTGGAGGACATGCCTCACTCATGTCTGTGTTTTCATGAGGAGCTCACTGTAGGAAACATCTGCAGACATGGTGTATGATTCCTGCTCATACTCATTTTCAAGTGCATTGAATTGAATCTGGAATTTGCTCTACATGTATAGGATAGCAAGTTCATAGTTCCCTTTGTATTGCGTTTAAAGTCGCAGTGAAACAGAAGTGGCAACAGATTTTTTAGTTCCATATTGTGACGTATAACCGAGATGTGGACATTGTAACGTTGTCCCATTAGCTGTCACTAGGGGGCGCTCTAGTCAGTGAGCTGCCTATGAGCATAAAAAGGAGAAGAGAGGTAGGGAAGGGTGGGTGATTTTCAATTATTTTTTGTGCATTTTCGCTTCCTTCCCTCGCGTCTCAGCTCCACTCCCTGTAGGATGCGAGGGAAGGACACAAGGAAAGAAAATGAGGACGGAGGAATCGGATGAAAGCTTGTTTATACATTGGAATACTTGATCACTCGCGTCTCTTCACAGTTTCATCAGCTGCGCTCAAAGGATCTGCCCTTATGTTGTTGAAGTTTGGTTATTTAAGAAATTCATAATAAATAATAATAAAGCAAGATACCCTGTTGGAATATGTGTGATGTATGGTTTATATTAACTGCAAAGCTAAAGTATAAATTAAAATGATTGTGACCGATGTGAAGGGGAGGAGAATTTATACGTGCCTCACGTTTAGTCGATAAAACTCTTCCACATAGGGCACACCTGTGTATTATCACTCATGACTCCTCAGGAAGATCCTTACTCCTCGATCCCGCCTCCTCGATCCTCGCCTCCTCGACTCCTCGACTCCTCGATCCTCACTCCTCGATCCTCACCTCCTCGATCCTCACCTCCTCGCCTCTTCGATCCTCGCCTCCTCGATCCTCACCGCCTCGCCTCCTCAATCCTCGCCTCCTCGATCCTCGCCTCCTCGATCCTCGCCTCCTCGATCCTCACCGCCTCGACTTCTCGCCTCCTCGATCCTCACCGCCTCGACTTCTCGCCTCCTCGATCCTCACCTCCTCACTCCTCGCCTCCTCGATCCTCACCTCCTCAATCCTCGCCTCCTCGACTCCTCGACTCCTCGACTCCTCGACTCCTCGACTCCTCGACTCCTCGATCCTCACCTCATCGATCGTCACCTCCTCGCCTCCTCGATCCTCGATCCTCACTCCTCGCCTCCTCGATCCTTGCTGCCTCGACTCCTCGCCTCCTTACCTCCTCACCTCCTCGATCCTCGCCTCCTCGACTCCTCACTCCTCAGTCCTCGCCTCCTCGATCCTCGCCTCCTCGATTCTCGCCTCCTCACTCCTCGCCTCCTCGATCCTTGCCTCCTCGATCCTCGCCTCCTCACTCCTCGCTTCCTCGATCCTCGCCTCCTCGATCCTCGCCTCCTCGATTCTCGCCTCCTCGATTCTCGCCTCCTTGCCTCCTCGACTCTTCGATCCTCGCCTCCCCGACTCCTCGATCCTCGACTCCTCGCCTCCTCGATCCTCGCTGCCTCGACTCCTCGATTCTCGCCTCATCGACTCATCGACTCCTCGACTCCTCGCCGCCTCGACTCCTCGGCTCCTCGATCCTCGCCTCCTCGGCTCCTCGATCCTCGCCTCCTCGATCCTCGCTGCCTCGACTCCTTGATTCTCACCTCCTCGACTCCTCGACTCCTCACCTCCTCGATCCTCGCCTCCGCGACTCCTCGATCCTCACCTCCTCGATCATCGCCGCCTCGACTCCTCGATTCTCACCTCCTTGACTCCTCGACTCCTCACCTCCTCGATCCTCGCCTCCGCGACTCCTCGATCCTCACCTCCTCAATCCTCGCTGCCTCGACTCCTCGATTCTCACCTCCTCGACTCCTCGACTCCTCACCTCCTGGATCCTCGCCTCCGCGACTCCTCGATCCTCACCTCCTCGATCATCGCCGCCTCGACTCCTCGACTCCTCGCCTCCGCGACTCCTCGATCCTCACCTCCTCGATCCTCGCCGCCTCGACTCCTCGCCTCCTCGATCCTCGCCTCCTCGATCCTCGCCTCCTCGATCCTCGCTGCCTCGACTCCTCGATTCTCACCTCCTCGACTCCTCAATTCTCACCTCCTCGACTCCTCGACTCCTCACCTCCTCGATCCTCGCCTCCGCGACTCCTCGATCCTCACCTCCTCGATCATCGCCGCCTCGCCTCCTCGCCTCCTCAATCCTCGACTCCTCGATCCTCACCTCCTCGATCCTCGACTCCTCGATCCTCACCTCCTCGACTCCTCGATCCTCACCTCCTCGATCCTCGCCTCCTCGATCCTCGATCCTCACCTCCTCGATCCTCACCTCCTCGACTCCTCGCCTCCTCGATCCTCACCTCCTCGATCCTCGCCTCCTCGATCCTCGATCCTCACCTCCTCGATCCTCACCTCCTCGGCTCCTCACCTCCTCGATCCTCGCCTCCTCACTCCTCGTCTCCTCGATCCTCACCGCCTCGACTCCTCGCCTCCTCAATCCTCGCCTACTCGACTCCTCGACTCCTCGATCCTCACCTCCTCGATCCTTGCCTCCTCGACTCCTCGACTCCGCAATCCTCGATCCTCGCCTCCTCGATCCTCGCCTCCTCACTCCTCGATCATCGCCTCCTCGCGGTGCAATCAGAGAATCGAGTCTATGGGTCACAGGATGGAGGACGGAGGAGAGAGTGTGTGTTAACCACACGGAGAAGCTTTGTCACCAATGCTCTCTTGTGTTTGTGCCCTGTTTTGAGGAACTTGTGTTTTCTGAACTCAAATAAGGTTCATCGTGTAAGCATGAGGAAACAACTCAACGATAAATACGACCTTGAATGAATGAATGAGGATGAATAAATGAGGCATTTATATAGCGCTTTCATATGTACTACTGTACACCCAAAGCGCTTTACAATCATATCAGGGGTTCTCTCCTCAACCAGCACCAGTGTGCAGCATCCACTTGGATGATGTGACGGCAGCCACAGTACAACTGTGCGCTCACCACACACCAGCTATATGGAGAGGAGAGAGAGTGATAGAGCCAATTCAGTGGATGGGGATTATTAGGAGGCCATGATTGGCAGGGGCCAATGGGTGGAATGTGGCCAGGACACCGGGGTTACACCCCTACTCTTTTATGAGAAGTGCCATGGGATTTTTAATTACCACAGAGAGTCAGGGCCTCGGTTTATTGTCTCATCCGAAGGACGGTGCTCTTTGACAGCGAGCTTGCTGTCGAATTTACATCATTGGAGAAGTCACCAGAGAGAAGTCTGTCCTTTTTAACCGAAGATCGAGTTATGAAATTGTGGTTACAAGCATTATAAGGTAGTGATGGACGTATCATTCACAATATACGGAGCCCCACGCATAACATGCAGGGGAAAAATATGTATATCATGGCCACGAATCAACAAATTTTCCCACGATTTACTTGGTACATCATAAGAAGGATGGCGTCTACGCTAATATTAGTCTCTCTGTTTATCCCAAGGGACCCTCTATAGTGGACCTGCGCCTGGACCCATCCCAACTCATCCTGAAGTGCCAGCCTCATCAGCCCTGTGAAGGCCTCATCGACACGACAGCCATCGACACTGATCCTCAACAACTCGTCTCCATACCGCCGTGATTACTTCGACTTCCAAACAGATGGAAATGGATAAATACTCTAAATGTTCCGATCCAATTTGACTTGTAATGCTGCCGGAATCATACACTGTTACTTCGTTGGCCAGAGGAGAACTGGCCCTCCGACTGAGTCTGGTTTCTCCCAAGGTTTTTTTTCTCCATTCTGTCACCTGATGGAGTTTTGGTTCCTTGCCACCGTTGCCTTGGCTTTTGGCTTGCTTAGTTGGGGACATTTAATATTCAATAATATTATTGATCTGCCTTACTTAAAGGAGTCATAACGTGCAATTTTCACTTTTCCATGAGAATCAATGTATGTTATGATTGACTAACGATTATACATTGGCCGGGATGCCGATATTCAAAAGTGAAGCGTTTGTTTACCCCAGGGTTCTTAAACTAGCCAACGTGCACGCGCACTCAAATACGAGATTTCAATTTCTCCCCCGACTTGACGTCAAGACGGGGCCGGATATACCATATATGGACACCGCAGAGGAGGCCCGCCCTGCCCCTCTCCCCATCATATTCAGTCAAGAAAGATGCAGAAACGTAGTGCACACGTGAGTTGCTCTGTGGTTGACTGTCATAATCCACGTTCTAATGTTTTTTCTTTACCCAAAACTGACCAAACTACAAGGGACAAGTGGGTGAAATTTATTTTCAATGACGCTGTTCCAACAACCATCTCAACTTGCTCAACGTTAGGTGTCTGCGCTAAACATTTCACAAAAGAATCTTTTACAAATTTGGGGCAATATCAGGCGAAGTTGGCATCGAAGCTACGTTTGGAAAAAGGTGCCATTCCAACAATCAGGGACTTGCCTGAATTTGAAACGGTAAGACTGTGTTTTTATTACTATATTTTGTGTAAATAGCAGCTAACTACTAATGCGGTTAATGTATGTGATGTAAACACGGGGAATGGACTCTACGAATGCTAGCCACATCTTTCCACTTTTTTCCACACAACAGACTAGAAAATGATACAGCTATTATTTAATATAATCGTATACAATATAACAATGACAACATATCATTCTATTGATTTTTTTATATAATAGATAAGGATAGATACATTTAAAAAACAGTCAAGAATTAATAAACAGAAAAGAAAAACATAACGTTACATGTCTGCAGATGAAAATTATTAAATATCTAAAAAACCACAACGTCAAAAAAGGCAAAAACAACACATTATAGCAAACGTTAATCTCTATAACCACTGTAAGCTGAAAATAAAGTAGACTAGATCTCCGTTAATGTAATCTACAATAAATAAAAGCTAAACTTATGTGGGAGAAAATAGCAAAAAACGTTTTAGCTCGTTACTGATGTTAATGTATGTCTCAGTAAAAAAAAAATGTCTTTACCATTCAGAGACATGTTGATGTAGACATCCTTCAATTGACTGTTGTTCCTCTTCCGTTTCCAGCTCTGGTTCAGAGTCTGGCTCAAACATATACGGTTGAATCCCGTAGGTCGCGACCAGGTCGGGTTCATTAACAACTTGCGCCATGATCTCTTTTTGGAATGATATGCTGAAGTTACCTGCGGTGTCAAGCCCCCTCCTTCCTGCCACCAATCAACGCGCCCCTCATTTGCATTATTAAAATGACCGTCCACGACAGCCAAAACCTCGCATCAGATCTCGCGAGACAATAATGCATTCAGAAATAAGGGTCAAACGAGCTCTCTGTTTATTTTTTTCCAATTTTTCTTTTTTAGAAGGGCATGAAATTACTATAATAGAGCGTGGGTATCAAAGTTAATACTACATTATGACTCCTTTAAGGTGGACGTTGACGCAATTTTCTTCTAGAAACAAACTTTGTTGTATTATTTTCATGTTATCACTGTGAAGCTGCTTTGATACAATCTGTATTGTAAAAAGCGCTATATAAATAAATGTGACTTGACTTGACGATTTACTAATACGTCCGCATGTTTTACTAATTCGTTCCCATTTTAAGTTAACTAATTTCATAACTCATAACTCATTTCAATAACTCGTTTTTAATCAAGTAATATTCTAAGCAGTGACTTTAACTTCTACCAAAGTAATTTTCTCGTAAGTTATCTACTTTTAAGTGTGGCTTTCAGGAACTTCATCCACCACTGGTTGAGTGTCACGTTTGACTGCATGTTAGAAATATGGCTAAGTCAAAAGGGTGGTCCAAAAAGTTAAGAGAAGATATCATTGCCCTTCACAAACAGGATACAAAAAGATAGCGTATGCACTAAATGTTCCAATAGTCAATGTTGGAAGCATAGTTTGCATGTTTAAAGTGAAAGAAAAGGTGGTTACACTACCTGGAGGGGGCAGAAAAACCCTCGAGCGACTGCAGAAGACCTGCAGCAAGACTCGTGTCCACAGGCACTGAGGTTCAGCTGCCCCGTAAGGCCCGTTCACAACGCATGCCAGAACTCCAGGACTACACCACTGCTGACCCAAAAGCACAAGATAAGTGCTCAAAATCATATAAATAAGCCACAGAAGATTTGGGATTCTGTTCTGTGGAGCAATGAAACAAAACTGGAACTTTTCATCCCTCTGGATCAGCGGTGTGTCTGGAGGAAGAAGAATGAAGCCTACGCTGAAATAACACTTCCTACAGTTCAGCGTGATGCTCTGTGGCTGCTTTATATCCTCTGGTTCTGGAAACCTGCAGCGTGTGGAAGGAGAGATGGACTCATTTTTGTAGGCCATATCAGGAAATCTTAGGAGAAAAACATCAAATTCCACCAAGGTTTGGTTGCAGAAGAAGTCCTGGAAGATACAGTGGCATCACAGTCACCTGGCTTGAACCCCATAGACAATCTGGTGGGATTTGAAGAAGGCGGTTGCAACATGCAAACCCAAGAATATCCCTGAACTGGAGGCCGTTGCTCATGAGGAACGGGCTCAGATCGCTCAGAAACGCTGCCAGAAGCTGGTGTCTGGTTATACTTCTCGTTTGCAGCAGGTTGTAACAGCAAAAGGCTGTTCTACTGAGTACTAAAGATGCTTGCCCGAAGGGGTTGAATAATTTTGAGACTGCAGAAGTCATTAAAAGTTGCATTTTCAGTTGAATTTAAGGGAAACCACTTGAAACATTTGTTGTGTTGAGCTATTTCAATTACTTTTGTTTGATTTGTTCTTTGCAAACAGCTACAAGTCTGTACATTTTGCCAATAAACCTGATTTGCAATGAGGGAAATCAAGTTTATTGGCAAAATGTACAGGCTTTTAGCTGTTTTGCAATGAACAGATCAATCAAAAACTTTATATAGATCTGTGTGATAATAGTCACGCAGTCGAGATGTGCAAAGCCTGTGAAAGCCTGTGCTGGTTTGATGGAGAGTAAGTGAACATTTGGACTCAGTTAGGAATTTAGAATAAAACCCTAAAGTATGATCAATAACAGATTCACAAAAAAATTTAATTGAGTGTTAAATTTAAATGTGATGATCAGAAGTTCAAATGATCAAAAGTTCAAAACCTCTATTTAGTGACTTTATATGACCTCTTTTAGCAAGAGTTCAGAGTAAGGTCAAAGGTCGTGCTCAGTGTTGATGTGGCACCGCTGAAGAATAGGAATGTTAATGAGTCAAATTTGATGTGACAAAAGACATAATGGGTAAAAAGAGAAAAGCCTTTGTATGTCACCAAAAAGACAGAGACCCTGGTGATACAGCACTGATGAATATTAACCTGGACTCACAGACACCCAGTTTCACACTAACTAACTCTTTCTGCTCGAGTTCGTGAGATGGTTGTGCTGCACAACAGTGTCCAAAGGCAGAGACAGACAGAGACGGATTTACTCAGAGAGGCTATTGTCTTCTGTTGTGCTCTATCAGGGTTTCTCCTGGCTCACAGAAGCAATCTTTTCCATTTGAGGGAACTGTCAGTGGTTTTAGCCAGTCATTGAATGTGGGAAGGTGTCAAAGGAGTCTTTTCAAGCTGCGTCTCGGAGGGGAAAGTGAACCCCGGCAGCGCGATCTTCCATTGTCTTGGGAAAAGAAAGTAGCATACTGGCATTCTGTGCTGTAACTGGTGTCATAACCCTCCTTTGTAAATGAGAGACTTTCTAAAGACTGAATCTCCCATTACATTAAAGACAGAAGAGTCCAGAAAGCCGCTGAGGACAGGGAGGAGTCGCACAGCATCTGAATGGAGCTGCTGCAAAGGAGACGTGCCGTAAAGACATTAATGACCCACAGGTGTCTCCTATAGAGGAACCGGCCGACACATTAGCAGACCATTGTCTTCCTCAGCCAATTGTCTTAAGGTACATGAGACACTGATGCTGGGCTGGGCAACCCACCACACTACTGGAGAAAACCATTCTTTAACGACTCACTTAAGATAGTTGTTTTCTGTTAATAAATATTCATGTGTAAGATTTCATATAAATCAGAAAAGCACCGTGAAATGGCTCATATTATATGCCATGTCATTGATATCGATATTCTGGTTATTTAAAAAAAAAAAAAAAATCTTTTTAACATTCCATATTATTTTCTAAAACAAGACAATATGTTCTCATATACAGTTGATGTTACTTTGTTTAAAACAGCATATACTTTATTAATGCTTATTGCTACTTTTTTATATCTAAAATGAATTGGAAATATCAAGTTTTTTCTTCTGTTGAACATAAAGGAAAATATTTTGAAGAATGTTGGTAGCAAAATTCTATGGACGTCAATGGGGACCAGAAACTATGTTTTCAATTTGGAAATTGACTGTGCTCATAGATTTATGTGTTTCAAACTTTGATTTATTTTTTGCCTAGATGCTCTGTGTGTCTTTTTCTAAGCTAAATGTGCAATTTCACTATAATTGTTGTAGCGGTTGTCAAAACAAGTGAACACAATAAAATCCCATTGGCATTCTCTCACACAAGTGTCTATGGTGAACATACATTTGAAATGTATTTCTCAGGTAGGTATTTTTCATAAATGACAGGTCGGGCAAGTTATCCCATATAAATGTAAATGAATTGATAACACTATTTGTTTTAAAATGTTTTATGGTGCCTTTTACATTTGACTGTTTGTTCTCTGTTTCGTAATAGTTTTGTGTGCTGATAATGTCAGTGCTAAACCGTCACACTTCAGTGAATATTTCTTAGGGATGTTTTAATCTTTGAAAGTAAATTTCTAGACATCTACTATTTTGCAGCACAACGTTTCTTTAAATATACTTTTCAAATGCGTGTCATTAAAATGTTGAATGTGTTTTGTAGATTGATCTGAGTGAAAGGAACAGGTTGGTTCTCGCCTTGGTTCATTCGCTTCGAAGCCTGTCAGATAATCACTCCCGATATGAAGACTGTTCCTCTATAGCTCTCATTAACAAATATGACCCTTGAAAGACCTTTTTTGTTTTCAGAGATATGCTTGGCCAAGACTGAGACGCTTTCAATGCACATCATACTTGTTAAGACAAATAATTTTTTATGGCAAGGCTTAAATTGGCAAGACAATCTAAATCCTTTGCAAGAAGAAGCCTGACAGTATGTTCCAGGTAGAGTGAAGCTTGTTGGGACCAAACAGGGGAAGTCTTGCTGGAGGTGACAGTCGCTCACAATCCGGGAGAGAGGAACAAGTTTGCACACAAGGAAAACACGCTGGATGTTACATATAGACTGCTTTTGGATTCAGGCCATTGTCCCATTCACACTACAATTTTAATGCTGTTTATTTTTAGAATAGCTTGTAAAAAGCAAACCAAAAGCAAAGCAAACCTTGGAAGTCTTGCCTCTGTAATATAAAGTACACAAGTTTTCCAGGCAATGTGTTACAATTGGTCACGTAACGGACGCCTTTATTCTAAACGGCTTGCAGAAAAGGTTATACATGTTGATGGGTGTTGACTCCATCCATTTGTGGCTTATCAGATCTGATGTTAAGCAAGAGGTGCCCAAGAACTCAAAGACACTTGTAGCAGACTCGAAATAATTTAGTCATGTTGCACATTGGCTGCTATCCATAAGTATTTTTTTATTTATTTTTATCGTCAACCGTTCCACTGCATCTCAAACGTTTTGCAGTGACCTGTGTTTCAGGGTCAAGACAAGTTACTTTATTTGTATGCCACTTTATACAAAACAGATTGTTTCAGCAGCTTTGCATTGATAACAGGAAAATAACGATTCAATGATAGAGTTAAACTCTGCTGTAAAGCTTTAGCAGAAAAAAACAGTCATTCAGTTTAAATCAGGTCAGTGTTGATTCAGTTTGGTTCAATGTAAAGTTAATCAATTATGGAATGAGTTCAATTAGTTGATCCAGCAGCCTCAGTAGAAAACAGTGTGTTCATCATCAGCTCAGTCCAGGTGTTAGTGTCAGTGCAGTCACACCAAGGGTCTATTTACTAGTAGGAAATTACTAGTCATCCATGTTGTGAATTGGTAAGTTTTGTCCGGCTGCAAAGAAATATAGAGCTGAGTATCACTAGCGTAACAATGTTCAATGTGCAGTTTATTTATAAAGCACATATTAATACACCAGTTGACCACAGTGCTGTACATGGGACAAAGCTAAATAATCATAAAATCACATTCAAATTATATATCATTACAACACAGTCACAGATAAAACCAGAAAATCAATGAGGCATTAATAAAAACCTGTCACACCACTAACACAACAATCAAACGCCTGGATAAAAAAATACTATTTTAAGTGTCGTTTAAACTCTCCGCCGGATATGAGAGCAAATCATGTGTGACTCTGATGAGAGCTGTCTCAGTACTATGGTACGGTCTAAATCCTGACGGGAAATCCTCGCAGATGTCATTTCTTTCTAGAAAGGAACAGAGTTGTGAAGATACTGCCTTTTCTAGTATCTTTGACAGAAAGCGGAGATTGGAGATCGGCCTGTAGTTAACTATTTCTCTAAGATCAAGTTGTGTCTTTTTTAATGAGAGGCTTAATAACAGCCGGCTTGAAAAGGCACACCGGACGCATCACTCTGTAGTTGAGCACTGAAGGTCAAGGCGGTGCGGGAGTCAGCGCCACACAGCACAACTTCATGAACGAATAGAGTGGCATCGGTGACATGAAGTTTGGTGTTTGCAAGAAAACACAAAGGGAGAGAGAAAGGGTGCTCTATTATACTTCTCTAGACTTGTGCATTAACAACAATGTAATGAAAAACTGAAAACGGCATTACCAGGTGTAAAGTAAACAAGCGTGCTAAAGAGCATCCTCTTTCTGAAAAGAGCCCATTGCACTGATCGAGAACAATTTAAGTGTTTCATTGCAGTTCACTACAGAAACAACAGGCAGTCTCTGATGATCCTTGTTTAAAGAAACATTCACATTAATGCATTTGACAGATGTGTTTATCCAAAGCAACATAGATTGCATTAAAGCTATGTATTTTTTCAGTAGTGCTATCACTTTAGAAAAAGGTTTTATAACATTAAAAATAAAAATAAATGTAAAATGAAATTAAAAATGAAATTGATTTATTATTAAGATACTTTAAATGCTATAACAAATTCTCATTGCTCATTGTAAATTAATGTTACTTAATGCATTAACTAACATTAACGTACTGTGACCTTATTGTGTCAGCGTTTTATCAGCTGATAGCTCCTTAGGTGTTGCTGTAGGAGCTACGGGATCTGAAAGCCCTGAGACGTTTGACAGTCACTGGTTAGACAATAATACAATAAACAAGTGTCAAGTACTTCAGGCTCATGTGTGTTGTCTCTCACCCTCGAAACCATAACCAAAAAAAAAAAACACTCTAGTGTTATCATGGCATCGTATAGTACGGTACAGGGAAAAGCACAAAAAAGCATGGCAATACTGTTACTTTTTGTACGTTAAAAAAAATCGGATTCTAATATCTAATATTTTGCTAGTAGAAGTCAGAGACATTGCAAACTCCTGTGTCTTGAGTCTGTTCTCCCTCGTGCAGTGGAAAGAAACTCTGTGAGCTCAGAAAGCTCGTCAGGCAGGTTTGCTGTAATTATGTGAGAAATGGCCTCAGTCCCTGGAGGCTGTGAGCGATGTGAACCGGCACGCACTCACTGTCCCTGCGCACTTCACACACTCCTATCACGCCACTACTGTGCTGGATCATCTACATGTTTTAATAAAGATCTGAATACATCTGTGCAGATTGAAACTAAATAATTAAATCATAATTGCTGATAATTATGTATTCATATTCCGAGTTACCTGTAAAGTCCTTCTGTCAAACTCTATATAACTTTAACATTATAGAGTGTAGACATTTATAACATTTAGACAAAGCACAATTTCAGATTACAGTGTTCTCAAATTGTTTGAATAATTTCCCTGAACACAGACACGTTTTAGGTCCTGTCTACTGCGTTTGATGAATGCATGATTGATCTCACATTGCATGTTTATTTCACTGTCCTGAAAGACAGTACGTTATTATGGGTTACACTTATGTATGTGATTTGTCTTGTTTTTTATGTATGAACAAGTTGTGGACATTATCATACATCATACATGTGTTTAAGCCCAACCTGCAGATGTGACTGAATATCGCGTTTGTGATGTTTACATGATTACATATTCAGATTGTAATATGATAACAAGAGTTTCTTTGATCCGAATGCGCTCTCATCAACGCACACGAGGAAGAAAGAGATTGAGATAAAGAGATAAAGGGAAATGTTAATGAAGCCATAATCTCCCTTCGCCTTTATTGTTGGTTGTTTCACAAAATTTCATAAAATAAGAATTAATAACAACACCATTCTCTTTACATATATTTAACATGCGCAAAATCCTGCTTGGCTCATGTCATGTTTAATGTCATCATGGATTACACAGTTATCCATGTTACTAGGGTTGAATGTCTCAGTAGTTGCTTGCTTCTTGCCATGCTTGTTTTATAGTGTTTGAGTTCTTTGGTCCTGTGGAGACAAGTTTGCAGATCGCCCATAAAGGAAGCCCATATTCTGCTCAGCGAGGCAGAGGAGAGCAGCACGGCCCTGCAGGTAGCCATTATCCCACCGCGACGCCTGCGCACCTCGGCTGACACTGAGGACTACTGATCCCGAGGAGGAACTCGTGTTACAGATGTGAACGCATACACACTCAACTGAGACAACTGCACGTTTGAATAGTGTAAAGATCCACGCAATAGGGATGCAGAGAGGAGGCCATACACACACCTCTGATGTTTAAGGACAACCTTCCCAAACAAGTAGTGGTTATAAAGGTGGTCTGGTCATAGTTGTGTTTATAAAGGTGGTCTGGTCGTAGTTGTGGTTATAAAGGTGGTCTGGTCATAGTTGTGTTTATAAAGGTGGTCTGATCGTAGTTTTAAGACACTTTCTGACACTGAGATGCAGCTATAGTTCTCTAACTGTGATTCTCAAATCACTCTTCTCGTATGAGTGGGGAAACATGTCTTTTCCAGGTCACTTGTTCAGGTTCACTCTCCATCTTCTTGATAATTGTCCTGTAAGCGGGAATGAGCACTCCAACTGTATTTCCTTATAGCCATTTCCTTCATTTGAGAAGCTCAACAGCTTTAACAACATCATTACTGTATGTTTGGGTTCTTCCCGCTGATGTGATCCTGATCTACGGGACGATCTCGGGTGTCATCTCATGTTCAGAGCAGAACAGGACGTCATGGATTGCATTTAAAGAATGATATTATACAGAGATACTAATTATCCTTACCAATAGTGATATTAAAACACAATTTAGGCTTAATATTAAGAAATGTGAAGTACTCCAAATAAAGTTTAATCACAATATTTCTATCAGCAAGTCTCAAGCGACATGTAAATATGTTAATGGTTTTGTGCGATACTTAGTATGAAATTAATGTATTTTAAAATCATTTTTGGTATAGGTTTTTTTCACAAGGGTAATCACTAAGGTTAACTTAAAAACATAACATTTTAATGGGAGTATATATATATGTAACCGTTTCCCAAGGCCGAGGGTCAATAACCACACTCCGGAGGAGCCGACACCAAAGGCGTCGGCGACAACAAAAGGCGACAACAATTACCTGTTGTCTTGTAAGGCAAGACAACAGGTAATATAAAATCTCTTTTTTTAAATGTATTAATTAATAGCACTTAAAACAGCATCAGAATGACTCCGGGTTCCTTTACTTCACTCCAGGATGTCCCATATGGGCCTCCGACGAGGGGAACTCTGGCCAGCGGGAGGTCAAGAGGGTCGGTGACGGATGACAGCGGAAGGTAAGCAGCAGAGAATGGGTTTTTGGCTCGTAACGTTGGCACAGCCGTGCACTCTCTTTCCTTGCAGGACGGCGGAGGCGGAACGCTGGCTCGGAGGACCAGATCTCTCCCGACCACCGGAGGACAACAGGTGGGTGACAGTAGCAAGCAAATCCTCCTCCCGATTACGGGGCAGCGGTTAGCAAGCTTTCTCGGTTCCTCAAACAGGAGCAGATCGGACGCAGCAGTCAGCAGACTCTCCTTCAGAGCAATGGTTCACAGGATCTCCCAGCTCGTAGAACGGCAGCAGATCGGACGCAGCAGTCAGCAGACTCTCCTTCCGAACAATGATTCACAGGATCTCTCAGCCTGTAGAACGGCAGCAGATCGGACGCAGCAGTCAGCAGACTCTCTATGCACACAGAACACAATCGTGAGTATGAAATCCAACCGCTACTAACCGGCTCTTTCTCCTCTCAGGGCTGACGGTGAGGGCGCGGCAGTCTCCAGGAAAAGAATCATCAGACCAGTTGAAGTGGCTGGGCTTTTTCTGTTCTTTTAGAATGAATGATCACAAAGTAATATCCTATGAACTCAATTACGGCTCTTCTCACCAGCACACGAGGCCGAGCTTCTCCTTTCTCCAATGTAGCATCAGGTGGTTGGGAACCTGGACACAACTTTACAATCGACAGATCAGATTAAATTCTTAACGCCCCACTGGTTGGGCTTCCCCAAACAAAGATTATAGAGTGATGGTAATAATGATTTGGTCTCCCACACTCGTGCTGGGGGTGTGGTCAGCCGGGACATCTGGTTTAGGAATGTCCTATGCTGGCTAGGAATTGGGGAAACAGGAGGGGGGCGCAGTAGGCGGGACGCTGCAGACCCCCAAGCCCATGTCCCGCTCGTCATTGGAACATGCAGACAGGCCCAGCATGAACAACGGGACTAAAGAACATGGGGTGGTGGTGGTGGGAAGGACAGCCATATCAGATTTTTGCCATATTCCCATTTGCATTGAGGGAGTGGAATGCACAGCCCTAGTAGACACAGGGTCTACAGTTACTGTGGTTCGTCCAGAGGTGGTGCCGGAGGGAACACGGTTAAAAGACACAGCAGTTCAACGCCGCACAGTGACCGGTGAGGTGGCACCGATGATAGGGAGGGGGCTGTTGACACTCACCGTGGGGGGCGTGAATATGCAGCATATGGGGTGGATAGCTAATGTACAGGAAAGCTGTATCTTGGGTTTGGACATTTTGAGGGACCATGGCTGTCAGTTAGATCTGTCCAAGGCCACATTGAGTTTAGGCAATGGTCAGGTAGTGAGGGTGAGGCCACCAGGAGCTCGTCAAACAGATGGGCTGACTATAGGTTCCTGGGCATGTAACCGCAATGGAGATGGTTCACACTGCGCACTGCCACCCAGTGCGTCCCAAGCAAGAGCCCCTGTTACTGCACAATTGGCCTGAGTCTGCGGGAGATAGCACAAAGGAGCTCCAATGACCTGGATACGCAGCAAAAAGGACAGTTGTGGCAGCTGTTAGTGGAATTCCAGGACTGTTTTTCCTGTGATGACGAGGACATGGGTCAGACTTCCCTGGTGCAACACGACATCAACACCGGGGATGCAACGCCCATACGTCAGCGGCCCAGACGTATGCCCTTAGGTCGGCAGGAGGCGGCAGAGCAGGCGTTGGTAAAGATGGAGTGTGCGGGTATAATAGAGCCTTCTGAAAGCCCCTGGGCATCCCCGGTGGTCAGGCGGCAGAGCAGGCGTTGGTAAAGATGGAGTGTGCGGGTATAATAGAGCCTTCTGAAAGCCCCTGGGCATCCCCGGTGGTCATGGTCCCAAAGAAAGGGGGGGAGTGGCGCTTTTGTGTCGATTACCGGAGGCTCAATGCAGTGACACGGAAAGACTCGTACCCTCTCCCACGCGTGGATGATTGCTTGGATCTGGTGGCTGGCGCTTGCTGGTTTTCATCATTGGACTTGAGGAGTGGGTACTGGCAAGTGCCCATGCCACGGGCAATGCCCATGCCGCATTTGAGCGCCTAATGGAGAGGGTACTGGAAGGCATTCCGCGGCAGCAGTGTCTGGTGTTTTTGGACGACATACTGGCACATGGGAGCTCATTCCATTCAGCTATCACAGCCCTGAGGGTGGTGCTGGAGAAAATCAGAGCAGCGGGTCTGAAATTACATCCCAATAAATGCCGGCTGTTAAGCAGAGAGGTGACCTTCTTGGGGCATCGCATTGACAGTGAGGGGATTGGCACAGCGGAAGACAAGGTCAGAACCGTACGGGAGTGGCCTATCCCGGTGAGTCAGAAAGAGTTAAAAAGCTTCTTGGGTCTGGCATCCTATTACAGGAAGTTTGTACGGGGTTTTTCTTGTATTGCTGCCCCCTTATACAAGCTCCTGAAGAAGGATCAGTGCTTTGTCTGGTCAGAGTGCTGTCAAAAGGCTTTTGATACTCTGAAGCAAGCCCTGGTGTGCGCGCCCATTCTGGCACCTCCCGATCCCCACCTGCCCTTCGTTCTTGATACAGATGCAAGTGGGGATGGAATAGGGGCTGTTTTGTCCCAAGTGTGGCAAGACGGAGAGAAAGTGGTAGCATATTTCAGCAAGGTGCTAAACAAAGCTGAAAAGAGGTATTGTGTCACACGACGAGAGCTGTTGGCCACAATCTCTGCCATCAGGCACTTTAAGTACTACTTGTGCAGTCGGCACTTCAGCATACGCTCTGACCATGCCTCCTTGCAGTGGTTGATGACTTTCAAGGAACCAGAGGGCCAGGTGGCTCGTTGGCTCGAGGAATTGCAGAGTTATGAGTTCACCATTAAGCATCGTGCAGGGGATCGGCATGGTAATGCAGACGCCCTGTCGAGACGTCCATGTAGTATGCAGGAATGCAGGTATTGTAAGCGCAGAGAAGCCAGAGAATGTGGGAGCTTAGCCAGAAAGTGGATGGTAGCAATGGGCCTGAGCCGGTCTGTCGGGAGCTACAGGAGGTGGATGTCACTCAATGGGCACAGAATCAGAGGGGGGACCCAGACCTACAGCCTGTGACCCTTTGGGTAGAGGCACAGCAACGACCACCATGGGAGGAGGTAGCAGCCCTCTCCTCATTCACCAAGGGATTGTGGGCCAAGTTCAAGTGTCTACGGATGACAGAGGGGGTCCTCCAGCGAGCATGGGGGGTGCCAGCGACAGGAGAAAAAAATGGCAAGTCGTGGTGTCTGGGGACATGCAAGAGGCAGTGTTGAAGGCTATGCATGGCTTTGCCGGGTCTGGCCATTTTGGGGTGACGAAAACACTTCGGCGTCTGCGTCAGGCCTTCTACTGGGGACGCCTGAGGCGTGATGTAGAGGACTTCTGCAGGCGTTGCGATCTTTGTACAGCACGCAAAGGGCCACAGGGGAAGTCTAGGGCCCAACTGCAGCAGTTTCTGGTGGGGGAGCCGATGCAGCGGGTGGGGGTGGATGTCATGGGGCCATTTACTTGCACCACACAGGGAAATCGCTTTGTCTTGACTGCTATGGATTACTTTACGAAATGGCCTGAGGCCTTCGCACTGCTTAACCAGGAGGCTGAGACTGTTGCCAATGTCTTGGTCGGAGGCATGTTTAGTAGGTTTGGGGTCCCCCAGTGTATCCATAGTGATCAAGGCAGAAACTTTGAGTCCAAGGTATTCTCTTCCATGTGTGATCGTTTGGGAATCAACAAGACCCGCACCACCCTACTCCACCCCCAAAGCGACGGGCTCGTGGAGCGATTCAACAGGACACTAGCTGAACAGTTGTCCATTTTAACATCAACTCATCAGCACGATTGGGATACCCATCTGCCAATGGTCTTAATGGCATGTCGCTCTGCTATTCAGGACTCTACTTCATGCACACCAGCCCTGCTCATGTTGGGTAGGGAGATTAGAACCCCTGCAGAGTTGGCCTTTGGGCGGCCCCCTGATGCCCCTTCTGTTCCAGCTGGACCCGAATATGCTAGACAGCTCCAGGACTGCTTGGACTCTGCCCATGCATATGCCAGGAGGCAGCTGGTGACCACAGGGGTGCGGCAAAAAAGAGCGTATGACCTGCATGCTCGGAGGTGCAACTTTGGGGTCGGAGAGCTAGTTTGGGTTTACAGCCCAGTTAGGAAGAGAGGAAGGTGCCCTAAGCTGGATAGCCACTGGGTGGGACCATGCCCGATATTGGACAAGCTGGGGGAGGTGGTGTATCCAGTGCAGTTGCCCCCTCGGGGGCGCAAAGTGGTACTGCATCGTGATAGGCTGGCCCTTACCAGGGCACCGCGACACCAGAGGGTGTGACAGTACTTCCTTCACAAAACAGTGAGACTCAAAGGGGGTCAGAGGGGTTAATTGGACCAGCTGATATGGCCAGTAGTGGTCAGCAGGTGACACTGATGCCCGACATCCCTCAGGGTGATCATTCGCAGGGCTCAGAGGAAGCGGCACCTGGAGTCAAAAATCACATGCTCCTCAGGGGGCGTCCTAGGAGGGAGAGGAGAACCCCAGTCAGATTTAGAGACTTTGTCCTCGGGGTCGAGGACTTCAGTTAGAGGGGGGTAGTGTAACGTGTTCAAAATGCTGTTCTGTTACAAATAAGGATGCATTTAATGTTAATGTTTTACTTTCTTCGTTTTATGTGATTCGATTGATTCGTTGTCAAGTTGAATATGGAAGGAGGCTCCACCCCTTGTGAGAGTGATGGGGAAATCTGGGGAGGAGGAGGGGAGAAGAGCGCCTCGCTGGTTCAAGTGCGGTTCTCTTATAAGTCGGGTGTGTATGGCGTGGGCTGTGGCCGACAACAGCCTCTAATAAACACCCTTTGTTATCAAAACCGTCTCGTCCTTGCCTGAGAACGTTACAGTATGATGGAAGTCAAAATAAATCATTCGTTTTCCAAGCAGATGGTTTGGGATTTCTTGCACATAAGGAATAGCCTACCAGAATAAGGAAATAGGACATTAAATAGTGTGTACTATATTTGCTCCATCTTTCTCTTCAACATTTACATGCATTCATTCAGCAGACGCTTTTATCCAGAGCGACTTACAATTGAGGAATTCATCTTGTAATTAAAACCCTGTCATCTGAATATTTAGCAGAATCCTATAAGTCAAGAATCACTTTGTTGGGTGTCTTAGGTAGCAGTCAGCTTGTCGTGCTCCAGGAAATTCCCATCTTCAAGTAGTTTTGTTGAGATGCCTAAATGTCACGAGTAATGAGCCTTCACACCTGAAACATCGCACATGAAAGACTTGACCAAAATTAAGCGTCTCTATTGAGGTTTCTAAATTAGAAGGAGCGGAAATTCCCTCGCAAAGATCAACACTGAGGAAAGCCTGGTCTCTAAATGCACGTTTATGGATGTGGCATTTACCATGATGAAACTTGTGTCTTTAAGATGGTTTCATTTATTTTACAGTGTCTCACTGCACTCACTTGCACTTGTGTAAACAATCATCAGCAGGAAATGTCATAATGTGACGGATTGGCTACAATGTCTCTTCTTCATATTGCAGTGTATAATAGCGGCACCAAACGGTATTGCACCAATAATGAGGCTTCAAACAGGTTTGAACACACACATTTCTGCCATTGTTCCATCTATATTAGCTGGAGAGAGCTAATATACTTAGACTTTCTGTCAGTATAAGTCAAGTATACTTAAGTGTAATTTTAAGCATGTTTCTGAGAAGTACATAAGAAAACTGTATGCTTCTCTTTTCTTTTTTATTAGAGAATTATACTAATAATGCACTTGAATAAACTTCTTTTTTGTAAGGGTATGACTATAAAAAAAGTCAATAAAAAGATACATACACAACAAAATGCTAAAACCCTTTTCTTTCGTTGTACTGTAGTTACTGTTTTTTGCCTTTAAAGTTTATCACAGTATTCCATTATTTTTACAGCATTAATAATCATATGGGTCTATGCTAACTGGCTAACAGAACAATGTTTTGAAGACTGAGTTTTGAATCACACACACACACACACACGCACACACAGCAGCTTTAGGCACACGGTCACCTGTAAGTTACATAATCTGTCTGGAGGAAAACATTGTGAGCAGGAATCACACACACATGCAGCACTAATCACACTTAGTTTCCTTTTACACAGAGACCAACATCTCAGAAGTCTCTGCTCTGCAAGATAACAAACGTGAGCGTCAAACGACTCTTATATTGTTGACACAAGGCCGGTGACTGTGAAAGACACGAATGCGGGACTCTTATCAGTGTTTGAGCACAATCTCATGCCTAAGCAGTGAAGATGAACTCAGATCAGTCTGTCCTCTCCAGATCCTCAACAGAAGGACACGGGACTGTTCTGGGATCAGCACACAGGGCAGATGGCTGATAGTGTTGGGTGTGAATAGGGAAACTGCTCTGAGATCAGTGAATGAGGTAAAGCTACACATTCCATGAGCGTTATGATGTGAAACAGCAAAGCGGAGGGAAACAATGATCACATTCATTAAATTCATCCGTCATTTTCCTCTCCTTTTATCTCATGCTTTCTCGCTCCCTTTTCATAAGATTTCACCTGTGCCTCCACCAAAAAGCGGCCCTTTGAAGAGGCAGTCCAGCCATCTGACCTCAGTTTGAGCTGCCAAACGTCCCAGCCTGTCATGTCGTATAAACACTTACAGTGGCCCCCTCAAATATTTCGGACTCGCACTTTAAAATATCTGATTGTCATTGTATTAGATTTAAAAAAAAAACTGTCATTATTATTTTTTTTTTTTTAATCCGTAGTCAGCCGGGTCCGGGCCGTATCCAGATCAGATCGAGGACCTGTGCCTAGAGGAGACCACAACACATGATGTAGTCAGCCGGATCCGGGCCGTATCCAGATCAGATGGAGGACCTGCGCCTAGACAAGACCACAACGCATGATGTAGTCAGCAGTATCCGGGCCGTATCCAGATCAGATGGAGGACCTGTGCCTAGAGGAGACCACAACACATGATGTAGTCAGCCGGATCCGGGCCGTATCCAGATCAGATGGAGGACCTGCGCCTAGACAAGACCACAACGCATGATGTAGTCAGCCGGATCCGGGCCGTATCCAGATCAGATCGAGGACCTGCGCCTAGACAAGACCACAACGCATGATGTAGTCAGCCGTATCCGGGTCGTATCCAGATCAGATGGAGGACCTGCGCCTAGACAAGACCACAACGCATGATGTAGTCAGTCGGATCCGGGCCGTATCCAGATCAGATGGAGGACCTGCGCCTAGACAAGACCACAACGCATGATGTAGTCAGCCGGATCCGGGCCGTATCCAGATCAGATCGAGGACCTGCGCCTAGACAAGACCACAACGCATGATGTAGTCAGCCGGATCCGGGCCGTATCCAGATCAGATCGAGGACCTGCGCCTAGACAAGACCACAACGCATGATGTAGTCAGCAGGATCCGGGCCGTATCCAGATCAGATCGAGGACCTGCGCCTAGACAAGACCACAACGCATGATGTAGTCAGCCGGATCCGGGCCGTATCCAGATCAGATCGAGGACCTGCGCCTAGACAAGACCACAACACATGATGTAGTCAGCCGTATCCGGGCCGTATCCAGATCAGATGGAGGACCTGCGCCTAGACGAGACCACAACGCATGATGTAGTCAGCCGGATCCGGGCCGTATCCAGATCAGATGGAGGACCTGCGCCTAGACGAGACCACAACGCATGATGTAGTCAGCCGGATCCGGGCCGTATCCAGATCAGAGGAAGGACCTGCGCTTAGACATGACCACAATGCATGATGTAGTCAGCCGGATCCGGGCCGTATCCAGATCAGATGGAGGACCTGTGCCTAGACGAGACCACAACGCATGATGTAGTCAGCCGGATCCGGGCCGTATCCAGATCAGAGGAAGGACCTGCGCTTAGACACGACCACAATGCATGATGTAGTCAGCCGGATCCGGGCCGTATCCAGATCAGATGGAGGACCTGTGCCTAGACGAGACCACAACGCATGATGTAGTCAGCCGGATCCGGGCCGTATCCAGATCAGAGGAAGGACCTGCGCTTAGACACGACCACAATGCATGATGTAGTCAGCCGGATCCGGGCCGTATCCAGATCAGATGGAGGACCTGTGCCTAGACGAGACCACAACACATGATGTAGTCAGCCGGATCCGGGCCATATCCAGATCAGAGGAAGGACCTGCGCTTAGACACGACCGCAACACATCCCTGAAGTGTCAGCAGAGATTGTGTCACCTAGACTCTCCCCTGTGAAGGCCTCATCGACACGACAGCCATACCAGCCAACAGTCTCCATACCGGCGTGACTCTGATCTTCAACCAGATGAACTGGATAATATTCTGATTGTTCCAGTCTGACCTCTGACCTGTAATGCTGCCTGAATCATAATCATACAGTGTTCGTTCGTTGGCCAGAGGAGAACTGGCCCACGACTGAGCCTGGGTTCTCCAAAGGCTTTTGGCTTGCTTAGGTGGGGACATTTAATATTCAACAATATTATTGATCTGCCTGCATTGACACCATTATATGAGAACTGAACTAAGCTGGACGATGACATCACAGTTTTCTCCAGAGTGGCTATATATATAAAACTAAATTAATAACAAAAATGAACCATCACTGAACTTACTTAAACACTCTGGACTGTACAGCAGAAACAAACTTTGTTGTATAATTTTCCTGTTATCTCTGTAAAGCTGCTCTGAAACACTCTGTATTGTAAAAGCACTATATAAATAAAGGTCACTTGACTTGACTAATGGCTGTTGCCCGCAGTCCGGCCAAAGACACTGAACACCATTGAGGCAATAGAGCCTTGAGTGCTGAGCCTTTTCTTCATAAATACAATAAATATTGTGATTTATAGATTTTATTCTGCGATGACATAAAGGTTCATTTGGTAACACTTAATAATAATGTTCCTTCATTAATGAATAACTACACAGGAACAAATGGGTAACACACAATTAACATACTATTAACTAACAAGGAACATTGATTAACACATTAGTAAGTAATAGCGCTCAGATGAATGTGGTAATTCACCATTAGCTAATCAATAACTACTATTTTTCATACCTCACTGAAGTCTACTATATACAGGTTCATAATTAACATGAATATGTTTAATTATTTGGATCAGTATTATAAAGTGAAAAACATAACTAATATTGAGTCATTGTAAGCTTTTGAGATTTTTGTAAGATTTGTGTGCTTTTTACAATACTGATTGTTTCAAAGCAGCTTTACAGTGATAACAGGAAAATAATGTTTGTTTCGGCTGTACAGCAGGGGCCGTATTCACAAAACATCTTAAGGCTAAAAGTAGCGCAGATTTAGGAGAACTCAGAGGTGTAATTGAAACATAGACCTGAAGTACATGAAAATGAGAGGATGAAATCAGTGTTGAATTCTGTCCTCATAAAGCTTGCACAGGTGACGTGTATGTTTCAGGTCTCCTATAGAGCCTGCAGATCTGGTCAGATGTGCTGAAATGATATGATAACTTCACACCTGTAAACAGTTTTCAATGTGTAAATAAAACAAAATCAGCATTGTCCTTTCCTGAAGCACAGCACCACCTGCTGGCATCTTAGCACATGTGCACGCAGGTTTGTGGACGCTGATGTTTCCCAATATTACACAATTCTTCAGTCCCGGGACAAAATCAGACTGCAAAACTGAAAACAAAAGTGTATTTACAATCTGTCCAATATTATTATATACTATATTTGATGTGACAACACAGATACAGTATTAATATAAATTTTATAATAAATGTATAAAAAATCATTTTAAATATAAATATTGAAAAGTCCCACATTTCTCTGGTTTTGCTATTAACATGATGCAAATTATTCCAAAAAATCTCAAATTGTATGACAGCGCTGCCATTTTTGGTTGGGACACAGTATAAGCACATAAGTGGGATTAAAGTTATATTGTCCCACGTCTCAAGAATTAGAGAAGGATGGAAATACCACATATCATAGACAATGCATGCCTCATCAAGTAGATCTTCTGTATAGCTGACTTCTTGAAATGGGAGACACTTCATGCATTTGCTCTAGGGAAAACAAATGTTTCTGTGTATCCTGCAGAAGCCGAGATCTTTTTGGATGGAGTACACAGGATATCGTCACCAGACCTGTAGGGGAAAGATGAAGAAAATAATAGATAGAATGTGGTTTCTGTGGTATGCAGCATGAAAGACCTGCCTGTTGTGTCTTGCAAAAGTCAGTTTCTGAAATATGACAGTTTGTCTGATATATGTAACCCTGCCTGTATGCGCAGGACTGCATTCAGAGACTAAAGACATTGCCACAATTATCTTTCACATTTGTGATAGTCACGTATAGGGGAAACAGAACATCAGAAATAACTTTAATTTATTAACCCTTCCTTCCTTCTCTTGAATGTCACTGACGTCAACAGGAACTCAAACAAAACTGCTCAGACCTGCTGTTGCCTCACACACACATATACTGTACACAGTACATATACATATATGTACACAGTACACACACACACAGCTAACAGAGTTTTGTTACTAGAGCGTTCTCCAAATATTCAGTGTTGGTTCTGGGAACATAAAAGGTCCAGTTTTCTTGGCGTTAGAGGAACATGCTTTAAAAGGCGAGATGTTCCTCAAACGTTCTTTCAACTTAATTTTGATTAACAATTCAATATTCTAGGAACGTTGATTTGTAAAATTCCAAGAACATAAAAATGTCCAGTTACCTAAATGTTAATATAATGTTATTTAAGGGTTAGTATGATGTTCCTGAAAACATTCTTTCAACCAAACGTTGTATTGAGAACTAATAGAGGTCTAGAAGATGATGATTTATTGTTTCGTTTGACGTTACCATCATGGTGATCAGCGTTTACTTTAGTTGGCCTTTTGACCCTTGACTTTTTTCCAGACATTGCAGGTGTTTTCAGAAAACATTTCTGCATTGATAAAGCAGATCAACATGGCTTCTTCAATGGTCAAGTGATTGCATTAAAGTGGTTTAAACAACTGCTTTTTCTGTAGCTTTGCTTATTTTTAGAATTATTAATTTTTTGAGAATTAAGTAATAGTCAACCGTTAAAGTTAAGATGTTGAGACACACTTAGACATCAACACTCATCATACAAACCTCACCAATGGTGACAATCAAAAACTAATTCAGCTGCATAATTTATTCATGCCACAATGCATGCTGGGAGCCATTAATGTGTTTTGTATGCTGGCATGCATGTCACCATTGTTGGGTTGCATATGCCGAATGTTGATGTCTGAGTGTATAAACAACACAAAACAAGTTTTAAACAAAATTAACAATGACAGTGTTATTTGTACACTCACTGACATCAACATTCAGCATCTGATGTGCAACAATGGTGTTAGAAATTATCTTTATCACATCAGCTGAGATACTTCAATAAGGCTTCAAATCCATAATTCAACAATTACAGAAAAAGCAGTCATTTGACCATTGAAGCAGTCATGTTGATCTGCTTTATCAATGCCAGAAATATTTTCTGAAAACATCTACAATGGCTGAAAAAAAGTAACTTAACAAACGTCACGGTTCAAGAGCTCACCTAAAGCAAACACTGATCACCATGATGGTAAAGTCAAACGAAACAAATCATCAACATCTAAACATCTGTTAATTCCCAAAAAGACCTGCTGTAGACGTCTGACAGAAATAAAGTAAATCTGGTAATGCTGTTTGTGGAGTTGTTTAATCCTCTGCTGAGATCTTGAGAGAATCAAAGTCTTCTTTTATCTTCAGTTGATTTCATCTAAGACTGTGGCTGAAGAAAGTTGTAGTGTGTGTTCTTATTTCTCTTTCTTTCAGTGCTTGTTCACAACAGTTGTTTGAATGATTGAAAGAATGTTTCAGGAACATCATACTGACCTTTAAATAACATTGTATTAACATTCAGGAAACTGGACATTTTTATGTTCTTTCAGTGTTACAAATAAACGTTTACTTCCTAGAATGTTGAATTGTTAATCAAAATTAAATTGAAAGAACGTTTGAGGAACATCATACCTTAAAACACGTTCCTCTAACGCCAAGAAAACTGGACATTTTTTACGTTTCCAGAACCAACACTGAATATTTGGAGAACGTTCTTGCAACAAAACTCTGTTAGCTGGGTAGAAGTACACACATATACACATACACAGTACACAAAGGACAAAAAGAAACGGGGTTTTGGGTTCTCAGACATCACATTATGCGCCAGAAAATGCTTAACGTCATGTCAGTGCCCAGTTTGGCAGAGTTATGATGGCGCTCGACGGCGTATTTGTTCGGGTTGATGTAAATGACAACTTTTTTGAAAAAGATGTTGTGTGCATGGTTATTATTGAAAACGGAGGTGGGGGATATTCGTTTCTCTAAAGACCCGGCTATGTGTAAATGTGGCCTTAATGCAACACCAACATGTACAGGAAAATGTAAACAAGGGCGGACACTTACGACCTTGATAAGGCATCTGCCAACACATTATCCTTTCCACGAATGTGACAAACTTAAAGATTATAACCCTGCAAAAACAAACTCCATCGCATTAAACGCTGCTTGGAATTGCTCATGCTGTCGAGAAAAACACAAATATTATGATCAGGGAACACAATAAGTGGAACACTGAATCATTTTGATGTGTATGTTTCATCCAGAGAAAGAATAAGGGCCAAAGCTTCCTTTTCAATTGTAGAATAGTGCTTCTGATGGATATGAAATTCCTTTGAAAAATAGCACACAGGATGCTCAACTCCTACTGAGTCATCTTGAAGTACAGCACCCACACCAAAATCACTAGCATCTACAGCTAAGCTTGAAGGGTCTGTTGAAATCAGGGGCAGCAAGAATAGGAGAACTGCTCAACAATGCCTTCAGATTGTCTAAGGCCGCCTGACATCACTCAGTCCAAACAAAAGGAAACTTGGGACTAAGCAGGTTAGTTAAAGGTGCAGCAACGGTGGCAAAATTTCTGCAAAAACTCCTATAGTATCCGGCCATGCCTAGGAAATGCTTTAATTCCCTCCGAGATGATGGTACAGAAAAATTCACAATGGCTTCTACTTTTGCTCCTACTAGAGACGCATGACCATGGCCAACAACTTTGCCCAAGTAAGTTACTGTGGCTTGTCCAAACTTACACTTAGAGAGGTTCAAGGTCAAATTTGCAGCCATTAACCCCTTGAACACATCCCCAAGCTGGGCCAAGTATTGAGACCAGGTAGAATTATAAATAACCAAATCATCAAGGTAGGCCTCACATCCTGCAACTCCTGCAAATGCTGACCAATTAACTGAATTACAGAGCGCTCAGAAATATTCAGATAAGACAAATGAAAGTCCAAATCAGCCAAGATTTTAGAATTTGGCAATCTACTCTGAGCAATCTCAGAGACAGCAACACCTTCTGTCTCAGTAGATGGAGCATTCAGTACAGCCGAGGTCTTGACCTCTGTAGACACTGTTTGATTACGGTCAAATTAAGGCTTGAGTAAATTAACATGGCACATTCAGGTTTTCCTTTTACGATCTGGAGTCTTAACAAAATAGTTGCACTCACCAACTTTCCGATCAATGGTATATGGGCCACTGTATTGAGCCTGCAACGCAGAACCCAGCAGGGCCGGCGCTCCGCACACGCACATCACGCGCTGCGCGTAGGGGGCACCAAGTGCTTGGGGGGGCACCAAAAAATCTGGGTCGTGAAAAATCATCACAATAGGCTACTAGTATAAATAACAAATAAAATATGTCTAAAGCATGTTAATATAGAAAAGCAATACAAAAGTAATATAGGCCTAGACCAAATTAGTCGAGAAAAAGGTGAATCTCCTTTTTCGTCTCCCTCTGGTGCCCCCCCCTTCCAGTGGTCTGTTCGATTATGCCTCAATCAATGTCAAATTTGGCAGACACCGATTTCAGACATGGCCTCGGAAAGGCACCAAGAGTCGGGGGCGAAAAAAGGAAAAAGAATAGACAGCGGGATGATACTCGCGCGTCGCTTTGCAGGTAAGACAATTTTTTAAATAAAAATGTTAGTTTTGTAGCGCGGGCGCCCTTGCGTCGTGTATGCATGTCCAGGGGGCGTCGCTAGTAGTGCAAATGAAATGATCCGGGGCTTTTTTAGCCCTGCATGTTGAATCTTTTATTTTAACGGGGGTCCGGGGCTTTCTCCCCCGGAAAATTTTGAAACTTGGGCTGTTTAAGATGCAGTTAGTTTGTTTGAGAAGAAAAGGAAAAATAAGTTTTTTTTGTTGTTGTTTTATGCGGATAATGCGTTCATTTTCAAGAGGTTCATAGGCCAAGGCCCAAGGGCGACATCTGTTGGTGAAACTGCAATTAGAAAAAAAACAAAACAAAAAAAAACACAATCTCAGTGTTTGTATATTTTCATATTCACAGAGTTGTCAAATTATTAGGGCTGGGAAAAGATTAATCGCATCCAAAATAAAAGTTTGTGTCTACATGATATATGTGTGTGTACTGTGTATAATTATTTTGTATATATAAATACACACACATATGCACGTATATATTTAAGAAATATTTGCATGTATATACTGTATATATAATTTATATTATATATAAATTTAAATATTTTATATATAAATAACAAATATTTCTTAAATACATACATGCAAATGTGTATTTATATATATATGCAAAATAATTATACACAGTACACACACATATATCATTCATGTAGACACAAACTTTTATTTTGGATGCGATTAATCGCGATTAATATTTTCCCAGCCCTACAAATTATGTACAGAATTATTATATTGTGCTTCATCAGACTAAGAAATTCTGAATGGTTGTTATTCCTTGGGTGGGTGGGGGGGTGAGGGTGGTGAGGGTGAGGGTGAGGGTGGGTGGGGGGGGGGGGGGGGGGGTGCACCACCAAGCATTTGTGCTTAGGGCACCCAAATGGCTAGCGCCGGCCCTGGAACCCAGTATTGGTAAGAGCACAAGTACTTGGTCTCCTGAACAAAACACACGATGCTTAGCCTTTTGATCATACCAGTCTTCATCTTCTCCTGAGCTGCTTTCAGATTTTCTTTGGCCAGTTCACAGGCTAAGCCTGAAACGAAAGTTAGACACTAGTCCAAGAGGTTAGTAGAAGCAGTATTCTCAACATCTAACCATTTCTCCTTTACCAATTTCAAGGGCCGCCTATACACTATGGCCAAACACCACTTCAGCTGGACTGAAACCAAGGGATTCCCGAACCCCCTCTCTAACTGTGAAGAGGAGTAGTGGAATGCCATCATCCCAGTCTCTCTCAAACTCACTGCAGTAAGTCTTCAGCATAGCCTTGAGACTCTGGATGAAACGCAGACGAGATGTTGTGCTGAATAGACAACTGCTTCAACACGTGGGAGAAAAGGCGAGACATAAAATTAGACCCTTGATAAGACTGAACAAATCTTAGTAGCCCAAACACTGAAAAACTTAAGGGCTCTGAAATGGCAGGGACTGTGACCTTGCGCAAAAGGACAGCTTCAGGAAACCTTGTTGCTGCACACATTATTGTAAGAAGCTATTGATTATCTCACTTGGTATGTGGAAGAGGTCCAACACAATCAATCAAAACATGTTCAAATGGCTCTCCAATGGCAGGAATAGGATGTAATGGAGCTGCAGGGATAGACTGGTTAGGTTTGCCTACAACCTGACAAACATGACATGATCTACAATACTGTGCCCTGTCTGACCTCACACCAGGCCAGAAAAAAATGCCTTAACACACGATCCAAAGTTTTCCTGATACCCAAGTGGCCAAACAGACAATAATCATGTACAAGATATAATATGTCAGACCTATAAACTTCTGGAACCACCACTTGAAAGACTACTCCAGTCATCCTCACTTGACATTTTTGGATCTGTCCACTTTTGCATCAAAACACCATCACTGACAAAATAGCCAGAAGCTACATTTGGGAATGCTTCATCTGACACTACATCTTCAAACATGTTTATAATAATAATAATAATTTGTTACATTTATATAGCGCTTTTTCTGGGACCTCAAAGCGCTTCACATATGGAAGGGGGAATCTCCTCAACCACCACCAATGTGCAGCTCCACCTGGATGATGCGATGGCAGCCATATTGCGCCAGAACGCCCACCACACACCAGCTTAATGGTGGAGAGGAGACAGAGTGATGAAGCCAATTAGTATAGGGATGATAAGGAGGCCATGATGGACAGAGGCCAAGGGGAAAATTTGGCCAGGATGCCGAGGTTACACCCCTACTCTTTTTCGAAGGACACCCTGGGATTTTTAATGACCACAGAGAGTCAGGACCTCGGTTAAACGTCTCATCCGAAGGACGATGCTCTTTGACAGTATAGTGTCCCTGTCACTACACTGGGGCGTTAGGACCCACACAGACCACAGGGTGAGCGCCCCCTACTGGCCTCACCAACCTCTTCCAGCAGCAACCTGGTTTTCTCCGGAGTCTCCCATCCAGGTACTAGCCAGGCTCAGCCCTGCTTAGCTTCAGTGGGCAACCAGTCTTGGGCTACAGGGTGATATGGCTGCTGGTTTAAGTATTATTTGCTCACTAGATTAACTTAAGGTTTAGAAAGATGTTTCCATGTCACCTTGGGCCATGAACGTATCAAAGTGGAATCACAGATTGATTGTTGGAATGTTTATCTTCAGCATGCCTCTTTACTGACATGGCATGAGTAGTTGCACAGACAGGAAACGTTTCTGGAAATGTCAATTCAAGCTCATCTGGACCATCTGACTAGTCGAATATTAACAAGATAACTTTCAGAGACAGCTAGCACCTTATCACCAGCTAAATCATCCCCTAGAATAAAGGACACACCATCTATAGGGAACTGGGGAAAAAAGTGCCACAACAACATCCCCAGAGAATAAATCCGATTGGAGATTAATGCTACTGTGTTTAAAGGCATGTACAAAAAAACTCCACCAAAGCCTTTGACAATTACCTCTGAACCTTGAGCTGAATTTTCACTGAAGGACAATAAGGCATCATGTAAAATGACAGATTGAAAAGCTCCTGTATCTCTGCAGATCTGGATAGCTTGCTTTTGTTCAGGTTCAGAAGACAGACACAAGAAACCATCCATCAACAATGATGATGAGCCAGCTAACTCACCTTTCTTGCATGAAACATTAGCAACCGAGCATGCCAGAGAAAGACTTTGCACAGGGCTTACAAACGCTACAGTTTGTGCGGATTTCTGTTTCTTACTTAGAGCAGGACAGTTTCTGATAAGATGGCCTGGTCCCTTACAATAAATGCTTACTCTGGCCCTGAAACTCAGCCTGTTTGTCACCAAAATGTACCTTATGGGTTAAAACTCATCTGCCAAGTTTGCAGCTTGTTCTACAGTCACTGCCTAAACAGACACAACCTTAGGCAGACCGGTTTTAAATTTCTCGAGCAAAATTAGTTGTGATGTACACCAGTGATCAAACAGATTATCCTTCTGTTTTGCAAACTCCACATAAGTGTTGTAAGCAAGTTTGGTACGACTTAGAAAACGCTGGCAGTAAGCTTCAGGAACTAGCTCATATGCCTTCAATATATCTGCTTTAACCTCATCATAAATAGCACTCTTCTCAAGGCTTAGAGCGGAATAAGCTTCCTGAGCTTGTTCCACCAAAACACACAGCAAAATTCCCAGTGTTAAATTAAAGGCACACTATGCAGGAATTCCGTTTTTGTCAAACAGCGACCCCTAGAGTCGCTGTGGAGTACTTGTATTTGACGTTACTGTCGTAAATACCACTCACGCAGAGCGTCTCTGCACTCACGGCCTGATACCTCTTCGAAGCTGTTATATTAAGGTACAAATCTTGCATATTGTGCCTTTAAATAAGTTGTTTGAACTCAACCTGAGTGCTCGTTTCTGCTGCTATCAGTGTCATGGATACATAGTGTCTCTTGTGGCGGCGCGCACGCAGTCTTCACTCGGACGCGCTCTTCAATCTATCGCCGTTGCGGAGACTCTCTATTCATTCCGGAGAAATCACAAAATAAAATGCACACAAACTTAGAAAGATTTACTTACTAGTCCATCAACAAGATCGCCAGGTCAGCATCACTGTTGCATCTAGTGGTGCTTTTTAGCTCGCACCAACTAGTGAAAGCCTGACCGAGTGGGACTCTTGTCCGGTTCCTCACGTGGTCAGATTCTCTTTTCCTTTTCCTAGTCTCTTCCGACCGCATTTTCTTTGCTTTTTCCATCGTCGAGTATCACGTCTGAAATGCGCGCAAGTGTCTTCGTGCTTCATATGTTGTTGTTGATGTGTGTGACGTCGTTGCCGTAAAGCATGTCGTGATTCTCGCGAGATTTGTCGGGGGCGCTCCTCTCAAACTTGCATTGCTGTTTTTTACAGCGGCATCCCCCTCAAGCTTTACTACCAGGATGATTCGCCCTACTATGAGTTTGTTTACCACCGAAATGACTTTGAAGCTGTTATATTAAGGTACAATTCTTGCATAGTGTGCCTTTAACACTCCTGGTGTACATATAGGTCCAACTCAAGGGTGTTAAAAATGAACACTGAAGCAGTGTTGAAGTTAATGAGATAATTAAGTGATTAATTAAGTGATGATTGGCCATCAGTGGTGACACCTAATGTTAATAAGAAGAATGATTGAAGGAAAGAGAAACAACAAGAACAGAAAAAAAGAGAAACACAAGAACTATTGACTTCGAGCCATTACACATTATTGCACTTATAGACGGAAATGTTTTATGGAATTTTTGTTTCAAGTCACCATTATGATGGTCAGCGTTTGCTTTAGTTGAGCTCTTGACCCTTTTCTTTGTTTATTGTTAGATTTTCTCTGTCTGTTCAAACATTGTGTTTATAAAGCACATTTGTTACTGCAAGAGAAAACCTGCTCACAATATGTTTTGATGACGACATTATCATCATGTAGTGACCTGATTCACATTCAGAGTCTAAATCTTTGACTATATGCTTGATGTCTAATTTTAGCATTGGTGATTGTAGTCCTGAGATTCAACAGTTTGAGATCCAACAGCAATATGAACAATTTCATAGATTTCAAGAATCAGCATATGAATCTCAACAATGGTGACAATAAACAAACTAGTGACAAACAGATCAACTCTGAACATCAAGCTACTAAAGTCCTAACAAAATAATAGCAAAATAAAAGCAAACAGAAAAAAATAATAATAATTACAGGACAATAGGCTTTATGCCGAGCGTCACGTGACCAAGCCGGAAAACAGATCACATCGCTTCCGATTCAGGTCTTTTGTATGTGCTTTATGAATTTTTTTGCGGTTTTACTCAAGATAACTTAAAAGGAGCAAGCAAAAATGAGCATAACCAATGTCCCTCGCATGTGCAGATTGATATTTAAAAGTTTTTTTATTTTTCTTCTTCACACTAACGTTTAGACATTTAAATAGCATAAAACACCAATAACAAAGTGAACTTAGTAGGTTAGCTGATTACCTTAAAAATCCATAGATATCGTAGTTAGTTCTTACGGCCGTTAACACTTTCTCTGACAAGCGGATGCAATGAGACCCGTTTTCCGGTTTGGTCACGTGACGCTCGGCATAAAGCCTATTCAGCTGCATAATTTATTCATGCCGTAATGCATGATGTGAGCCATGGATGCGTTTTGATTGGTGGCTCCCATCATGCACTGCAACATGAAGCATTTGTGTGATTGTCACCATTGTTGAGATTCATATGTAGATTCTTGATGTCTGTGTGTGATTTTAAAACCTTTAGATTATTAAAGCACTGGAATTTGCTACTGTAATGAATATAAATAAAACATTTGTATATTCAGTTTATAATGCTGGTTCAATGTATCAGGCCACTACAGGATTGTAGGATTTGATTTGATCTAAACAATACCATCATTACCTGGGCTTCATTTACCAAAAGCATCTTAAGCCTAACATGATCGTAGAACAATTGCAACACATGCCTAAATACAATCAAATTAGGCTTACAATGCTTTTGGGAAATGCAGCCCAGGTCATAGTTTATCTTGCCACAACAAATGTGCTTTATGAACACAGAGTTGGAGCAGCCAGATACAAACTAATACTAAAAAGTAAAGGGTCAAGAGCCCAACTAAAGCAAACACTGATCACCATAATGGTGACATGAAATGAAACATTCCATAAAACATCACCATTTAAACTTCTGTAAATCTAAATAAGGGGGCTTTTACACTTGGTTGTTCCCCGCGCCCCCCACAGCGTTGGTCTGGTTTCACACTCAACTTGATTCTATCGAACCCTGGTGCGTTTGCGTGCATCTTACGTCATTGCAAATGTGCACGCCGCATGATAGAAAACAGAACGCGGGTCAATATATTGTGTTTTTTATTAATTCTGTGCTATTATGCACAGCTGAGTGAACTAAATTGAGTACTCCTGCCCTGAGAGCAGTGCGTAATACACTAAAATAACAGCGATTTGAATCTATTGAGTACTCCTGCCCTGAGAGCAGCGCGTAATACACTAAAATAACAGCGGTTTGAATCTATTGAGTACTCCTGCCCTGAGAGCAGCGAGTAATACACTAAAATAACAGCGATTTGAATCTATTGAGTGCTCCTGCCCTGAGAGCTGCACGTAATACACTAAAATAACAGCGATTTGAATCTATTGAGTACTCCTGCCCTGATAGCTACACGTAATACACTAAAATAACAGCGATTTGAATCTATTGAGTGCTCCTGCCCTGAGAGCTGCACGTAATACACTAAAATAAGAGCGATTTGAATCTATTGAGAACTCCTGCCCTGAGAGCTGCACGTAATACACTAAAATAACAGCGATTTGAATCTATTGAGTGCTCCTGCCCTGAGATCTGCACGTAATACACTAAAATAACAGCGATTTGAATCTATTGAGTGCTCCTGCCCTGAGATCTGCACGTAATACACTAAAATAACAGCGATTTGAATCTATTGAGTACTCCTGCCCTGATAGCTACACGTAATACACTAAAATAACAGCGATTTGAATCTATTGAGTGCTCCTGCCCTGATATCTGCACGTAATACACTAAAATAACAGCGATTTGAATCTATTGAGTGCTCCTGCCCTGAGATCTGCACGTAATACACTAAAATAACAGCGATTTGAATCTATTGAGTACTCCTGCCCTGAGAGCTGCACGTAATACACTAAAATAACAGCGATTTGAATCCATTGAGTGCTCCTGCCCTGAGATCTGCACGTAATACACTAAAATAACAGCGATTTTAATCTATTGAGTGCTCCTGCCCTGAGATCTGCACGTAATACACTAAAATAACAGCGATTTGAATCTATTGAGTACTCCTGCCCTGATAGCTACACGTAATAAACTAAAATAACAGCGATTTGAATCTATTGAGTACTCCTGCCCTGAGAGCTGCACATAATACACTAAAATAACAGTGATTTGAATCTATTGAGTGCTCCTGCCCTGAGATCTGCACGTAATACACTAAAATAACAGCGATTTGAATCTATTGAGTGCTCCTGCCCTGAGATCTGCACGTAATACACTAAAATAACAGCGATTTTAATCTATTGAGTACTCCTGCCCTGATAGCTACACGTAATACACTAAAATAACAGCGATTTGAATCTATTGAGTGCTCCTGCCCTGAGAGCAGCGCTTAATACACTAAAATAACAGCGATTTGAATCTATTGAGTGCTCCTGCCCTGAGATCTGCACGTAATACACTAAAATAACAGCGATTTGAATCTATTGAGTACTCCTGCCCTGAGAGCTGCACGTAATCCACTAAAATAACAGCGATTTGAATCTATTGAGTACTCCTGCCCTTAGAGCTGCACATAATACACTAAAATAACAGCGATTTGAATCTACTGAGTACTCCTGCCCTGAGAGCTGCACGTAATACACTAAAATAACAGCGATTTGAATCTATTGAGTACCTCCTGCCCTGAGAGCTACACGTAATACACTAAAATAACAGCGATTTGAATCTATTGAGTACTCCTGCCCTGAGAGCTGCACGTAATACACTAAAATAACAGCGATTTGAATCAATTGAGTACTCCTGCCCTGAGAGCTGCTCGTAATACACTAAAATAACAGCGATTTGAATCTATTGAGAACTCCTGCCCTGAGAGCTGCATGTAATACACTAAAATAACAGCGATTTGAATCTATTGAGTACTCCTGCCCTGAGAGGTGCATGTAATACTCTAAAATATCTGCGATTTGAATCTATTGAGTACTCCTGCCCTTAGAGCTCCACGTAATACACTAAAATAACAGCGATTTGAATCTATTGAGTGCTCCTGCCCTGAGAGCTGCACTTAATACACTAAAATAACAGCGATTTGAATCTATTGAGAACTCCTGCCCTGAGAGCTGCACGTAATACACTAAAATAACAGCGATTTGAATCTATTGAGTGCTCCTGCCCTGAGAGCTGAACGTAATACACTAAAATAACTGTGATTTGAATCTATTGAGTGCTCCTGCCCTGAGAGCTCCACGTAATACACTAAAATAACAGCGATTTGAATCTATTGAGTGCTCCTGCCCTGAGAGCTGCACGTAATACACTAAAATAACAGCGATTTGAATCTATTGAGTACTCCTGCCCTGAGAGCTGCACGTAATACACTAAAATAACAGTGATTTGAATCTATTGAGTACTCCTGCCCTGAGAGGTGCATGTAATTCACTAAAATAACAGCGATTTGAATCTATTGAGTGCTCCTGCCCTTAGAGCTGCACGTAATACACTAAAATAACAGCGATTTTAATTTATTGAGTACTCCTGCCTGAGAGCTGCACGTAATCCACTCAAATAACAGCGATTTCAATCTATTGAGTACTACTGCCCTGAGAGCTGCTCGTAATACACTAAAATAACAGTGATTTGAATCTATTGAGTACTACTGCCCTGAGAGCTGCTCGTAATACACTAAAATAACAGCGATTTGAATCTATTGAGTACTACTGCCCTGAGAGCTCCACGTAATACACTAAAATAACAGCGATTTGAATCTATTGAGTGCTCCTGCCCTGAGATCTGCACGTAATACACTAAAATAACAGCGATTTGAATCTATTGAGTACTCCTGCCCTGAGAGCTACACGTAATACACTAAAATAACAGCGATTTGAATCTATTGAGTGCTCCTGCCCTGAGAGCTGCACGTAATGCACTAAAATAAGAGCGATTTGAATCTATTGAGAACTCCTGCCCTGAGAGCTGCACGTAATACACTAAAATAACAGCGATTTGAATCTATTGAGTACTCCTGCCCTGAGAGCTGCACGTAATACACTAAAATAACAGCGATTTGAATCTATTGAGTGCTCCTGCCCTGAGACCAGCGCGTAATACACTAAAATAACAGCGATTTAAATCTATTGAGTGCTCCTGCCCTCCACGTAATACACTAAAATAACAGCGATTTAAATCTATTGAGTGCTCCTGCCCTCCACGTAATACACTAAAATAACAGCGATTTGAATCAATTGAGTGCTCCTGCCCTGAGAGCTGCACGTAATACACTAAAATAACAGCGATTTGAATCTATTGAGTGCTCCTGCCCTGAGATCTGCACGTAATACACTAAAATAACAGCGATTTGAATCTATTGAGTACTCCTGCCCTGAGAGCTACACGTAATACACTAAAATAACAGCGATTTAAATCTATTGAGTGCTCCTGCCCTGAGAGCAGCGCGTAATACACTAAAATAACAGCGATTTGAATCTATTGAGTGCTCCTGCCCTGAGATCTGCACGTAATACACTAAAATAGCAGCGATTTGAATCTATTGAGTGCTCCTGCCCTGAGAGCAGCGCGTAATAAACTAAAATAACAGCGATTTGAATCTATTGAGTGCTCCTGCCCTGAGATCTGCACGTAATACACTAAAATAACAGCGATTTGAATCTATTGAGTGCTCCTGCCCTGAGATCTGCACGTAATACACTAAAATAACAGCGATTTGAATCTATTGAGTACTCCTGCCCTGATAGCTACACGTAATACACTAAAATAACAGCGATTTGAATCTATTGAGTGCTCCTGCCCTGAGAGCAGCGCGTAATACACTAAAATAACAGCGATTTGAATCTATTGAGTGCTCCTGCCCTGAGAGCTACACGTAATACACTAAAATAACAGCGATTTGAATCTATTGAGTACTCCTGCCCTGAGAGCTGCACGTAATACACTAAAATAACAGCGATTTGAATCTATTGAGTACTCCTGCCCTTAGAGCTGCACGTAATACACTAAAATAACAGCGATTTGAATATATTGAGTACTCCTGCCCTGAGAGCTGCACGTAATACACTAAAATAACAGCGATTTGAATCTATTGAGTAGTCCTGCCCTGAGAGCTGCTCGTAATACACTAAAATAACAGCGATTTGAATCTATTGAGTACTACTGCTCTGAGAGCTGCTCGTAATAAACTAAAATAACAGCGATTTGAATCTATTGAGTACTAATGCCCTTAGAGCTGCACGTAATACACTAAAATAACAGCGATTTGAATCTATTGAGTGCTCCTGCCCTTAGAGCTGCACGTAATACACTAAAATAACTGCGATTTCAATCTATTGAGTACTCCTGCCTTGAGAGCAGCGAGTAATACACTAAAATAACAGTGATTTGAATCTATTGAGTACTCCTACCCTGAGAGCAGCGCGTAATACACTAAAATAACAGCGATTTGAATCTATTGAGAACTCCTGCCCTGAGAGCTGCACGTAATACATAATAATAACAGCGATTTGAATCTATTGAGTGCTCCTGCCCTTAGAGCTGCACCTAATACACTAAAATAACTGCAATTTGAATCTATTGAGTACTCCTGCCCTGAGAGCTGCACGTAATGCACTAAAAAACAGCGATTTGAGTCTATTGAGTACTCCTGCCCTGAGAGCTGCACGTAATGCACTAAAATAACAGCAATTTGAATCTATTGAGTACTCCTGCCCTGAGATCTGCACGTAATGCACTAAAATAACAGCGATTTGAACCTCTTGAGTACTCCTGCCCTGAGAGCAGCGAGTAATACACTAAAATAACAGTGATTTGAATCTATTGAGTACTCCTGCCCTGAGAGCTGCACGTAATGCACTAAAATAACAGCGATTTGAATCTATTGAGTACTCCTGCCCTGAGAGGTGCGCGTAATACACTAAAATAACAGCGATTTGAATCTATTGAGTACTCCTGCCCTGAGAGCTGCACGTAATGCACTAAAAAACAGCGATTTGAGTCTATTGAGTACTCCTGCCCTGAGAGCTGCACGTAATGCACTAAAATAACAGCGATTTGAATCTATTGAGTACTCCTGCCCTGAGATCTGCACGTAATGCACTAAAATAACAGCGATTTGAACCTATTGAGTACTCCTGCTCTGAGAGCTGCACGTAATGCACTAAAATAACAGCGATTTGAACCTATTGAGTACTCCTGCCCTGAGAGCTGCACGTAATACACTAAAATAACAGCGATTTGAATCTATTGAGTACTCCTGCCCTTAGAGCTGCACGTAATACACAAAAATAACAGCGATTTGAATCTATTGAGTACTCCTGCCCTGAGAGCTGCACGTAATACACTAAAATAACAGCGATTTGAATCTATTGAGTACTCCTGCCCTGAGAGCTACACGTAATACACTAAAATAACAGCGATTTGAACCTATTGAGTACTCCTGCTCTGAGAGCTGCACGTAATGCACTAAAATAACAGCGATTTGAACCTATTGAGTACTCCTGCCCTGAGAGCTGCACGTAATACACTAAAATAACAGCGATTTGAATCTATTGAGTACTCCTGCCCTTAGAGCTGCACGTAATACACAAAAATAACAGCGATTTGAATCTATTGAGTACTCCTGCCCTGAGAGCTGCACGTAATACACTAAAATAACAGCGATTTGAATCTATTGAGTACTCCTGCCCTGAGAGCTACACGTAATACACTAAAATAACAGCGATTTGAATCTATTGAGTACTCCTGCCCTTAGAGCTGCACGTAATACACTAAAATAAAAGCGATTTGAATCTATTGAGTACTACTGCCCTGAGAGCAGCGCATAATACACTAAAATAACAGCGATTTGAATCTATTGAGTGCTCCTGCCCTGAGAGCTGCACGTAATACACTAAAATAACAGCGATTTGAATCTATTGATTGCTCCTGCCCTGAGAGCTGCACGTAATACACTAAAATAACAGCGATTTGAATCTATTGAGTGCTCCTGCCCTGAGAGCTGCACGTAATACACTAAAATAACAGCGATTTGAATCTATTGAGTACTCCTGCCCTGAGAGGTGCATGTAATACACTGAAATAACAGCGATTTGAATCTATTGAGTACTCCTGCCCTGAGAGCTGCATGTAATACACTAAAATAACAGCGATTTGAATCTACTGAGTACTCCTGCCCTGAGAGGTGCATGTAATACACTAAAATAACAGCGATTTGAATCTATTGAGTACTCCTGCCCTGAGAGCTGCACGTAATACACTAAAATAACAGCGATTTGAATCTATGAGTACTCCTACCCTGAGAGCTGCACGTAATACACTAAAATAACAGCGATTTGAATCTATTGAGTACTCCTGCCCTGAGAGCTGCACGTAATACACTAAAATAACAGCGATTTGAATCTATTGAGTACTCCTGCCCTGAGAGCTGCTCGTAATACACTAAAATAACAGCGATTTGAATCTATTGAGAACTCCTGCCCTGAGAGCTGCATGTAATACACTAAAATAACAGCGATTTGAATCTATTGAGTACTCCTGCCCTGAGAGGTGCATGTAATACTCTAAAATATCTGCGATTTGAATCTATTGAGTACTCCTGCCCTTAGAGCTCCACGTAATACACTAAAATAACAGCGATTTGAATCTATTGAGTGCTCCTGCCCTGAGAGCTGCACTTAATACACTAAAATAACAGCGATTTGAATCTATTGAGAACTCCTGCCCTGAGAGCTGCACGTAATACACTAAAATAACAGCGATTTGAATCTATTGAGTGCTCCTGCCCTGAGAGCTGCACGTAATACACTAAAATAACTGTGATTTGAATCTATTGAGTGCTCCTGCCCTGAGAGCTCCACGTAATACACTAAAATAACAGCGATTTGAATCTATTGAGTGCTCCTGCCCTGAGAGCTGCACGTAATACACTAAAATAACAGCGATTTGAATCTATTGAGTACTCCTGCCCTGAGAGCTGCACGTAATACACTAAAATAACAGTGATTTCAATCTATTGAGTACTCCTGCCCTGAGAGGTGCATGTAATTCACTAAAATAACAGCGATTTGAATCTATTGAGTGCTCCTGCCCTTAGAGCTGCACGTAATACACTAAAATAACAGCGATTTTAATTTATTGAGTACTCCTGCCTGAGAGCTGCACGTAATCCACTCAAATAACAGCGATTTCAATCTATTGAGTACTACTGCCCTGAGAGCTGCTCGTAATACACTAAAATAACAGTGATTTGAATCTATTGAGTACTACTGCCCTGAGAGCTGCTCGTAATACACTAAAATAACAGCGATTTGAATCTATTGAGTACTACTGCCCTGAGAGCTCCACGTAATACACTAAAATAACAGCGATTTGAATCTATTGAGTGCTCCTGCCCTGAGATCTGCACGTAATACACTAAAATAACAGCGATTTGAATCTATTGAGTACTCCTGCCCTGAGAGCTACACGTAATACACTAAAATAACAGCGATTTGAATCTATTGAGTGCTCCTGCCCTGAGAGCTGCACGTAATGCACTAAAATAAGAGCGATTTGAATCTATTGAGAACTCCTGCCCTGAGAGCTGCACGTAATACACTAAAATAACAGCGATTTGAATCTATTGAGTACTCCTGCCCTGAGAGCTGCACGTAATACACTAAAATAACAGCGATTTGAATCTATTGAGTGCTCCTGCCCTGAGACCAGCGCGTAATACACTAAAATAACAGCGATTTAAATCTATTGAGTGCTCCTGCCCTCCACGTAATACACTAAAATAACAGCGATTTAAATCTATTGAGTGCTCCTGCCCTCCACGTAATACACTAAAATAACAGCGATTTGAATCAATTGAGTGCTCCTGCCCTGAGAGCTGCACGTAATACACTAAAATAACAGCGATTTGAATCTATTGAGTGCTCCTGCCCTGAGATCTGCACGTAATACACTAAAATAACAGCGATTTGAATCTATTGAGTACTCCTGCCCTGAGAGCTACAGGTAATACACTAAAATAACAGCGATTTAAATCTATTGAGTGCTCCTGCCCTGAGAGCAGCGCGTAATACACTAAAATAACAGCGATTTGAATCTATTGAGTGCTCCTGCCCTGAGATCTGCACGTAATACACTAAAATAGCAGCGATTTGAATCTATTGAGTGCTCCTGCCCTGAGAGCAGCGCGTAATAAACTAAAATAACAGCGATTTGAATCTATTGAGTGCTCCTGCCCTGAGATCTGCACGTAATACACTAAAATAACAGCGATTTGAATCTATTGAGTGCTCCTGCCCTGAGATCTGCACGTAATACACTAAAATAACAGCGATTTGAATCTATTGAGTACTCCTGCCCTGATAGCTACACGTAATACACTAAAATAACAGCGATTTGAATCTATTGAGTGCTCCTGCCCTGAGAGCAGCGCGTAATACACTAAAATAACAGCGATTTGAATCTATTGAGTGCTCCTGCCCTGAGAGCTACACGTAATACACTAAAATAACAGCGATTTGAATCTATTGAGTACTCCTGCCCTGAGAGCTGCACGTAATACACTAAAATAACAGCGATTTGAATCTATTGAGTACTCCTGCCCTTAGAGCTGCACGTAATACACTAAAATAACAGCGATTTGAATATATTGAGTACTCCTGCCCTGAGAGCTGCACGTAATACACTAAAATAACAGCGATTTGAATCTATTGAGTAGTCCTGCCCTGAGAGCTGCTCGTAATACACTAAAATAACAGCGATTTGAATCTATTGAGTACTACTGCTCTGAGAGCTGCTCGTAATAAACTAAAATAACAGCGATTTGAATCTATTGAGTACTAATGCCCTTAGAGCTGCACGTAATACACTAAAATAACAGCGATTTGAATCTATTGAGTGCTCCTGCCCTTAGAGCTGCACGTAATACACTAAAATAACTGCGATTTCAATCTATTGAGTACTCCTGCCTTGAGAGCAGCGAGTAATACACTAAAATAACAGTGATTTGAATCTATTGAGTACTCCTACCCTGAGAGCAGCGCGTAATACACTAAAATAACAGCGATTTGAATCTATTGAGAACTCCTGCCCTGAGAGCTGCACGTAATACATAATAATAACAGCGATTTGAATCTATTGAGTGCTCCTGCCCTTAGAGCTGCACCTAATACACTAAAATAACTGCAATTTGAATCTATTGAGTACTCCTGCCCTGAGAGCTGCACGTAATGCACTAAAAAACAGCGATTTGAGTCTATTGAGTACTCCTGCCCTGAGAGCTGCACGTAATGCACTAAAATAACAGCAATTTGAATCTATTGAGTACTCCTGCCCTGAGATCTGCACGTAATGCACTAAAATAACAGCGATTTGAACCTCTTGAGTACTCCTGCCCTGAGAGCAGCGAGTAATACACTAAAATAACAGTGATTTGAATCTATTGAGTACTCCTGCCCTGAGAGCTGCACGTAATGCACTAAAATAACAGCGATTTGAATCTATTGAGTACTCCTGCCCTGAGAGGTGCGCGTAATACACTAAAATAACAGTGATTTGAATCTATTGAGTACTCCTGCCCTGAGAGCTGCACGTAATGCACTAAAAAACAGCGATTTGAGTCTATTGAGTACTCCTGCCCTGAGAGCTGCACGTAATGCACTAAAATAACAGCGATTTGAATCTATTGAGTACTCCTGCCCTGAGATCTGCACGTAATGCACTAAAATAACAGCGATTTGAACCTATTGAGTACTCCTGCTCTGAGAGCTGCACGTAATGCACTAAAATAACAGCGATTTGAACCTATTGAGTACTCCTGCCCTGAGAGCTGCACGTAATACACTAAAATAACAGCGATTTGAATCTATTGAGTACTCCTGCCCTTAGAGCTGCACGTAATACACAAAAATAACAGCGATTTGAATCTATTGAGTACTCCTGCCCTGAGAGCTGCACGTAATACACTAAAATAACAGCGATTTGAATCTATTGAGTACTCCTGCCCTGAGAGCTACACGTAATACACTAAAATAACAGCGATTTGAACCTATTGAGTACTCCTGCTCTGAGAGCTGCACGTAATGCACTAAAATAACAGCGATTTGAACCTATTGAGTACTCCTGCCCTGAGAGCTGCACGTAATACACTAAAATAACAGCGATTTGAATCTATTGAGTACTCCTGCCCTTAGAGCTGCACGTAATACACAAAAATAACAGCGATTTGAATCTATTGAGTACTCCTGCCCTGAGAGCTGCACGTAATACACTAAAATAACAGCGATTTGAATCTATTGAGTACTCCTGCCCTGAGAGCTACACGTAATACACTAAAATAACAGCGATTTGAATCTATTGAGTACTCCTGCCCTTAGAGCTGCACGTAATACACTAAAATAAAAGCGATTTGAATCTATTGAGTACTACTGCCCTGAGAGCAGCGCATAATACACTAAAATAACAGCGATTTGAATCTATTGAGTGCTCCTGCCCTGAGAGCTGCACGTAATACACTAAAATAACAGCGATTTGAATCTATTGAGACTCCTGCCCTGAGAGCTGCACGTAATACACTAAAATAACAGCGATTTGAATCTATTGAGTGCTCCTGCCCTGAGAGCTGCACGTAATACACTAAAATAACAGCGATTTGAATCTATTGAGTACTCCTGCCCTGAGAGGTGCATGTAATACACTGAAATAACAGCGATTTGAATCTATTGAGTACTCCTGCCCTGAGAGCTGCATGTAATACACTAAAATAACAGCGATTTGAATCTACTGAGTACTCCTGCCCTGAGAGGTGCATGTAATACACTAAAATAACAGCGATTTGAATCTATTGAGTACTCCTGCCCTGAGAGCTGCACGTAATACACTAAAATAACAGCGATTTGAATCTATGAGTACTCCTACCCTGAGAGGTGCACGTAATACACTAAAATAACAGCGATTTGAATCTATTGAGTACTCCTGCCCTGAGAGCTGCACGTAATACACTAAAATAACAGCGATTTGAATCTATTGAGTACTCCTGCCCTGAGAGCTGCATGTAATACACTATTATAACAGCGATTTGAATCTATTGAGTGCTCCTGCCCTGAGAGCTGCACGTAATACACTAAAATAAGAGCGATTTGAATCTATTGAGAACTCCTGCCCTGAGAGCTGCACTTCATACACTAAAATAACAGTGATTTGAATCTATTGAGTACTCCTGCCCTGAGAGCTGCACGTAATACACTAAAATAACAGCGATTTGAATCTATTGAGTGCTCCTGCCCTGAGAACAGCGCGTAATACACTAAAATAACAGCGATTTGAATCTATTGAGTACTCCTGCCCTGAGAGCTACACGTAATACACTAAAATAACAGCGATTTAAATCTATTGAGTGCTCCTGCCCTGAGAGCAGCGCGTAATACACTAAAATAACAGCGATTTGAATCTATTGAGTGCTCCTGCCCTGAGATCTGCACGTAATACACTAAAATAACAGCGATTTGAATCTATTGAGTGCTCCTGCCCTGAGAGCAGCGCGTAATACACTAAAATAACAGCGATTTGAATCTATTGAGTGCTCCTGCCCTGAGATCTGCACGTAATACACTAAAATAACAGCGATTTGAATCTATTGAGTGCTCCTGCCCTGAGAGCAGCGTGTAATACACTAAAATAACAGCGATTTGAATCTATTGAGTACTCCTGCCCTGAGATCTGCACGTAATACACTAAAATAACAGCGATTTGAATCTATTGAGTGCTCCTGCCCTGAGAGCAGCGTGTAATACACTAAAATAACAGCGATTTGAATCTATTGAGTGCTCCTGCCCTGAGAGCTACACGTAATACACTAAAATAACAGCGATTTGAATCTATTGAGTACTCCTGCCCTGAGATCTGCACGTAATACACTAAAATAACAGCGATTTGAATCTATTGAGTACTCCTGCCCTTAGAGCTGCACGTAATACACTAAAATAACAGCGATTTGAATATATTGAGTACTCCTGCCCTGAGAGCTGCACGTAATACACTAAAATAACAGCGATTTGAATCTATTGAGTAGTCCTGCCCTGAGAGCTGCTCGTAATACACTAAAATAACAGCGATTTGAATCTATTGAGTACTACTGCTCTGAGAGCTGCTCGTAACAAACTAAAATAACAGCGATTTGAATCTATTGAGTGCTCCTGCCCTGAGATCTGCACGTAATACACTAAAATAACAGCGATTTGAATCTATTGAGTGCTCCTGCCCTGAGAGCAGCGCGTAATACACTAAAATAACAGCGATTTGAATCTATTGAGTGCTCCTGCCCTGAGATCTGCACGTAATACACTAAAATAACAGCGATTTGAATCTATTGAGTGCTCCTGCCCTGAGAGCAGCGTGTAATACACTAAAATAACAGCGATTTGAATCTATTGAGTACTCCTGCCCTGAGATCTGCACGTAATACACTAAAATAACAGCGATTTGAATCTATTGAGTGCTCCTGCCCTGAGAGCAGCGTGTAATACACTAAAATAACAGCGATTTGAATCTATTGAGTGCTCCTGCCCTGAGAGCTACACGTAATACACTAAAATAACAGCGATTTGAATCTATTGAGTACTCCTGCCCTGAGATCTGCACGTAATACACTAAAATAACAGCGATTTGAATCTATTGAGTACTCCTGCCCTTAGAGCTGCACGTAATACACTAAAATAACAGCGATTTGAATATATTGAGTACTCCTGCCCTGAGAGCTGCACGTAATACACTAAAATAACAGCGATTTGAATCTATTGAGTAGTCCTGCCCTGAGAGCTGCTCGTAATACACTAAAATAACAGCGATTTGAATCTATTGAGTACTACTGCTCTGAGAGCTGCTCGTAACAAACTAAAATAACAGCGATTTGAATCTATTGAGTACAAATGCCCTTAGAGCTGCACGTAATACACTAAAATTACAGCAATTTGAATCTATTGAGTGCTCCTGCCCTTAGAGCTGCACGTAATACACTAAAATAACTGCGATTTCAATCTATTGAGTACTCCTGCCTTGAGAGCAGCGAGTAATACACTAAAATAACAGTGATTTGAATCTATTGAGTACTCCTGCCCTGAGAGCAGCGCGTAATACACTAAAATAACAGTGATTTGAATCTATTGAGAACTCCTGCCCTGAGAGCTGCACGTAATACATAATAATAACAGCGATTTGAATCTATTGAGTGCTCCTGCCCTTAGAGCTGCACCTAATACACTAAAATAACTGCAATTTGAATCTATTGAGTACTCCTGCCCTGAGAGCTGCACGTAATGCACTAAAAAACAGCGATTTGAGTCTATTGAGTACTCCTGCCCTGAGAGCTGCACGTAATGCACTAAAATAACAGCAATTTGAATCAATTGAGTACTCCTGCCCTGAGATCTGCACGTAATGCACTAAAATAACAGCGATTTGAACCTATTGAGTACTCCTGCCCTGAGAGCAGCGTGTAATACACTAAAATAACAGCGATTTGAATCTATTGAGTGCTCCTGCCCTGAGAGCTACACGTAATACACTAAAATAACAGCGATTTGAATCTATTGAGTACTCCTGCCCTGAGATCTGCACGTAATACACTAAAATAACAGCGATTTGAATCTATTGAGTACTCCTGCCCTTAGAGCTGCACGTAATACACTAAAATAACAGCGATTTGAATATATTGAGTACTCCTGCCCTGAGAGCTGCACGTAATACACTAAAATAACAGCGATTTGAATCTATTGAGTACTCCTGCCCTGAGAGCAGCTCGTAATACACTAAAATAACAGCGATTTGAATCTATTGAGTACTACTGCTCTGAGAGCTGCTCGTAACAAACTAAAATAACAGCGATTTGAATCTATTGAGTACAAATGCCCTTAGAGCTGCACGAAATACACTAAAATAACAGCAATTTGAATCTATTGAGTGCTCCTGCCCTTAGAGCTGCTCGTAATACACTAAAATAACTGCGATTTCAATCTATTGAGTACTCCTGCCTTGAGAGCAGCGAGTAATACACTAAAATAACAGTGATTTGAATCTATTGAGTACTCCTGCCCTGAGAGCAGCGCGTAATACACTAAAATAACAGTGATTTGAATCTATTGAGAACTCCTGCCCTGAGAGCTGCACGTAATACATAATAATAACAGCGATTTGAATCTATTGAGTGCTCCTGCCCTTAGAGCTGCACCTAATACACTAAAATAACTGCAATTTGAATCTATTGAGTACTCCTGCCCTGAGAGCTGCACGTAATGCACTAAAAAACAGCGATTTGAGTCTATTGAGTACTCCTGCCCTGAGAGCTGCACGTAATGCACTAAAATAACAGCAATTTGAATCAATTGAGTACTCCTGCCCTGAGATCTGCACGTAATGCACTAAAATAACAGCGATTTGAACCTATTGAGTACTCCTGCCCTGAGAGGTGCATGTAATACACTAAAATAACAGCGATCTGAATCTATTGAGTACTCCTGCTCTGAGAGCTGCACGTAATGCACTAAAATAACAGCGATTTGAACCTATTGAGTACTCCTGCCCTGAGACCTCCACGTAATACATAATAATAACAGCGATTTGAACCTATTGAGTACTCCTGCCCTGAGAGCTGCACGTAATGCACTAAAATAACAGCGATTTGAATATATTGAGTACTCCTGCCCTGAGAGCTGCACGTAATACATAATAATAACAGCGATTTGAATCTATTGAGTGCTCCTGCCCTTAGAGCTGCACCTAATACACTAAAATAACTGCAATTTGAATCTACTGAGTACTCCTGCCCTGAGAGCTGCACGTAATGCACTAAAAAACAGTGATTTGAGTCTATTGAGTACTCCTGCCCTGAAAGCAGCGCGTAATACACTAAAATAACAGCGATTTGAATCTATTGAGTACTCCTGCCCTGAGAGCTGCACGTAATACACTAAAATAACAGTGATTTGAAACTGTTGAGTACTCCTGCCCTGAGAGCAGCGCCTAATACACTAAAATAACAGCGATTTGAATCTATTGAGTACTCCTGCCCTGAGAGCTGCACGTAATGCACTAAAAAACAGCGATTTGAGTCTATTGAGTACTCTTGCCCTGAGAGCTGCACGTAATGCACTAAAATAACAGCGATTTGAATCTATTGAGTACTCCTGCCCTGAGATCTGCACGTAATGCACTAAAATAACAGCGATTTGAACCTATTGAGTACTCCTGCTCTGAGAGCTGCACGTAATGCACTAAAATAACAGCGATTTGAACCTATTGAGTACTCCTGCCCTGAGAGCTGCACGTAATACACTAAAATAACAGCAATTTGAATCTATTGAGTACTCCTGCCCTGAGAGCAGCGAGTAATAGACTAAAATAACAGTGATTTGAATCTATTGAGTACTCCTGCCCTGAGAGCTGCACGTAATGCACTAAAAAACAGTGATTTGAGTCTATTGAGTACTCCTGCCCTGAAACCAGCGCGTAATACACTAAAATAACAGTGATTTGAATCTATTGAGTACTCCTGCCCTGAGAGCTGCACGTAATACACTAAAATAACAGCGATTTGAATCTATTGAGTACTCCTGCCCTGAGAGCAGCTCGTAATACACTAAAATAACAGCGATTTGAATCTATTGAGTACTACTGCTCTGAGAGCTGCTCGTAACAAACTAAAATAACAGCGATTTGAATCTATTGAGTACAAATGCCCTTAGAGCTGCACGTAATACACTAAAATAACAGCAATTTGAATCTATTGAGTGCTCCTGCCCTTAGAGCTGCTCGTAATACACTAAAATAACTGCGATTTCAATCTATTGAGTACTCCTGCCTTGAGAGCAGCGAGTAATACACTAAAATAACAGTGATTTGAATCTATTGAGTACTCCTGCCCTGAGAGCAGCGCGTAATACACTAAAATAACAGTGATTTGAATCTATTGAGAACTCCTGCCCTGAGAGCTGCACGTAATACATAATAATAACAGCGATTTGAATCTATTGAGTGCTCCTGCCCTTAGAGCTGCACCTAATACACTAAAATAACTGCAATTTGAATCTATTGAGTACTCCTGCCCTGAGAGCTGCACGTAATGCACTAAAAAACAGCGATTTGAGACTATTGAGTACTCCTGCCCTGAGAGCTGCACGTAATGCACTAAAATAACAGCAATTTGAATCAATTGAGTACTCCTGCCCTGAGATCTGCACGTAATGCACTAAAATAACAGCGATTTGAACCTATTGAGTACTCCTGCCCTGAGAGGTGCATGTAATACACTAAAATAACAGCGATTTGAATCTATTGAGTACTCCTGCTCTGAGAGCTGCACGTAATGCACTAAAATAACAGCGATTTGAACCTATTGAGTACTCCTGCCCTGAGACCTCCACGTAATACATAATAATAACAGCGATTTGAACCTATTGAGTACTCCTGCCCTGAGAGCTGCACGTAATGCACTAAAATAACAGCGATTTGAATCTATTGAGTACTCCTGCCCGGAGAGCTGCACGTAATACATAATAATAACAGCGATTTGAATCTATTGAGTGCTCCTGCCCTTAGAGCTGCACGTAATACACTAAAATAACTGCGATTTCAATCTATTGAGTACTCCTGCCTTGAGAGCAGCGAGTAATACACTAAAATAACAGTGATTTGAATCTATTGAGTTCTCCTGCCCTGAGAGCAGCGCGTAATACACTAAAATAACAGTGATTTGAATCTATTGAGAACTCCTGCCCTGAGAGCTGCACGTAATACATAATAATAACAGCGATTTGAATCTATTGAGTGCTCCTGCCCTTAGAGCTGCACCTAATACACTAAAATAACAGCGATTTGAATCTATTGAGTACTCCTGCCCTTAGAGCTGCACGTAATGCACTAAAATAACAGCGATTTGAACCTATTGAGTACTCCTGCCCTGAGAGCAGCGTGTAATACACTAAAATAACAGCGATTTGAATCTATTGAGTGCTCCTGCCCTGAGAGCTACACGTAATACACTAAAATAACAGCGATTTGAATCTATTGAGTACTCCTGCCCTGAGATCTGCACGTAATACACTAAAATAACAGCGATTTGAATCTATTGAGTACTCCTGCCCTTAGAGCTGCACGTAATACACTAAAATAACAGCGATTTGAATATATTGAGTACTCCTGCCCTGAGAGCTGCACGTAATACACTAAAATAACAGCGATTTGAATCTATTGAGTACTCCTGCCCTGAGAGCAGCTCGTAATACACTAAAATAACAGCGATTTGAATCTATTGAGTACTACTGCTCTGAGAGCTGCTCGTAACAAACTAAAATAACAGCGATTTGAATCTATTGAGTACAAATGCCCTTAGAGCTGCACGAAATACACTAAAATAACAGCAATTTGAATCTATTGAGTGCTCCTGCCCTTAGAGCTGCTCGTAATACACTAAAATAACTGCGATTTCAATCTATTGAGTACTCCTGCCTTGAGAGCAGCGAGTAATACACTAAAATAACAGTGATTTGAATCTATTGAGTACTCCTGCCCTGAGAGCAGCGCGTAATACACTAAAATAACAGTGATTTGAATCTATTGAGAACTCCTGCCCTGAGAGCTGCACGTAATACATAATAATAACAGCGATTTGAATCTATTGAGTGCTCCTGCCCTTAGAGCTGCACCTAATACACTAAAATAACTGCAATTTGAATCTATTGAGTACTCCTGCCCTGAGAGCTGCACGTAATGCACTAAAAAACAGCGATTTGAGTCTATTGAGTACTCCTGCCCTGAGAGCTGCACGTAATGCACTAAAATAACAGCAATTTGAATCAATTGAGTACTCCTGCCCTGAGATCTGCACGTAATGCACTAAAATAACAGCGATTTGAACCTATTGAGTACTCCTGCCCTGAGAGGTGCATGTAATACACTAAAATAACAGCGATCTGAATCTATTGAGTACTCCTGCTCTGAGAGCTGCACGTAATGCACTAAAATAACAGCGATTTGAACCTATTGAGTACTCCTGCCCTGAGACCTCCACGTAATACATAATAATAACAGCGATTTGAACCTATTGAGTACTCCTGCCCTGAGAGCTGCACGTAATGCACTAAAATAACAGCGATTTGAATATATTGAGTACTCCTGCCCTGAGAGCTGCACGTAATACATAATAATAACAGCGATTTGAATCTATTGAGTGCTCCTGCCCTTAGAGCTGCACCTAATACACTAAAATAACTGCAATTTGAATCTACTGAGTACTCCTGCCCTGAGAGCTGCACGTAATGCACTAAAAAACAGTGATTTGAGTCTATTGAGTACTCCTGCCCTGAAAGCAGCGCGTAATACACTAAAATAACAGCGATTTGAATCTATTGAGTACTCCTGCCCTGAGAGCTGCACGTAATACACTAAAATAACAGTGATTTGAAACTGTTGAGTACTCCTGCCCTGAGAGCAGCGCCTAATACACTAAAATAACAGCGATTTGAATCTATTGAGTACTCCTGCCCTGAGAGCTGCACGTAATGCACTAAAAAACAGCGATTTGAGTCTATTGAGTACTCTTGCCCTGAGAGCTGCACGTAATGCACTAAAATAACAGCGATTTGAATCTATTGAGTACTCCTGCCCTGAGATCTGCACGTAATGCACTAAAATAACAGCGATTTGAACCTATTGAGTACTCCTGCTCTGAGAGCTGCACGTAATGCACTAAAATAACAGCGATTTGAACCTATTGAGTACTCCTGCCCTGAGAGCTGCACGTAATACACTAAAATAACAGCAATTTGAATCTATTGAGTACTCCTGCCCTGAGAGCAGCGAGTAATAGACTAAAATAACAGTGATTTGAATCTATTGAGTACTCCTGCCCTGAGAGCTGCACGTAATGCACTAAAAAACAGTGATTTGAGTCTATTGAGTACTCCTGCCCTGAAACCAGCGCGTAATACACTAAAATAACAGTGATTTGAATCTATTGAGTACTCCTGCCCTGAGAGCTGCACGTAATACACTAAAATAACAGCGATTTGAATCTATTGAGTACTCCTGCCCTGAGAGCAGCTCGTAATACACTAAAATAACAGCGATTTGAATCTATTGAGTACTACTGCTCTGAGAGCTGCTCGTAACAAACTAAAATAACAGCGATTTGAATCTATTGAGTACAAATGCCCTTAGAGCTGCACGTAATACACTAAAATAACAGCAATTTGAATCTATTGAGTGCTCCTGCCCTTAGAGCTGCTCGTAATACACTAAAATAACTGCGATTTCAATCTATTGAGTACTCCTGCCTTGAGAGCAGCGAGTAATACACTAAAATAACAGTGATTTGAATCTATTGAGTACTCCTGCCCTGAGAGCAGCGCGTAATACACTAAAATAACAGTGATTTGAATCTATTGAGAACTCCTGCCCTGAGAGCTGCACGTAATACATAATAATAACAGCGATTTGAATCTATTGAGTGCTCCTGCCCTTAGAGCTGCACCTAATACACTAAAATAACTGCAATTTGAATCTATTGAGTACTCCTGCCCTGAGAGCTGCACGTAATGCACTAAAAAACAGCGATTTGAGACTATTGAGTACTCCTGCCCTGAGAGCTGCACGTAATGCACTAAAATAACAGCAATTTGAATCAATTGAGTACTCCTGCCCTGAGATCTGCACGTAATGCACTAAAATAACAGCGATTTGAACCTATTGAGTACTCCTGCCCTGAGAGGTGCATGTAATACACTAAAATAACAGCGATTTGAATCTATTGAGTACTCCTGCTCTGAGAGCTGCACGTAATGCACTAAAATAACAGCGATTTGAACCTATTGAGTACTCCTGCCCTGAGACCTCCACGTAATACATAATAATAACAGCGATTTGAACCTATTGAGTACTCCTGCCCTGAGAGCTGCACGTAATGCACTAAAATAACAGCGATTTGAATCTATTGAGTACTCCTGCCCTGAGAGCTGCACGTAATACATAATAATAACAGCGATTTGAATCTATTGAGTGCTCCTGCCCTTAGAGCTGCACGTAATACACTAAAATAACTGCGATTTCAATCTATTGAGTACTCCTGCCTTGAGAGCAGCGAGTAATACACTAAAATAACAGTGATTTGAATCTATTGAGTTCTCCTGCCCTGAGAGCAGCGCGTAATACACTAAAATAACAGTGATTTGAATCTATTGAGAACTCCTGCCCTGAGAGCTGCACGTAATACATAATAATAACAGCGATTTGAATCTATTGAGTGCTCCTGCCCTTAGAGCTGCACCTAATACACTAAAATAACTGCAATTTGAATCTATTGAGTACTCCTGCCCTGGGAGCTGCACGTAATGCACTAAAAAACAGCGATTTGAGTCTATTGAGTACTCCTGCCCTGAGAGCTGCACGTAATGCACTAAAATAACAGCAATTTGAATCAATTGAGTACTCCTGCCCTGAGATCTGCACGTAATGCACTAAAATAACAGCGATTTGAACCTATTGAGTACTCCTGCCCTGAGAGCAGCGTGTAATACACTTAAATAACAGCGATTTGAATCTATTGAGTGCTCCTGCCCTGAGAGCTACACGTAATACACTAAAATAACAGCGATTTGAATCTATTGAGTACTCCTGCCCTGAGATCTGCACGTAATAAACTAAAATAACAGCGATTTGAATCTATTGAGTACTCCTGCCCTTAGAGCTGCACGTAATACACTAAAATAACAGCGATTTGAATATATTGAGTACTCCTGCCCTGAGAGCTGCACGTAATACACTAAAATAACAGCGATTTGAATCTATTGAGTACTCCTGCCCTGAGAGCAGCTCGTAATACACTAAAATAACAGCGATTTGAATCTATTGAGTACTACTGCTCTGAGAGCTGCTCGTAACAAACTAAAATAACAGCGATTTGAATCTATTGAGTACAAATGCCCTTAGAGCTGCACGTAATACACTAAAATAACAGCAATTTGAATCTATTGAGTGCTCCTGCCCTTAGAGCTGCTCGTAATACACTAAAATAACTGCGATTTCAATCTATTGAGTACTCCTGCCTTGAGAGCAGCGAGTAATACACTAAAATAACAGTGATTTGAATCTATTGAGTACTCCTGCCCTGAGAGCAGCGCGTAATACACTAAAATAACAGTGATTTGAATCTATTGAGAACTCCTGCCCTGAGAGCTGCACGTAATACATAATAATAACAGCGATTTGAATCTATTGAGTGCTCCTGCCCTTAGAGCTGCACCTAATACACTAAAATAACTGCAATTTGAATCTATTGAGTACTCCTGCCCTGAGAGCTGCACGTAATGCACTAAAAAACAGCGATTTGAGTCTATTGAGTACTCCTGCCCTGAGAGCTGCACGTAATGCACTAAAATAACAGCAATTTGAATCAATTGAGTACTCCTGCCCTGAGATCTGCACGTAATGCACTAAAATAACAGCGATTTGAACCTATTGAGTACTCCTGCCCTGAGAGGTGCATGTAATACACTAAAATAACAGCGATTTGAATCTATTGAGTACTCCTGCTCTGAGAGCTGCACGTAATGCACTAAAATAACAGCGATTTGAACCTATTGAGTACTCCTGCCCTGAGACCTCCACGTAATACATAATAATAACGGCGATTTGAACCTATTGAGTACTCCTGCCCTGAGAGCTGCACATAATGCACTAAAATAACAGCGATTTGAATCTATTGAGTACTCCTGCCCTGAGAGCTGCACGTAATACATAATAATAACAGCGATTTGAATCTATTGAGTGCTCCTGCCCTTAGAGCTGCACCTAATACACTAAAATAACTGCAATTTGAATCTACTGAGTACTCCTGCCCTGAGAGCTGCACGTAATGCACTAAAAAACAGTGATTTGAGTCTATTGAGTACTCCTGCCCTGAAAGCAGCGCGTAATACACTAAAATAACAGCGATTTGAATCTATTGAGTACTCCTGCCCTGAGAGCTGCACGTAATACACTAAAATAACAGTGATTTGAAACTGTTGATTACTATTGCCCTGAGAGCAGCGCCTAATACACTAAAATAACAGCGATTTGAATCTATTGAGTACTCCTGCCCTGAGAGCAGCGAGTAATAGACTAAAATAACAGTGATTTGAATCTATTGAGTACTCCTGCCCTGAGAGCTGCACGTAATGCACTAAAAAACAGAGATTTGAGTCTATTGAGTACTCCTGCCCTGAAACCAGCGCGTAATACACTAAAATAACAGCGATTTGAATCTATTGAGTACTCCTGCCCTGAGAGCTGCACGTAATACACTAAAATAACAGTGATTTGAATCTGTTGAGTACTATTGCCCTGAGAGCTGCACGTAATACATAATAATAACAGCGATTTGAATCTATTGAGTGCTCCTGCCCTTAGAGCTGCACCTAATACACTAAAATAACTGCAATTTGAATCTACTGAGTACTCCTGCCCTGAGAGCTGCACGTAATGCACTAAAAAACAGTGATTTGAGTCTATTGAGTACTCCTGCCCTGAAAGCAGCGCGTAATACACTAAAATAACAGCGATTTGAATCTATTGAGTACTCCTGCCCTGAGAGCTGCACGTAATACACTAAAATAACAGTGATTTGAAACTGTTGAGTACTATTGCCCTGAAAGCAGCGCCTAATACACTAAAACAACAGCGATTTGAATCTATTGAGTACTCCTGCCCTGAGAGCTGCACGTAATGCACTAAAAAACAGCGATTTGAGTCTATTGAGTACTCTTGCCCTGAGAGCTGCACGTAATGCACTAAAATAACAGCGATTTGAATCTATTGAGTACTCCTGCCCTGAGATCTGCACGTAATGCACTAAAATAACAGCGATTTGAACCTATTGAGTACTCCTGCTCTGAGAGCTGCACGTAATGCACTAAAATAACAGCGATTTGAACCTATTGAGTACTCCTGCCCTGAGAGCTGCACGTAATACACTAAAATAACAGCAATTTGAATCTATTGAGTACTCCTGCCCTGAGAGCAGCGAGTAATAGACTAAAATAACAGTGATTTGAATCTATTGAGTACTCCTGCCCTGAGAGCTGCACGTAATGCACTAAAAAACAGAGATTTGAGTCTATTGAGTACTCCTGCCCTGAAACCAGCGCGTAATACACTAAAATAACAGCGATTTGAATCTATTGAGTACTCCTGCCCTGAGAGCTGCACGTAATACACTAAAATAACAGTGATTTGAATCTGTTGAGTACTATTGCCCTGAGAGCAGCGCCTAATACACTAAAATAACAGCGATTTGAATCTATTGAGTTCTCCTGCCCTGAGAGCTGCACGTAATACACAAAAATAACAGCGATTTGAATCTATTGAGTACTCCTGCCCTGAGAGCTACACGTAATACACTAAAATAACAGCGATTTGAATCTATTGAGTACTCCTGCCCTGAGAGGTGCACGTAATACACTAAAATAACAGCGATTTGAATCTATGGAGTACTCCGGCCCTGAGAGCTGCACTTAATACACTAAAATAACAGCGATTTGAATCTATTGAGTACTCCTGCCCTGAGAGCTGCATGTAATACACTAAAATAACAGCGATTTGAATCTATTGAGTGCTCCTGCCCTGAGAGGTGCATGTAATACACTAAAATAACAGCGATTTGAATCTATTGAGTACTCCTGCTCTGAGAGCTGCACGTAATGCACTAAAATAACAGCGATTTGAATCTATTGAGTGCTCCTGCCCTGAGATCTGCACGTAATACACTAAAATAACAGCGATTTGAATCTATTGAGTGCTCCTGCCCTGAGAGCAGCGCGTAATACACTAAAATAACTGTGATTTGAATCTATTGAGTGCTCCTGCCCTGAGAGCTCCACGTAATACACTAAAATAACAGCGATTTGAATCTATTGAGTGCTCCTGCCCTGAGAGCAGCGCATAATACACTAAAATAACAGCGATTTGAATCTATTGAGTGCTCCTGCCCTGAGAGCAGCGCGTAATACACTAAAATAACAGCGATTTGAATCTATTGAGTGCTCCTGCCCTGAGATCTGCACGTAATACACTAAAATAACAGCGATTTGAATCTATTGAGTGCTCCTGCCCTGAGAGCAGCGCGTAATACACTAAAATAACAGCGATTTGAATCTATTGAGTGCTCCTGCCCTGAGATCTGCACGTAATACACTAAAATAACAGCGATTTGAATCTATTGAGTGCTCCTGCCCTGAGAGCAGCGTGTAATACACTAAAATAACAGCGATTTGAATCTATTGAGTACTCCTGCCCTGAGATCTGCACGTAATACACTAAAATAACAGCGATTTGAATCTATTGAGTGCTCCTGCCCTGAGAGCAGCGTGTAATACACTAAAATAACAGCGATTTGAATCTATTGAGTGCTCCTGCCCTGAGAGCTACACGTAATACACTAAAATAACAGCGATTTGAATCTATTGAGTACTCCTGCCCTGAGATCTGCACGTAATACACTAAAATAACAGCGATTTGAATCTATTGAGTACTCCTGCCCTTAGAGCTGCACGTAATACACTAAAATAACAGCGATTTGAATATATTGAGTACTCCTGCCCTGAGAGCTGCACGTAATACACTAAAATAACAGCGATTTGAATCTATTGAGTAGTCCTGCCCTGAGAGCTGCTCGTAATACACTAAAATAACAGCGATTTGAATCTATTGAGTACTACTGCTCTGAGAGCTGCTCGTAACAAACTAAAATAACAGCGATTTGAATCTATTGAGTGCTCCTGCCCTGAGATCTGCACGTAATACACTAAAATAACAGCGATTTGAATCTATTGAGTGCTCCTGCCCTGAGAGCAGCGCGTAATACACTAAAATAACAGCGATTTGAATCTATTGAGTGCTCCTGCCCTGAGATCTGCACGTAATACACTAAAATAACAGCGATTTGAATCTATTGAGTGCTCCTGCCCTGAGAGCAGCGTGTAATACACTAAAATAACAGCGATTTGAATCTATTGAGTACTCCTGCCCTGAGATCTGCACGTAATACACTAAAATAACAGCGATTTGAATCTATTGAGTGCTCCTGCCCTGAGAGCAGCGTGTAATACACTAAAATAACAGCGATTTGAATCTATTGAGTGCTCCTGCCCTGAGAGCTACACGTAATACACTAAAATAACAGCGATTTGAATCTATTGAGTACTCCTGCCCTGAGATCTGCACGTAATACACTAAAATAACAGCGATTTGAATCTATTGAGTACTCCTGCCCTTAGAGCTGCACGTAATACACTAAAATAACAGCGATTTGAATATATTGAGTACTCCTGCCCTGAGAGCTGCACGTGATACACTAAAATAACAGCGATTTGAATCTATTGAGTAGTCCTGCCCTGAGAGCTGCTCGTAATACACTAAAATAACAGCGATTTGAATCTATTGAGTACTACTGCTCTGAGAGCTGCTCGTAACAAACTAAAATAACAGCGATTTGAATCTATTGAGTACAAATGCCCTTAGAGCTGCACGTAATACACTAAAATTACAGCAATTTGAATCTATTGAGTGCTCCTGCCCTTAGAGCTGAACGTAATACACTAAAATAACTGCGATTTCAATCTATTGAGTACTCCTGCCTTGAGAGCAGCGAGTAATACACTAAAATAACAGTGATTTGAATCTATTGAGTACTCCTGCCCTGAGAGCAGCGCGTAATACACTAAAATAACAGTGATTTGAATCTATTGAGAACTCCTGCCCTGAGAGCTGCACGTAATACATAATAATAACAGCGATTTGAATCTATTGAGTGCTCCTGCCCTTAGAGCTGCACCTAATACACTAAAATAACTGCAATTTGAATCTATTGAGTACTCCTGCCCAGAGAGCTGCACGTAATGCACTAAAAAACAGCGATTTGAGTCTATTGAGTGCTCCTGCCCTGAGAGCTGCACGTAATGCACTAAAATAACAGCAATTTGAATCAATTGAGTACTCCTGCCCTGAGATCTGCACGTAATGCACTAAAATAACAGCGATTTGAACCTATTGAGTACTCCTGCCCTGAGAGCAGCGTGTAATACACTAAAATAACAGCGATTTGAATCTATTGAGTGCTCCTGCCCTGAGAGCTACACGTAATACACTAAAATAACAGCGATTTGAATCTATTGAGTACTCCTGCCCTGAGATCTGCACGTAATACACTAAAATAACAGCGATTTGAATCTATTGAGTACTCCTGCCCTTAGAGCTGCACGTAATACACTAAAATAACAGCGATTTGAATATATTGAGTACTCCTGCCCTGAGAGCTGCACGTAATACACTAAAATAACAGCGATTTGAATCTATTGAGTAGTCCTGCCCTGAGAGCAGCTCGTAATACACTAAAATAACAGCGATTTGAATCTATTGAGTACTACTGCTCTGAGAGCTACTCGTAACAAACTAAAATAACAGCGATTTGAATCTATTGAGTACAAATGCCCTTAGAGCTGCACGTAATACACTAAAATAACAGCAATTTGAATCTATTGAGTGCTCCTGCCCTTAGAGCTGCTCGTAATACACTAAAATAACTGCGATTTCAATCTATTGAGTACTCCTGCCTTGAGAGCAGCGAGTAATACACTAAAATAACAGTGATTTGAATCTATTGAGTACTCCTGCCCTGAGAGCAGCGCGTAATACACTAAAATAACAGTGATTTGAATCTATTGAGAACTCCTGCCCTGAGAGCTGCACGTAATACATAATAATAACAGCGATTTGAATCTATTGAGTGCTCCTGCCCTTAGAGCTGCACCTAATACACTAAAATAACTGCAATTTGAATCTATTGAGTACTCCTGCCCTGAGAGCTGCACGTAATGCACTAAAAAACAGCGATTTGAGTCTATTGAGTACTCCTGCCCTGAGAGCTGCACGTAATGCACTAAAATAACAGCAATTTGAATCAATTGAGTACTCCTGCCCTGAGATCTGCACGTAATGCACTAAAATAACAGCGATTTGAACCTATTGAGTACTCCTGCCCTGAGAGGTGCATGTAATACACTAAAATAACAGCGATTTGAATCTATTGAGTACTCCTGCTCTGAGAGCTGCACGTAATACACTAAAATAACAGCGATTTGAATATATTGAGTACTCCTGCCCTGAGAGCTGCACGTAATACACTAAAATAACAGCGATTTGAATCTATTGAGTAGTCCTGCCCTGAGAGCAGCTCGTAATACACTAAAATAACAGCGATTTGAATCTATTGAGTACTACTGCTCTGAGAGCTACTCGTAACAAACTAAAATAACAGCGATTTGAATCTATTGAGTACAAATGCCCTTAGAGCTGCACGTAATACACTAAAATAACAGCAATTTGAATCTATTGAGTGCTCCTGCCCTTAGAGCTGCTCGTAATACACTAAAATAACTGCGATTTCAATCTATTGAGTACTCCTGCCTTGAGAGCAGCGAGTAATACACTAAAATAACAGTGATTTGAATCTATTGAGTACTCCTGCCCTGAGAGCAGCGCGTAATACACTAAAATAACAGTGATTTGAATCTTTTGAGAACTCCTGCCCTGAGAGCTGCACGTAATACATAATAATAACAGCGATTTGAATCTATTGAGTGCTCCTGCCCTTAGAGCTGCACCTAATACACTAAAATAACTGCAATTTGAATCTATTGAGTACTCCTGCCCTGAGAGCTGCACGTAATGCACTAAAAAACAGCGATTTGAGTCTATTGAGTACTCCTGCCCTGAGAGCTGCACGTAATGCTCTAAAATAACAGCAATTTGAATCAATTGAGTACTCCTGCCCTGAGATCTGCACGTAATGCACTAAAATAACAGCAATTTGAACCTATTGAGTACTCCTGCCCTGAGAGGTGCATGTAATACACTAAAATAACAGCGATTTGAATCTATTGAGTACTCCTGCTCTGAGAGCTGCACGTAATGCACTAAAATAACAGCGATTTGAACCTATTGAGTACTCCTGCCCTGAGACCTCCACGTAATACATAATAATAACAGCGATTTGAACCTATTGAGTACTCCTGCCCTGAGAGCTGCACGTAATGCACTAAAATAACAGCGATTTGAATCTATTGAGTACTCCTGCCCTGAGAGCTGCACGTAATACATAATAATAACAGCGATTTGAATCTATTGAGTGCTCCTGCCCTTAGAGCTGCACCTAATACACTAAAATAACTGCAATTTGAATCTACTGAGTACTCCTGCCCTGAGAGCTGCACGTAATGCACTAAAAAACAGTGATTTGAGTCTATTGAGTACTCCTGCCCTGAAAGCAGCGCGTAATACACTAAAATAACAGCGATTTGAATCTATTGAGTACTCCTGCCCTGAGAGCTGCACGTAATACACTAAAATAACAGTGATTTGAATCTATTGAGTACTCCTGCCCTGAGAAGTGCATGTAATACACTAAAATAACAGTGATTTGAAACTGTTGAGTACTATTGCCCTGAGAGCAGCGCCTAATACACTAAAATAACAGCGATTTGAATCTATTGAGTACTCCTGCCCTGAGAGCTGCACGTAATGCACTAAAAAACAGCGATTTGAGTCTATTGAGTACTATTGCCCTGAGAGCAGCGCCTAATACACTAAAATAACAGCGATTTGAATCTATTGAGTACTCCTGCCCTGAGAGCTGCACGTAATGCACTAAAAAACAGCGATTTGAGTCTATTGAGTACTCTTGCCCTGAGAGCTGCACGTAATGCACTAAAATAACAGCGATTTGAATCTATTGAGTACTCCTGCCCTGAGATCTGCACGTAATGCACTAAAATAACAGCGATTTGAACCTATTGAGTACTCCTGCTCTGAGAGCTGCACGTAATGCACTAAAATAACAGCGATTTGAACCTATTGAGTACTCCTGCCCTGAGAGGTGCACGTAATACACTAAAATAACAGCGATTTGAATCTATTGAGTACTCCTGCCCTTAGAGCTGCACGTAATACACTAAAATAACAGCGATTTGAATATATTGAGTACTCCTGCCCTGAGAGCTGCACGTAATACACTAAAATAACAGCGATTTGAATCTATTGAGTAGTCCTGCCCTGAGAGCTGCTCGTGATACACTAAAATAACAGCGATTTGAATCTATTGAGTACTACTGCTCTGAGAGCTGCTCGTAACAAACTAAAATAACAGCGATTTGAATCTATTGAGTACAAATGCCCTTAGAGCTGCACGTAATACACTAAAATAACTGCGATTTCAATCTATTGAGTACTCCTGCCTTGAGAGCAGCGAGTAATACACTAAAATAACAGTGATTTGAATCTATTGAGTACTCCTGCCCTGAGAGCAGCGCGTAATACACTAAAATAACAGTGATTTGAATCTATTGAGAACTCCTTCCCTGAGAGCTGCACGTAATACATAATAATAACAGCGATTTGAATCTATTGAGTGCTCCTGCCCTTAGAGCTGCACCTAATACACTAAAATAACTGCAATTTGAATCTATTGAGTACTCCTGCCCTGAGAGCTGCACGTAATGCACTAAAAAAACAGCGATTTGAGTCTATTGAGTACTCCTGCCCTGAGAGCTGCACGTAATGCACTAAAATAACAGCAATTTGAATCAATTGAGTACTCCTGCCCTGAGATCTGCACGTAATGCACTAAAATAACAGCGATTTGAACCTATTGAGTACTCCTGCCCTGAGAGGTGCATGTAATACACTAAAAAAACAGCGATTTGAATCTATTGAGTACTCCTGCTCTGAGAGCTGCACGTAATGCACTAAAATAACAGCGATTTGAACCTATTGAGTACTCCTGCCCTGAGACCTCCACGTAATACATAATAATAACAGCGATTTGAACCTATTGAGTACTCCTGCCCTGAGAGCTGCACGTAATGCACTAAAATAACAGCGATTTGAATCTATTGAGTACTCCTGCCCTGAGAGCTGCACGTAATACATAATAATAACAGCGATTTGAATCTATTGAGTGCTCCTGCCCTTAGAGCTGCACCTAATACACTAAAATAACTGCAATTTGAATCTACTGAGTACTCCTGCCCTGAGAGCTGCACGTAATGCACTAAAAAACAGTGATTTGAGTCTATTGAGTACTCCTGCCCTGAAAGCAGCGCGTAATACACTAAAATAACAGCGATTTGAATCTATTGAGTACTCCTGCCCTGAGAGCTGCACGTAATACACTAAAATAACAGTGATTTGAAACTGTTGAGTACTATTGCCCTGAGAGCAGCGCCTAATACACTAAAATAACAGCGATTTGAATCTATTGAGTACTCCTGCCCTGAGAGCTACACGTAATACACTAAAATAACAGCGATTTGAATCTATTGAGTACTCCTGCCCTGAGATCTGCACGTAATACACTAAAATAACAGCGATTTGAATCTATTGAGTACTCCTGCCCTTAGAGCTGCACGTAATACACTAAAATAACAGCGATTTGAATATATTGAGTACTCCTGCCCTGAGAGCTGCACGTAATACACTAAAATAACAGCGATTTGAATCTATTGAGTAGTCCTGCCCTGAGAGCTGCTCGTAATACACTAAAATAACAGCGATTTGAATCTATTGAGTACTACTGCTCTGAGAGCTGCTCGTAACAAACTAAAATAACAGCGATTTGAATCTATTGAGTACAAATGCCCTTAGAGCTGCACGTAATACACTAAAATAACAGCAATTTGAATCTATTGAGTGCTCCTGCCCTTAGAGCTGCACGTAATACACTAAAATAACTGCGATTTCAATCTATTGAGTACTCCTGCCTTGAGAGCAGCGAGTAATACACTAAAATAACAGTGATTTGAATCTATTGAGTACTCCTGCCCTGAGAGCAGCGCGTAATACACTAAAATAACAGTGATTTGAATCTATTGAGAACTCCTTCCCTGAGAGCTGCACGTAATACATAATAATAACAGCGATTTGAATCTATTGAGTGCTCCTGCCCTTAGAGCTGCACCTAATACACTAAAATAACTGCAATTTGAATCTATTGAGTACTCCTGCCCTGAGAGCTGCACGTAATGCACTAAAAAAACAGCGATTTGAGTCTATTGAGTACTCCTGCCCTGAGAGCTGCACGTAATGCACTAAAATAACAGCAATTTGAATCAATTGAGTACTCCTGCCCTGAGATCTGCACGTAATGCACTAAAATAACAGCGATTTGAACCTATTGAGTACTCCTGCCCTGAGAGGTGCATGTAATACACTAAAAAAACAGCGATTTGAATCTATTGAGTACTCCTGCTCTGAGAGCTGCACGTAATGCACTAAAATAACAGCGATTTGAACCTATTGAGTACTCCTGCCCTGAGACCTCCACGTAATACATAATAATAACAGCGATTTGAACCTATTGAGTACTCCTGCCCTGAGAGCTGCACGTAATGCACTAAAATAACAGCGATTTGAATCTATTGAGTACTCCTGCCCTGAGAGCTGCACGTAATACATAATAATAACAGCGATTTGAATCTATTGAGTGCTCCTGCCCTTAGAGCTGCACCTAATACACTAAAATAACTGCAATTTGAATCTACTGAGTACTCCTGCCCTGAGAGCTGCACGTAATGCACTAAAAAACAGTGATTTGAGTCTATTGAGTACTCCTGCCCTGAAAGCAGCGCGTAATACACTAAAATAACAGCGATTTGAATCTATTGAGTACTCCTGCCCTGAGAGCTGCACGTAATACACTAAAATAACAGTGATTTGAAACTGTTGAGTACTATTGCCCTGAGAGCAGCGCCTAATACACTAAAATAACAGCGATTTGAATCTATTGAGTACTCCTGCCCTGAGAGCTGCACGTAATGCACTAAAAAACAGCGATTTGAGTCTATTGAGTACTCTTGCCCTGAGAGCTGCACGTAATGCACTAAAATAACAGCGATTTGAATCTATTGAGTACTCCTGCCCTGAGATCTGCACGTAATGCACTAAAATAACAGCGATTTGAACCTATTGAGTACTCCTGCTCTGAGAGCTGCACGTAATGCACTAAAATAACAGCGATTTGAACCTATTGAGTACTCCTGCCCTGAGAGCTGCACGTAATACACTAAAATAACAGCAATTTGAATCTATTGAGTACTCCTGCCCTGAGAGCAGCGAGTAATAGACTAAAATAACAGTGATTTGAATCTATTGAGTACTCCTGCCCTGAGAGCTGCACGTAATGCACTAAAAAACAGTGATTTGAGTCTATTGAGTACTCCTGCCCTGAAACCAGCGCGTAATACACTAAAATAACAGCGATTTGAATCTATTGAGTACTCCTGCCCTGAGAGCTGCACGTAATACACTAAAATAACAGTGATTTGAATCTGTTGAGTACTATTGCCCTGAGAGCAGCGCCTAATACACTAAAATAACAGCGATTTGAATCTATTGAGTTCTCCTGCCCTGAGAGCTGCACGTAATACACAAAAATAACAGCGATTTGAATCTATTGAGTACTCCTGCCCTGAGAGCTACACGTAATACACTAAAATAACAGCGATTTGAATCTATTGAGTACTCCTGCCCTGAGAGGTGCACGTAATACACTAAAATAACAGCGATTTGAATCTATGGAGTACTCCGGCCCTGAGAGCTGCACGTAATACACTAAAATAACAGCGATTTGAATCTATTGAGTACTCCTGCCCTGAGAGCTGCATGTAATACACTAAAATAACAGCGATTTGAATCTATTGAGTGCTCCTGCCCTGAGAGGTGCATGTAATACACTAAAATAACAGCGATTTGAATCTATTGAGTACTCCTGCTCTGAGAGCTGCACGTAATGCACTAAAATAACAGCGATTTGAACCTATTGAGTACTCCTGCCCTGAGAGCTGCACGTAATGCACTAAAATAACAGCAATTTGAATCTGTTGAGTACTCCTGCCCTGAGACCTCCACGTAATACATAATAATAACAGCGATTTGAACCTATTGAGTACTCCTGCCCTGAGAGCTGCACGTAATGCACTAAAATAACTGCGATTTGAATCTATTGAGTACTCCTGCCCTGAGAGCTGCACGTAATACATAATAATAACAGCGATTTGAATCTATTGAGTGCTCCTGCCCTTAGAGCTGCACCTTATACGCTAAAATAACTGCAATTTGAATCTATTGAGTACTCCTGCCCTGAGAGCTGCACGTAATACACTAAAATAACAGTGATTTGAATCTATTGAGTACTCCTGCCCTGAGAGCTGCACGTAATACACAAAAATAACAGCGATTTGAATCTATTGAGTACTCCTGCCCTGAGAGCAGCGAGTAATACACTAAAAAAACAGTGATTTGAATCTATTGAGTACCCCTGCCCTCAGAGCTGCACGTAATAGACTAAAATAACAGCGATTTGAATCTATTGAGTACTCCTGCCCTGAGAGGTGCATGTAATACACTAAAATAATAGCGATTTGAATCTATTGAGTACTCCTGCCCTGAGAGCTGCATGTAATACACTAAAATGACAGCGATTTGAATCTACTGAGTACTCCTGCCCTGAGAGGTGCATGTAATACGCTAAAATAACAGCGATTTGAATCTATTGAGTACTCCTGCCCTGAGAGCTGCACGTAATACACTAAAATAACAGCGATTTAAATCTATTGAGTACTCCTGCCCTGAGAGGTGCACGTAATACACTAAAATAACAGCGATTTGAATCTATGGAGGCCCTGAGAGCTGCACGTAATACACTAAAATAACAGCGATTTGAATCTATTGAGTACTCCTGCCCTGAGAGCTGCATGTAATACACTAAAATAACAGCGATTTGAATCTATTGAGTGCTCCTGCCCTTAGAGGTGCATGTAATACACTAAAATAACAGCGATTTGAATCTATTGAGTACTCCTGCCCTGAGAGCTGCACGTAATACACTAAAATAACAGCAATTTGAATCTATTGAGTACTACTGCTCTGAGAGCTGCTCGTAATACACTAAAATAACAGCGATTTGAATCTATTGAGTACTAATGCCCTGAGAGCTGCACGTAATACACTAAAATAACAGCGATTTGAATCTATTGAGTGCTCCTGCCCTTAGAGCTGCACGTAATACACTAAAATAACTGCGATTTCAATCTATTGAGTACTCCTGCCTTGAGAGCAGCGAGTAATACACTAAAATAACAGTGATTTGAATCTATTGAGTACTCCTGCCCTGAGAGCAGCGCGTAATACACTAAAGTAACAGCGATTTGAATCTATTGAGTACTCCTGCCCTGAGAGGTGCATGTAATACACTAAAATAACAGCGATTTGAATCTATTGAGTACTCCTGCTCTGAGAGCTGCACGAAATGCACTAAAATAACAGCGATTTGAACCTATTGAGTACTCCTGCCCTGAGAACTGCACGTAATGCACTAAAATAACAGCAATTTGAATCTATTGAGTACTCCTGCCCTGAGACCTCCACGTAATACATAATAATAACAGCGATTTGAACCTATTGAGTACTCCTGCCCTGAGAGCTGCACGTAATGCACTAAAATAACAGCGATTTGAATCTATTGAGTGCTCCTGCCCTGAGAGCTGCACGTAATACATAATAATAACAGCGATTTGAATCTATTGAGTGCTCCTGCCCTTAGAGCTGCACCTAATACACTAAAATAACTGCAATTTGAATCTATTGAGTACTCCTGCCCTGAGAGCTGCACGTAATACACTAAAATAACAGCGATTTGAATCTATTGAGTACTCCTGCCCTGATAGCTGTACGTAATACACTAAAATAACAGCGATTTGAATCTATTGAGTACTCCTGCCCTGAGAGCAGCGAGTAATACACTAAAAAAACAGTTATTTGAATCTATTGAGTACTCCTGCCCTGAGAGCAGCACGTAATACACTAAAATAACAGCGATTTGAATCTATTGAGTACTCCTGCCCTGAGAGCTGCACGTAATACACTAAAATAACAGTGATTTCAATCTGTTGAGTACTATTGCCCTGAGAGCTGCACGTAATACACTAAAATAACAGCGATTTGAATCTATTGAGTACTCCTGCCCTGAGAGCTGCACGTAATGCACTAAAAAACAGCGATTTGAGTCTATTGAGAACTCCTGCCCTGAGAGCTGCACGTAATGCACTAAAATAACAGCGATTTGAATCGATTGAGTACTTCTGCCCTGAGATCTGCACGTAATGCACTAAAATAACAGCGATTTGAACCTATTTAGTACTCCTGCTCTGAGAGCTGCACGTAATGCACTAAAATAACAGCGATTTGAACCTATTGAGTACTCCTGCCCTGAGAGCTGCACTCAATACACTACAATAACAGCGACTTGAATCTATTGAGTACTCCTGCCCTGAGAGCTACACGTAATACACTAAAATAACAGCGATTTGAATCTATTGAGTGCTCCTGCCCTGAGAGCTGCACGTAATACACTAAAATAACAGCGATTTGAATCTAATGAGTGCTCCTGCCCTGAGAGCTGCACGTAATACACTAAAATAACAGCGATTTGAATCTATTGAGTGCTCCTGCCCTGAGAGCTGCACGTAATACACTAAAATAACAGCGATTTGAATCTATTGAGTACTCCTGCCCTGAGAGCTACACGTAATACACTAAAATAACAGCGATTTGAATCTATTGAGTACTCCTGCCCTGAGAGGTGCATGTAATACACTAAAATAACAGCGATTTGAATCTATTGAGTACTCCTGCCCTGAGAGCTGCATGTAATACATTAAAATAACAGCGATTTGAATCTACTGAGTACTCCTGCCCTGAGAGGTGCATGTAATACACTAAAATAACAGCGATTTGAATCTATTGAGTACTCCTGCCCTGAGAGCTGCACGTAATACACTAAAATAACAGCGATTTGAATCTTTTGAGTACTCCTGCCCTGAGAGGTGCACGTAATACACTAAAATAACAGCGATTTGAATCTATTGAGTACTCCTGCCCTGAGAGCTGCACGTAATACACTAAAATAACAGCGATTTGAATCTATTGAGTACTCCTGCCCTGAGAGCTGCATGTAATACACTAAAATAACAGTGATTTGAATCTATTGAGTGCTCCTGCCCTGAGAGGTGCATGTAATACACTAAAATAACTGCGATTTGAATCTATTGAGTACTCCTGCCCTGAGAGCTGCACGTAATACACTAAAATAACAGCAATTTGAATCTATTGAGTACTACTGCTCTGAGAGCTGCTCGTAATACACTAAAATAACAGCGATTTGAATCTATTGAGTACTAATGCCCTGAGAGCTGCACGTAATACACTAAAATAACAGCGATTTGAATCTATTGAGTGCTCCTGCCCTTAGAGCTGCACGTAATACACTAAAATAACTGCGATTTCAATCTATTGAGTACTCCTGCCTTGAGAGCAGCGAGTAATACACTAAAATAACAGTGATTTGAATCTATTGAGTACTCCTGCCCTGAGAGCAGCGCGTAATACACTAAAATAACAGCGATTTGAATCTATTGAGTATTCCTGCCCTGAGAGCTGCACGTAATGCACTAAAAAACAGCGATTTGAGTCTATTGAGTACTCCTGCCCTGAGAGCTGCACGTTATGCACTAAAATAACAGCGATTTGAACCTATTGAGTACTCCTGCCCTGAGAGGTGCATGTAATACACTAAAATAACAGCGATTTGAATCTATTGAGTACTCCTGCCCTGAGAGCTGCATGTAATACATTAAAATAACAGCGATTTGAATCTACTGAGTACTCCTGCCCTGAGAGGTGCATGTAATACACTAAAATAACAGCGATTTGAATCTATTGAGTACTCCTGCCCTGAGAGCTGCACGTAATACACTAAAATAACAGCGATTTGAATCTTTTGAGTACTCCTGCCCTGAGAGGTGCACGTAATACACTAAAATAACAGCGATTTGAATCTATTGAGTACTCCTGCCCTGAGAGCTGCACGTAATACACTAAAATAACAGCGATTTGAATCTATTGAGTACTCCTGCCCTGAGAGCTGCATGTAATACACTAAAATAACAGTGATTTGAATCTATTGAGTGCTCCTGCCCTGAGAGGTGCATGTAATACACTAAAATAACTGTGATTTGAATCTATTGAGTACTCCTGCCCTGAGAGCTGCACGTAATACACTAAAATAACAGCAATTTGAATCTATTGAGTACTACTGCTCTGAGAGCTGCTCGTAATACACTAAAATAACAGCGATTTGAATCTATTGAGTACTAATGCCCTGAGAGCTGCACGTAATACACTAAAATAACAGCGATTTGAATCTATTGAGTGCTCCTGCCCTTAGAGCTGCACGTAATACACTAAAATAACTGCGATTTCAATCTATTGAGTACTCCTGCCTTGAGAGCAGCGAGTAATACACTAAAATAACAGTGATTTGAATCTATTGAGTACTCCTGCCCTGAGAGCAGCGCGTAATACACTAAAATAACAGCGATTTGAATCTATTGAGTATTCCTGCCCTGAGAGCTGCACGTAATGCACTAAAAAACAGCGATTTGAGTCTATTGAGTACTCCTGCCCTGAGAGCTGCACGTAATGCACTAAAATAACAGCGATTTGAACCTATTGAGTACTCCTGCCCTGAGAGGTGCATGTAATACACTAAAATAACAGCGATTTGAATCTATTGAGTACTCCTGCTCTGAGAGCTGCACGTAATGCACTAAAATAACAGCGATTTGAACCTATTGAGTACTCCTGCCCTGAGAGCTGCACGTAATGTACTAAAATAACAGCAATTTGAATCTATTGAGTACTCCTGCCCTGAGACCTCCACGTAATACATAATAATAACAGCGATTTGAACCTATTGAGTACTCCTGCCCTGAGAGCTGCACGTAATGCACTAAAATAACAGCGATTTGAACCTATTGAGTACTCCTGCCCTGAGAGGTGCATGTAATACACTAAAATAACAGCGATTTGAATCTATTGAGTACTCCTGCTCTGAGAGCTGCACGTAATGCACTAAAATAACAGCGATTTGAACCTATTGAGTACTCCTGCCCTGAGAGCTGCACGTAATGCACTAAAATAACAGCAATTTGAATCTATTGAGTAGTCCTGCCCTGAGACCTCCACGTAATACATAATAATAACAGCGATTTGAACCTATTGAGTACTCCTGCCCTGAGAGCTGCACGTAATGCACTAAAATAACAGCGATTTGAATCTATTGAGTACTACTGCCCTGAGAGCAGCGCATAATACACTAAAATAACAGCGATTTGAATCTATTGAGTGCTCCTGCCCTGAGAGCTGCACGTAATACACTAAAATAACAGCGATTTGAATCTAATGAGTGCTCCTGCCCTGAGAGCTGCACGTAATACACTAAAATAACAGCGATTTGAATCTATTGAGTGCTCCTGCCCTGAGAGCTGCACATAATACACTAAAATAACAGCGATTTGAATCTATTGAGTACTCCTGCCCTGAGAGCTCACGTAATACACTAAAATAACAGCGATTTGAATCTATTGAGTACTCCTGCCCTGAGAGGTGCATGTAATACACTAAAATAACAGCGATTTGAATCTATTGAGTACTCCTGCCCTGAGAGCTGCACGTAATACACTAAAATAACAGCGATTTGAATCTATTGAGTACTCCTGCCCTGAGAGGTGCACGTAATACACTAAAATAACAGGGATTTGAATCTATTGAGTACTCCTGCCCTGAGAGCTGCACGTAATACACTAAAATAACAGCTATTTGACTCTATTGAGTACTCCTGCCCTGAGAGCTGCATGTAATACACTAAAATAACAGTGATTTGAATCTATTGAGTGCTCCTGCCCTGAGAGGTGCATGTAATACACTAAAATAACAGCGATTTGAATCTATTGAGTACTCCTGCCCTGAGAGCTGCACGTAATACACTAAAATAACAGCAATTTGAATCTATTGAGTACTACTGCTCTGAGAGCTGCTCGTAATACACTAAAATAACAGCGATTTGAATCTATTGAGTACTAATGCCCTGAGAGCTGCACGTAATACACTAAAATAACAGCGATTTGAATCTATTGAGTGCTCCTGCCCTTAGAGCTGCACGTAATACACTAAAATAACTGCGATTTCAGTCTATTGAGTACTCCTGCCTTGAGAGCAGCGAGTAATACACTAAAATAACAGTGATTTGAATCTATTGAGTACTCCTGCCCTGAGAGCAGCGCGTAATACACTAAAATAACAGCGATTTGAATCTATTGAGTATTCCTGCCCTGAGAGCTGCACGTAATGCACTAAAAAACAGCGATTTGAGTCTATTGAGTACTCCTGCCCTGAGAGCTGCACGTAATGCACTAAAATAACAGCGATTTGAACCTATTGAGTACTCCTGCCCTGAGAGGTGCATGTAATACACTAAAATAACAGCGATTTGAATCTATTGAGTACTCCTGCTCTGAGAGCTGCACGTAATACACTAAAATAACAGCGATTTGAACCTATTGAGTACTCCTGCCCTGAGAGCTGCACGTAATGCACTAAAATAACAGCAATTTGAATCTATTGAGTACTCCTGCCCTGAGACCTCCACGTAATACATAATAATAACAGCGATTTGAACCTATTGAGTACTCCTGCCCTGAGAGCTGCACGTAATGCACTAAAATAACAGCGATTTGAATCTATTGAGTACTCCTGCCCTGAGAGCTGCACGTAATACACTAAAATAATAGCGATTTGAATCTATTGAGTACTCCTGCCCTGAGAGCTACACGTAATACACTAAAATAACAGCGATTTGAATCTATTGAGTACTCCTGCCCTTAGAGCTGCATGTAATACACTAAAATAACAGCGATTTGAATCTATTGAGTACTACTGCCCTGAGAGCAGCGCATAATACACTAAAATAACAGCGATTTGAATCTATTGAGTGCTCCTGCCGTGAGAGCTGCACGTAATACACTAAAATAACAGCGATTTGAATCTAATGAGTGCTCCTGCCCTGAGAGCTGCACGTAATACACTAAAATAACAGCGATTTGAATCTATTGAGTGCTCCTGCCCTGAGAGCTGCACGTAATACACTAAAATAACAGCGATTTGAATCTATTGAGTACTCCTGCCCTGAGAGCTACACGTAATACACTAAAATAACAGCGATTTGAATCTATTGAGTACTCCTGCCCTGAGAGGTGCATGTAATACACTAAAATAACAGCGATTTGAATCTATTGAGTACTCCTGCCCTGAGAGCTGCATGTATTACATTAAAATAACAGCGATTTGAATCTACTGAGTACTCCTGCCCTGAGAGGTGCATGTAATACACTAAAATAACAGCGATTTGAATCTATTGAGTACTCCTGCCCTGAGAGCTGCACGTAATACACTAAAATAACAGCGATTTGAATCTATTGAGTACTCCTGCCCTGAGAGCAGCGCGTAATACACTAAAATAACAGCGATTTGAATCTATTGAGTACTCCTGCCCTGAGAGCTGCACTTAATGCACTAAAAAACAGCGATTTGAGTCTATTGAGAACTCCTGCCCTGAGAGCTGCACGTAATGCACTAAAATAACAGCGATTTGAATCTATTGAGTACTACTGTCCTGAGAGCTGCACGTAATACACTAAAATAACAGCGATTTCAATCTATTGAGTAGTCCTGCCCTGAGAGCAGCGCGTAATACACTAAAATAACAGCGATTTGAATCTATTGAGTACTCCTGCCCTGAGAGCTGCACGTAATGCACTAAAAAACAGCGATTTGAGTCTATTGAGAACTCCTGCCCTGAGATCTGCACGTAATACACTAAAATAACAGCGATTTGAATCTATTGAGTACTACTGTCCTGAGAGCTGCACGTAATACACTAAAATAACAGCGATTTGAATCTATTGAGTGCTCCTGCCCTGAGAGCTGCACGTAATGCACTAAAATAACAGCGATTTGAATCTATTGAGTACTACTGTCCTGAGAGCTGCACGTAATACACTAAAATAACAGTGATTTGAAACTATTGAGTACTCCTGCCCTGAGAGCTGCAGGTAATACACTAAAATAACAGCGATTTGAATCTATTGAGTACTACTGTCCTGAGAGCTGCACGTAATACACTAAAATAACAGTGATTTGAATCTATTGAGTACTCCTGCCCTGAGAGCTGCACGTAATACACTAAAATAACAGCGATTTGAATCTATTGAGTACTCCTGCCCTGAGAGCTGCACGTAATACACTAAAATAACAGCGATTTGAATCTATTGAGTACTCCTGCCCTGAGAGCTGCACGTAATGCACTAAAATAACAGCGATTTGTTGACTGATCATACTTTCCACAGTTGTTTGATAGACTTGTAACAGGCACGAGCGCGCAAGAGAAAGAAGAGGGCAAGCATGGATGGCAGGTTAACAGACTAGTGAGATACTAGCGTGTTGTGCTAGCGATAACGATTTAGATAAAAGCTAGCGATGTCAGATTAATGTGATAATATTAGACAATATCTCAAATATGTTGATGATTTAGTTATATTTAGCAATATAAACAACAAGAAATGTTAGTAAATAGAGATTCAAAACAAGAAGCAAGGCAGACAGAAGCGTGAAAAAGTGTAACCAAATATGCATTTCTAAGTTAATAAGCTAATACTTTAGTAACAGTGATGTCCACGTTAGGTTTTTATGTCCTCGAAGATATTAGAAATAGTTGCAGGACGATAAATTATTAATCATATCCACAGTCATATACTCATACATGAAGATTTGAAATTATTTAAATTTTTACTGTTTGTTATAGAAGGCGGTCATTTTCTCTAAGGGTTTATTTCATCCAAAATACAGTAATACATTAGATGTTATATTTAGACATTGTTGTTTCTGCGTAAATATGTTAAAATGCAATTTTGTCTGTGATCAAGGCTGAACTTTCAACATTCAACAGTTTAGTGTTTACTTGATTGTTCAGTCATTGTTGTGCTGAAATATTGTTGGTCAATTTAGAATTTTATACCAATAAATTACATATATGCCTATATTTGAGGTTAACATTGTTTTAAAATTTTGTGCGTTTGTTTTATTTATTTTCTTTGTTGCTGTGTAATATATGGAAGCCCGTTTGTTCCATATATTACAGTGGAGTAAAACATAATTCTACAAGTCATAATGAGAAACTCTCATAATTTTGACTTCATATTGAGAAACTTTCACGTAATTATGACTTAAAGAATCTTTTATTTTTTTACTCAACCGTGGCAGAAACGGGCTTCCATAGTAATAGGCAATGATGGAGGTGAGTTAGATGTTCAGTGTGGAAGAACTACAGTAATGGGGATTACAGAGGTGGATTTACTGTGAAAGATCCACCAGAGAAGTCAAAGAACTGTAGCTGAAATCCTGGCAATGGCACCAAAACAACAAGCATATTGTCTGGTGTCCTTCTGAGTGAAAAATAAGTGTGCTTATATGCTAAGAATATTGTGATGAGTTGTTTGTTGAAGGTGAAAGTAAAATCTGTATTGTTGACGTCTAACTTTTTTACATACTACGGTGTATAAAAAAAAGCACTGCCAGGAATTGTCAACTGTATTTGTTCCACTGGAGGCAAGCTTAGAGAACCCAAGTGCAGCTTTATTTCAATTTCAAATTTAACAAAACAAACATGGCATGATGAAGCAAGACCTCACCAAACAGCGGATACAGGTAACAAAACTTGACCAAGACACATGGCAAACATGAGGGCTTAAATACACAGACTAATGACAAGGGACACCTGTGAACAATGAACAGAGGATTAACCAATGACAAGACACATAGCAGGATCACATGACAAACAGGGAATCACATGACAGACATGTAACATGACATAAACAAACCAAAACGTGACAGTAGTCCTGTCTTTTATTGTCTTATAAGGTGCAAACTGAATTTTTTTTTAACAAGGGTCTTTAAATTGGGGTATGCAGTGCTACTTCACTGAGTCTGCCAATTAATGTTGATCATAAATAAATAAAATTGTTCAAAAAAATAAAACCACGGGTAAAAAAACCCATCAGAAAGTAAGTCCATTTGAAATATATGCTCTCTCAAATGAAAGTAAGAGCACTGTCAGCTGATAGTGTAATAATATGATGTTTTTGGTGAATCATATTTGCCCCAAAAATTGCCGTTTAGGCTAATTCTGACACATTAACAGCAATGTTTATTAATGTGTATTGGTCTTGTAAATAATTAAAGTTGTAATGTGTTGCATATAAATGCAGGATTCACTTTGAAACTGGAATTGACAGTGATAACTAGTATTATTACTTTTATTAGGAACTAGTAAAATGCAATGCAAATGGAAACTAATGCAAACATTTCAGCTAAATATCCATTTGATTAGTAAAATAAAATGTATGATTTTAAATAAAATTGTATAAAATAATTTAGAAGTAGTCCAATCAGCTAATGAAATGTGATTTTATTGCAATGTGTTAGTTGTGATGTATAAATGTAAATGTTAACAATGATGAATAATGGTGCCTGTGCAATAAGAGTAGTGTGCATTTTTTTAGTCTATTGTGTTAATATAATATAACTTATTAATCATAATATGGTTAATTTCTATTAGTATCAGAGGTCTATATGTTTAATATGTAGTTTTGTTTGACATATTTTATATTGGGGGTCCCTGGTCCTTGTTTTTATCATGTAAGGGGTCCTTGGTAGCCTGACTTCGTCATACTCATATTCTAGAAAGAATGTGAGTCTGATACTGCTCCATTGGGCTGTGATTATGGGGCGTGTTTCAACCGAACCAGGAAAGAAAATGCCTCTGCATTCAATTGGATAGACCTACAACCAATCAGAGCAACGGAGTAAATGACGCATGTTCTTCATTCATCTTTCCGACCGACAAATGCCTTGATCGCGGTTCTCTGTTCCTCTTTTAAAAGCAATGCGCTGTTGATAACTTCTATAACAGACGCGATGGCGGAATCTACACGATTATTGTTATTTCATAAACAAAGTTCGGGAGGAGCACGTTCAAATAATCAATCCAATCAACTTGTCATCAAACAATACCATGTCTAACGTTACCCTATCAGCATGAGAGGAAGCATATTCACTCTAACTCACCTAACACTCCTCGACAGTTTTTCTGCATCCCTCCACCACCCCGACTCCTCACTCTTGGCTTGTTCTTTCACAGCCATGAATACGGGGGAGTAGGCCTACTCTGGGTTCGGGGCGAATACCGATCACGGAGCCCTCTCCTCGGACAGCACGTCATATACGCATTTATTCTATCTGACTTATTTGTAAGTGTGAACTCGTGAAATCTCAATTCTCCAGCGGCAGAACTTTGTTGTAAATGAATTCAACCCAAGCGCTCTTTGGTGACGTGAGCATTACGTAACTGCACCTCATCTGTCAATCATCGTATAAAGCCCGCCCTGGCAATTTGATTGGTCCGAACCTTTTTTGACTGATCATAATTACTCCTCAATGGATCGAGTCCAGACCGAACTTCCCGACCAAAAATTGTTGTGGGCGGGGTTCGGGCTGGCAGCCAGGCTAGGTCCTTGGCCTAAAAAAATGTAAAATTGCTGCTTTATGACAAATAAAGTGTAATGTAATTGTGTATGGATTGTAAAAATACTCATTTGTTTTTCATGAGATTCAATGAAAATGTAAGTAATTATGTAAAAGAAAAATGTTGTGTGTGCTGTACGTTTTGATGTTATTAATGTTATTTTTCATCTTTTGCTTTCAGGTTGGTTGTATAGAAGCCAAAGTAATCCATGTGAGTACAGAAACAGAGGAGTGCAAATTGAAATGCAGACTTGCCATGTTCAGGATCATAGTGGCTCCAGTAAAATCCAGTTATGGGAAGGTCAGGTGGGGTCCATGATAAAAGGATACACCTACAAATTGAGCAATTTGAGCTCCAGGTCATTTGCTGGACATTTGTTTTAGACCACCACTCTCACTCCAGAAATAAAGGAAACTGCAGCGTTGTGTGGGGTCAGCAGAAATGTGAGCTTTCACATCACCGAACCAGAGGTGCTTACAGTCGGAGGCACTGATACAATTTCATCTATGCCAAAGATGTGGTTTGTTGCAGAAATCTGCCAACTAACCGGCCAACAGCGAGTGGCAACATGACCGTAGATGCAGGGGTGATGCATGAGCTCTCGGTGCCACACTCTTGTGTAAAGAGGCGTTTGAAAGCTGAGAAGCTTGTGCTGGTGGATCGCAGAGATCTTGAGGAGCACTTTTTGGTTATTTATTAGACAGTTTAAAGTTTCAATTCAGGGCAATGGGCTAACTTCAATTGAATGTGTAGTTGCTGAAACTGCAGTAAGAGTAAGTAAGTAAACTTTAATTATATAGCACCCATCACAGATAGAAATCACAAAGTGCTTTACAAGTGCAAAAATGTAAATAAAAGAACAATAAAACACAGATAAAACTATCAGAGCTAAAAACAAAACATAAAACATAAAAGCCCAATCAACTAAAAGCTTGTCTAAATAAAAGTGTCTTCAGCTGCTATGTAAAAGAATCAACAGATTCGCCCACACGCTTCGACAGGGGCAGGGCGAGCCAGAGTTTGGGGGAAACTGCCTGAGAGGACAGGTCCCCCCGAGTTTTAAAGCGGGTTTTGGGGACCATCAGGAGGTTTTGCCCTGAGGACCGCAGAGTGTGGGAGGACGAGTAGGGGGTCAACAGGTCTGTGATGTACTGGGTCCATGTAGTGCTCTAAAAGTCAAAACTAATATTTTATAATCAATTCTATGTTTGACTGGAAGCCAATGGAGTGTGGATAAAACCGGTGTAATGTGTGTCCGTTTTGGAGACGACTTATTTGTTAAAACAAGTAAAAAGAGAATTACAATAATCTAAACAAGAAGAAATAAAGGTATGAATAATCATCTCCTTGTCAGCTTTGGACAACAATGTTCTCAATTTAGAAATATTTCTCAACTGATAAAAACAGTTTCTGACCAACTGTCTAGAATGACGATCCAGAGACATCGATTGGTCGAACAAAACCCCAAGGTTTCTAAGGCTTAACTGGACGGATGAGCCCAAGGAACAGAGGTGTTGTTTGATTTGTGCTAGTTTTTGGTCTGGAGGAATGATTAAGGTTTCAGTCTTTTTTGTATTCAGTTGTAAGTAGTTATGGTAAAATTCTTAATTTGACATTATTATTATATTACAAAGTGTACTTTTTAAAAGTCTATTAAGAAACATGAAAGGGTTCTCTCTTCTAGTAGGCTACACTTAAGTTGCCTTTAATTTCAGTAATGCACTATCTGCAAGTAAAAATTTTTTTTAAATATACTTTTACTGTTTGCAGTACACAACAAATGTGCATTCAATACAACTAAGCACACTTCTTTTTCACAAGACACAGTTAAAGCTGCAGTCCGCAGTTTTTCCTCTTTGTCGCCATCTCTGTTCGAAATCTGCAATTGCAGTTATTCGTGGAGTTATCAACTTTACGTGAGTGGTACTTCAACACCCTCGACACGGCACAGCGCGGATGAACACAATGTTTGAGGAGAGTGTGTGTCTGTCAGTCGCCGCCGGTGTGGATACTGGCATTCAGAATCACAGATTATTCTTTTTGGAAGTATGAATAATCTCACCTGAACAAGTAATGTCACCTGAACAAGTGAGTAACATCCACTTTTGTTCTGGTTCTGACATTGCAGTAAATCGCTCTGATTAAATCTAACAATTGCTTATAGGCTAAGTTATCATATCATGCAAAACCGTGCAAATTATACTTTGTTCTCAAATTGTTAATGTTAACAACGTCAGCATTGCGTGACCACATGTAATGTCCTTCCGATATGTATCCTTGTTTTCGCATGGGTCCGGTTGCAGTCTCTTTTTTTCTGTAGCCACTCCGAAGTCCGAACGAAGTCTTTAGCATTTTACAGCGGGTGAGTCTCTAGTTGTCACTGGTGATTGTCGTTTGAACCTTTCTGGATCCGCCATCAAATTAATAAGTTTAATTATATCAAGTGCTGTGAGAAAAGGCTATAAATCTCCACCTCCAACATCCTCACACGCAATATAGCCGACTAGCCAAGACTCCTTCTTTATGTGTACAGATGTGTGTGTACAGATGTGTGTGTACAGATGTGTGTGTACAGATGTGACGTAATGACGCAAAGACATGCTCGAATCTCCCGTGGAAATCCACCAGTACCACTGGAATTAAAAACATGCAGCTTTAATCATGGACTTGGATATCATGGGAATGCTGTGTGTTAACAATTGTTGTGTGTTAATGCAGAGCGGATTGAACTGAATGTGATGTGATTTCAGACTCAAGCTGATCACACAGAACTTCAGAATAAACACGAGTTTAAGAAACTTCATCAGTTCCTCAGAGATGAAGAAGAATCTGAGAGAGGAAGAGGAGCAGAAGAATCAGATGATGAAGGACAGACTTGATGAGATGAACAGACACATCTCAGCTCTTTCCCACACAATCAAAGACATCGAGGAAAGATTGAAAGCCAGTGACGTCTCGTTTCTAAAGTTGACACCCAAACTCTGTATTAAGGACTGCTTTGACATCATTCAGCCATACACTTATTGGGATAATAATGTATTGTACACACTGTTTCTCATCCTTCCCTCGGGTCATTTTTACCCGAAACTCATTTTTAAAATAAAAATTGAGTGTTCATCAGAGGGGTCCAAGACCCTAGTACTTTTGTCGCACTTGAACCATGAATACACACATAAAAAATTTAATGGAATAGAAGAGTTTTGTGGTTGTCCTTCCTTTTTTTGTTTTGTGGTTGGTCATTTTGACCCCCATGGGAATGAATGGAATATGCAAGGAATGCTGTAGTAAACAGAAAAACCTAAAAATGTTCAAAATTCAAAATACAACTGCTAAAACTTTACCAAAAAATGATTTTATAATGTCTGCATGTGTATCTGAATGCATACTGAAGAGAAACTGACTTTAGGGCCCAGCGGAACAGCTCATTTACTCCATATAGAGATATAAAGCCATCGAGTCATGAAATATCATGTTATATTATTTTATTTCCACAAGAGGTCGGCAAAGTCAAGTCAAGTCACATTTCGCTTTTTACAATACAGATCAAAGCAGCTTTACAGAGTTAACAGGAAAATAATGCAAAAAAGTTTGTTTCCAGAAGAAAATAGCGTCACAGTCCAGCTTAAGTAAGTTCAGTGATGTTTCATTTTTGTTTTAAAAAAGTTATTAATTTAGTTCATTTATATATATAGCCGCTCTGGAGAAAACCGTGATGTCATCGTCCAGCTCAGTTCAGTTCTTGTATAATAGTGTAAATGCAGGCAGATCAATATTATTGTTGAATATTAAATTAAATGTTCAATTTAATATCCCCAACTAAGCAAGCCAAGCCAATGGCAGCAAATGTGATTACAGTAAACCTTGGAATAAGCAGAAAGACTAACTAAAGCGTAGATGCCATTCTTCTTATGATGTAACGAGTACATCAGGTGTTATAGGAAGTTTTCCCGGTTCCGGCTCACCTAATCTATGCAGCCTAATAATCATTTAACTGATTTGAATAATAGGAATGAATAATGTTCTATGTGAATGCCAGGTAAAAGAGATTAAGAGTGTTTTTAATCTAGATTTGAACTGTCTACTTCCCGGACAATGTTAGTTTGGACTGTTCCAAAGTTTTGGTGATAAATAGGAAAAGGATCTACCGCCAGCAGTCGATTTTGATATTCTAGGTATTATCAACTGGCCAGAGTTTCGAGATCGCAATAGACGTGAAGGACTATAATGCGTTAAGAGCTCGCTCAAGCTAAACCATTTAGTGCTTTGTAAGTAATCAGCAATATTTAAAAAAAATTACGATGTTTAATGGGTAGCCAATGCAGTGTTGACAGAACCGGGCTAATATGGTCATACTTCCTGGTTCTGGTAAGAAGTCGAGCTGCTGCGTTTTGGACCAGCTGTAGTTTGTTTATTAAGCATGCAGGGCAACCACCCAGTAGAGCATTACAATAATCTAGCCTTGAGGTCATGAACGCATGAACTAACTGTTCCACATTTGTCAATGAGAGCATATGGCGTAATTTGGATATATTTTTAAGATGGAAAAATGCAGTTTTACAGATACTAGACACATGACTTTCAAATGAAAGATTGGTATCAAAGAGCACACCCAGGTTCCTAACCGATGACGAAGACTTAACAGAGCAGCCATCAAGTGTTAGACAGTATTCTAGGTTATTACGTGAGGAAGTTTTCTGTCCAATAATTAGAAACTCTGTTTTTTTCAGAATGAGTAAATTGGAGTAAATGAGCTGTTCCGCTGGGCCCTAAAGTCAGTTTCTCTTCAGTATGCATTCAGATACACATACAGACATTATAAAATCATTTTTCAGAAGTAGTAGGAAATTACTAGTCATCCAAATTTTTATATCAGCTATGCATTCCGTTAATTTTGTGAATTGGTAAGTTTCGTCAGGGCTGAAGAAATATAGAGCTGAGTATCATCAGCATAACAGTGAAAACTAATGCCATGCTTCCTGATGATATCTCCTAATGGTAGCATGTGCAGAGTGAACAGCAACGGTCCTAGTACTAAGCCTTGTGGTACGCCATACTTGACTTGTGATCGATAAGACATCTCTTCATGTACTGCTACAAACTGATAACGGTCAGATAAGTATGATTTAAACCATGCTAATGCATTTCCACTAATGCCAACATAATTTTCGAGTCCATTTAAAAGAATGTTGTGGTCGATATTATCAAATGCAGCACTAAGATCGAGTAACACTAATAGAGAGATACAAACACGATCGGATGATAAGAGAAAATCATTTGTGCTTCTGATGATAGCTGTCTCAGTGCTATGGTACGGTCTAAATCCTGACTGGAAATCCTCGCAGATATCATTTCTTTCTAAAAAGGAACATAATTGTGGAGATACTGCCTTTTCTAGTATCTTTGACAGAAAAGGTAGAATCGAGATCGGCCTGTTTTTTAATAAGAGGTTTAATAATAGCCGGCAAGATTTGCTCCTACTTCGTGCAATCCATGGAAAAGCAATGGACAATCTGAAAGCCACCTCATATCAATACCTGCACAGCAACAAAGTCGGTTGTGTCATGTCATACAAACATGATCGTTTTGTTTATATGAAAGCAAATGTAGAGCCTAGCCTTATTTAGGCCATGCCAACAGATGTCCGTTGTTTACATAATGCACAATTTACATTATCTCTTTATGCTGTACAATATATCAGTGTGCCTGTACTGTTTGAGTGAAAATAAAGTTTGATGTAATTTCATTTCATTTAATTATTGCACTGAACTACGATCATGAAAGATAGGCCTGGTTCCTTACTGTACGTTCACACATGCAGCTTGGGAAAACGGTTCTACTACTTTGACTGGAGATGGCGTTACTAGAATTCAGTGCAGAACTGGGAGGATAACATGACGACGTGGCCCAGCATAACGTACAGCAAGATTTGCTCCTACTTCGTGCAATCCATGGCAATAGATGGAAAAGCAATGGACAATCTGAAAGCATTTGAATTGTTTATTAATAAACGCGCCGGCGCCTCCGTGTCCTAATTATATTGTCTACTATATTTGCTTCTTATTTATTAATCCAGGCAATTTGTTGATGAAACATTGATTAAAATGAAGATACAATTTATACAAAACGAAATTCACTTCAACAAGATTGCGTATTTAATCCTAACAGGTATTAAAAAGTAAAATACAAAAGCAGCCCACACAATTACATCACTATGAAAATTTTCATATATAATATTAAAAAATACAATGCATGCAGTATTTGTTGTGTTTATCTGTATTTAATGAACATCATGGCTGGGTGTTGGTAGACAGGAACACAAGGCAAGATTCTAAACCTCACAAGGCACTCTCATATGGCAAGCCGTTTTAGCTTAAATTGTACCCAGCCTTACTTGTTGTAATTTCATTTTAACTAGTAAGAATTTAATTAGAGAACTTTACAATTCAATTCGTACAAGTAGCAATTACAATTAGAGAGCTCTCTAATTCAATTCTTACTAGTAACAATTGCGATTAGAGAGCTCTCTAATTCGATTCTTACAATTTCTGACTGGGCAGACGGAATGTGAACAGTCTCTGGCTGGGCAGCCGGAAGTCTCCTCCTCCTCCGTCCTTTCTGACGGATGTGTGCCGACTCTGCACTGGACGAAACCATCGACGAAGTCCCAGCGCTCGATGAGACCCGTGGTGAGGCTTCAGCTGTCCTGATCTCCTCGTGCCTTTGTGCACATCTAGAAAAGTATTCTAGTAAAGAGATTCCATTCTCTCTCTCTGCAGGAGAAAGTTCGCTACGTGGAATCCACATAGTGACTTGGGACGAGATCTTACAAAAAATAAAAAAAATAAAAAAAATTACCGCTGGATTTAAGGGATGACGGATTCGTTCTGTCACGGAACACACACAGGAGGCTGAAAATCCAAGTGCAGTAATTTTAATTTAAAGGGCAATCCAAACTCATAGTCATCCAGGCAGGGGTCAGTAATACAAGCACAAGCACAAGCACAAGCACAAGCACAAGCACAAGCACAAGCACAAGCACAAGCACAAGCACAAGCACAAGCACCAAACCAGCAACACGAAAGCAGACCAGGAAGTGGTGTGACATTATACAACGAATCCGTACACATACAAACACAGACAGGGCATATCAAACAAGACTAACAATGAACAGCTGGGAACAATGATGACGGGGAACAGCTGAGTGCAATGAACTGATGAGTGACAGTGACAGACAGAATGCTGGGAAATGAAGTCAATAGTGAAGGACACCGTGATAACGAGGACCTCTAGTGACAAACAAGGGAACACAACCAGACACTGTGACACATTTAAAGTAATTTAAAAAAAAAGTTTTATCATTTGTTCATCTGTATTATATCTATGTTTTATTTGTTGAACATCGATTACATTTTTACCCTTAAATGGGGTTTGGGAGTTTTTTGTATTTCCTAATTCGGGGAACAGACACAGTCTCTATATGATGATATCTAGGTGAAAGAGTCTCTATGTAATGGGATTTATCTGACCTCAGTGACGTGAGACAGCTGGCAGACGGTCGGTTTAGCCAGTCTGTGTGCTTCCTGACCTGAGCCCCAGAATGTCATGTTTGAGCTCTTCGCAAAGACTCCCAATGTAAGATATTTTGAGCTGAATTAAAAGGGTTATGCATGAAAATTATGAGGAATGTGCTTAAATGACTATTTATTTATTTATTGATCAAATCTAATAATTTTAAGGTAAATAAAATGAATAAAAATAAAAATTTCCCCAAAAATTGCATTAAAAAATAGAAAAATTATTATCAAAATGAAATAAATAAGCTTTCTGGACAAAAAAACAAAAGTATAATTTTAATAAAATAGAAAGAAAGAAAGAAAGAAAGAAAGAAAGAAAGAAAGAAAGAAAGAAAGAAAGAAAGAAAGAAAGAAAGAAAGAAAGAAATACGTATACCACAATTCTGTTGGCAATATATGAATATATGCATATTATGGGGAATTCTGTAATAATCATGTGGTTCATGTAGTCTGACATATTGAGCGGTGGTACTGGTTCCAGTTAAGTCTTTGTCATGCTTTCATATTGTTTTCATGGAATTATCTGAAGAGTCATCAGTGAAATAAAGGTTTTCATTTACATTTATGCATTTTGCCAGCCATTTTTATCCAACGCGACTTGCAATGCATTATATAAATACTTACGTGTTTTTATTAGACGTAAATCATAATCACATCAAATTGAATTCAGCAACTGTTCCAGAGTCTGTTTGTGAGTGTTATTGCAGTGCACTTTGACCTTTGCTGTTTAAAAAAATATATTATTATTTCGATATCAACAAAAAATTATAAAATTGATTAAGGGTTTAGACTTAACACGCTGTAAATACCTGTGTTGAAGTATAAAATAAAATAAAATAAAATAAGGAAAAGTGTGCAAAATTCAATGAAGATCCTAAAAAATAGGTTAAAGATAAACGGAGCAAAGAGGTTAAATAGATGAAAATAAGTCAGTATAAGGAAATCGACTTCAGTACGTTTGGAAAGTACGTCAGTACGTTTACGCTTCATGTTACGTCAGGAAATATCCTTACATTACCCAACCAAAAATAAAATGACATAAAATCTATAAATCTACCCAGAAAAAGGTACAGGATACACCTTATTATAACCATATTATGCAATGTCAAAAGTAATTGAAATGAAGCAGGAGAGTTGTGTCCCAGTTTGTTTACATTTCTAATTAGCCTCTCAAATTCCTGTAAAGCCACTTCAACCCGGCAGAATGAAAGCATCACTGCGCATCACTACACTGTGTCTTTAAGGAAACTCGTCACTGTGTTTCAGAATGACGGAGATCAAGTCCCAGCATGCATCACTCCACTTCGATAGTATAACCTGCGGCGGGTATTTTCCATGCGACTATGTGCATTCAAAAAGTATAATTTTTTGCATGCTCCGGTAAAGTTTTTGCCTATTTTACTGACTTATATTTTTTATATTCGCGTTTTTTGTTCTAATTTGAACACCTGAACCTCTGAGTTCAGAGAGAAGCAATAATGAAAGTAACAGTGACTGTGCAGCCCGCGCGCCGTGAGCTGTGTGGAGTGGAGCGCGTGCTGTAGGATGAGACACACTTCAGCACTGCTGTCACATTAGTTCAGTTCAGGTGTGTGTGTGTGAGAGAGAGAGAGAGAGGGATGTGGCGGGAGGCTACTGGAGAAACCGGCACACACTATCTAACTACGAATAGTTTCCTATCCATTCTTGAAATTTCTCTGTGAATATAAAACCTGCTGTGATCATGGTGAGCGCTCCTCCTCTCGCGGTGATCTTTATCCTGACATCTGCGCTCATCTGCAGCTTCACCAACGCTGCCAAACTCAACATACCTAAAGTGTTATTACCTCTTGCCAGAAGCACAAAAATCAATTTTACACTGGAAGCAAGTGAAGGATGTTATCGCTGGTAAGTGCATTACATATAGCTTGTAAAGTAGTAAAGAAATACTGATGCATTTCTAGTGTAATATTGAATACCTTCCCCGGTTGTAACAACATGTTTTTGACATGTCAAATGATAAAGAACAGTAGACCATAGACGTTTTTTAAAAGAGTTACTATAACAATAAATGTATTACTGTAAGGATGAGTTCAGAAAGCTCAAGCACGTGGTGCTGTTGTGATGTTGTTATTGTTGCTCAAATCTCACTTTTTTCAATTTCTGTACTTTGTAGATAAGAAAATATTTTAAATCAATGTGATAAATGTCATGCTAAATACTAAGAGTTGCATTTTATTTTAACATTATTGCACTCTTTTTTTTTGCACAGCTATCTCACTCACTCATTATATATTATCTGTATTTATATATTTATAAGTTTAGTTTATTATTAATATCAGATTGTACGTTGCACTTTGCTTGCTAGGAAAACTCAACTACTGGTAAAATGGAAACATTTTACAATAAGGTCAATAAGGTTTTACCTCCTCTTCAGTCTATATTCAACAAAATAATGTTCAAACAGGCAAGGAAAATGACTCGGGACCCTTTCATGAAGAATTCGAACCACTTCTGTCTGGTCGACGTCTCTCTACCTCAAGGTTTAGATACAACCGCTTTACAAAATCTGTTATTCCTTAGCTTAGGCTACACGACTGTTAAACTCTAGTGCGAAGGACACGACTGTGTGACGGTTTTTGATGTGGCTAACTTGTTATGCAGCTTCATTTGCATTGTCCAAAACAAATTTCCCTTAAAAGGTACAAATAAATATTATCATGTCTCATTAGATATGTTAGTTAATGCATAAGCTAAACTTTGTCTCACAATGAGCAATATATTTGTTACACTATTAATTATACTTTGTCAATGATAGTTAATAAAATTACAACTGTTCATTGAGTTCTTGTTAGCTCAGTTCCATTACATAATATTAACAGATACGACTTTTGATTTTAATAATGTATTACTAAATTATGACATTAACTAAGATAATAAATGCTGAAGAAGTATTTTCATTTTAATTGAAACAATGTAGTAAACATGGAACCTTATTGTAAAGTGTTACCGGTGAAATGTGTGTTACATCCTGTCAAAATGCATACATTTCTAAAAGTCCCTCTCCGGAGCCGTGTGTATTATACCTGTATTAATGCATGGTGTGTCCAGGTCGTCGAACCGACCGGAGGTGCTATATTATACCTGTATTAATGCATGGTGTGTCCTCAGGTCGTCGAACCGACCGGAGGTGCTATATTATACCTGTATTAATGCATGGTGTGTCCTCAGGTCGTCGAACCGGCCGGAGGTGCTATATTATACCTGTATTAATGCATGGTGTGTCCAGGTCGTCGAACCGACCGGAGGTGCTATATTATACCTGTATTAATGCATGGTGTGTCCTCAGGTCGTCGAACCGGCCGGAGGTGCTATATTATACCTGTATTAATGCATGGTGTGTCCAGGTCGTCGAACCGACCGGAGGTGCTATATTATACCTGTATTAATGCATGTTGTGTCCTCAGGTCGTCGAACCGGCCGGAGGTGCTATATTATACCTGTATTAATGCATGGTGTGTCCTCAGGTCGTCGAACCGGCCGGAGGTGCTATATTATACCTGTATTAATGCATGTTGTGTCCTCAGGTCGTCGAACCGGCCGGAGGTGCTATATTATACCTGTATTAATGCATGGTGTGTCCTCAGGTCGTCGAACCGACCGGAGGTGCTATATTATACCTGTATTAATGCATGGTGTGTCCTCAGGTCGTCGAACCGGCCGGAGGTGCTATATTATACCTGTATTAATGCATGGTGTGTCCAGGTCGTCGAACCGGCCGGAGGTGCTATATTATACCTGTATTAATGCATGTTGTGTCCTTAGGTCTTCGAACCGGCCGGAGGTGCTATATTATACCTGTATTAATGCATGGTGTGTCCAGGTCGTCGAACTGACCGGAGGTGCTATATTATACCTGTATTAATGCATGTTGTGTCCTCAGGTCGTCGAACCGGCCGGAGGTGCTATATTATACCTGTATTAATGCATGTTGTGTCCTTAGGTCTTCGAACCGGCTGGAGGTGCTATATTATACCTGTATTAATGCATGTTGTGTCCTCAGGGCGTCGAACCGGCCGGAGGTGCTATATTATACCTGTATTAATGCATGTTGTGTCCTTAGGTCGTCGAACCGGCCGGAGGTGCTATATTATACCTGTATTAATGCATGGTGTGTCCTCAGGTCGTCGAACCGGCCGGAGGTGCTATATTATACCTGTATTAATGCATGTTGTGTCCTTAGGTCGTCGAACCGGCCGGAGGTGCTATATTATACCTGTATTAATGCATGTTGTGTCCTCAGGGCGTCGAACCGGCCGGAGGTGCTATATTATACCTGTATTAATGCATGTTGTGTCCTCAGGGCGTCGAACCGGCCGGAGGTGCTATATTATACCTGTATTAATGCATGTTGTGTCCTCAGGGCGTCGAACCGGCCGGAGGTGCTATATTATACCTGTATTAATGCATGTTGTGTCCTCAGGTCGTCGAACCGGCCGGAGGTGCTATATTATACCTGTATTAATGCGTGTTGTGTCCTCAGGTCGTCGAACTGGCCGGAGGTGCTATATTATACCTGTATTAATGCATGGTGTGTCCTCAGGTCGTCGAACCGGCCGGAGGTGGCCAGCGTGGAGGCGGTGGAGGTGGACGAGCGCCAGTGCTCTCAGAGGGCCGTCCTGCAGGCGCGCTCCACCCAGCCCTCCCGCCTCACCAGCATCATCCTCGCTGAAGACGTCTGTGAGTCACACACACTGGGGCTTTCTTATTGTTGGGTAGCTTTGTCATTCCTTGTTAGTTTGTAACCTTATGATTGATCATTACAGAGACAATGTGCTATGCACTGTTATATCAGTTATTAATCCATCTCTCCCACACAATTACAGTGAACTGAGACTGGAGCTTTTGAGCTTCAGAAAGGATGCGTATAAGCACCGTAAATGTATAAAAGTAGTCCAAATGACCTGGGTGCTGTATTACAAGCCATCTAAAATGATTATATACACTGCCCGGCAAAAAAAAGGCACTATTTGAATTTAAATAGGCAAATGCTTAATAAGGGATAGTTCAACCATGTCCATGATAAAAGTGCTCCAGACGGCTCTGAGGGGTTAATAAAGGCCTTCTGAAGTGAAGATCAGGGGCCGTATGCACAAAGAATTTTACCACTAGGAGTACTCCTAAATCGCACTAAAATATTTTAGCTAGGAGTTTTCTCTTAAAAGTTATTCACAACGCCTTTCAGACCTACTCTTAGTAAGGAAAATGGATGGATGACGTCAATTCTCATGCACAAGCTTCCTCGCAATGATCACAGTGATTGGTTGTTAGATGACAGGGCCATCATGCGGGACATAACACAGACGCAACAAATCATGGAATTACGACATCTAAATATGTCTGTGTCCTACACTAAATAATAATAGTAATGTCATCGAAATGCATATATAATGACATGTTTGTGCAGGCCGTGAAGTGTAATTCTAATAAGGCAGAGAGAGAGAAAAGTCTTGAATTAAACTGAATTAAATCAAGGTAGCCTAATACCCTAATTAATGAAAACCGCCACTTGCCTAATAATGAAAAAAAACACTTGCATTAACACTTGCTTGGTTAATTGACATCCTATTAGCCTAAATAGACTACCGTACTTAAAGGAGTAGTTCACTTTTAAAAAAACTTTTGCTGATAATTTACTCACCCCCATGTCATCCAAGATGTCCATGTCTTTCTTTCTTCAGTCGAAAAGAAATTAAGGTTTTTGATGAAAACATTCCAGGATTTTTCTCCATATAATGCACTTTACGGTCCAAGGTCCAAAAGACAGTTTCAGTGCAAACTGCAAACTGTTCAAAGGGCTTTAAACGATTCCAGACGATGAATAATCAAGCGAAACGATCGGTCATTTAAAAAATAAATAACAAAGTTTAAGTTTTATAAGCTCAAATGCCCGCCTTGCTCTGTTCTGTGATGCACGTTCGTGACTCTCCTGTTCGAACTCGTTCATCAAAATGAACAAATCTTTTTTCAAGTCATTTGATTCATTTAACGACCGAAATGAACAAATTGACTCGGAAAAGGATTTGTTCATTTTGATGAACGAGTTCGAACAGGAGAGTCACACAGAACAGAGCAAGGCGAGCATGTGAGCTTATAAAACTTAAACGTTGTTATTTATTTTTGAAATGAGCGATCGTTTCGCTTGATAAGACCCTTATTCATCGTCTGGAATAGTTTAAAGCCATTTGAACAGTTTGCAGTTTGCACTGAAACTGTCATTTGGACCTTGAACCGTTTGGTACCCAGTAAAGTGCATTATATGGAGAAAAATCCTGGAATGTTTTCATCAAAAACCTTAATTTCTTTTCGATTGAAGAAAGAAAGACATGGACATCTTGGATGACATGGGGGTGAGTAAATTATCAGCAAAAGTTTTTTTTTAAAGTGAACTAATCCTTTAAAGCAAGGAAATGTTGCTCCTATTGAAGTAATGTACTAGTTGAATGACGGTGGATTATGAAGTCGCCAAAACAGAAAAGAAAAGCCCAACTGGACGCAGGATCAGTTACTGCTGCTGGCCCAGTTGGTGGTAAAAAAAAAAAAAAGGGAAATTCGGCACTGGGATATCAAGCAAAACTAAGCGTGAGACATGGGAGAGGATTTGTTTGCAGATCAATGCAGCATTCCCGCTTGTGTCGCGGACCCCGGACGACTGCGAGAGGCGCTGGTGTGCGCTACAATCCTTTGTGAATAGGTCTTAGTGAGTTAGGAGTCCTCTCGACTTCTTTTAAGCTGTCCCAGACTTAGCTGCTACTTTTAGGGCTAAAATGCTTCTTGAATTACTCTTAGTGAAAAAAATTAGGAGTCCTAAAGTTAGGAGTGACACGCCCATTATTTTTAGGAGTTGCTGCTGAATTCACCAGTTAGGAGCTACTTTTAGCCTTAAAATTCTTTGTGAATACGGCCCCAGATCAGTAACCTCTGATCAGGTTACTCTGAATGGAAATTAGCTGATATCAATTTATAATGCCTAAATAAGAGTTTGTTTTCCTATTACATATGTCTGTTGTTTGACCATATTATTAGCAAATGTAGTTCAGAGTAGTTGTCCAGCTGTGAAGAATGTCTGAGGCTCAGTCCTTCTGTTGATCTGTGCTCAGTGACAGGACAGGTGCTGCGCTGTGATGCTATAGTGGATGTGATCAGTGAGATCCAGATCGAGTCCACCACGCGAGAGCTTCACCTGGAGGATTCCCCACTGGAGCTGAAGATCCATGCGCTCGACTCCGAGGGTGAGTCTTCACGCACTCATGCTAGCTTGTATCGCAAGGCAAAAACAATACTGTCTGTTTTATAAGGTAATTAACATTACAAACTATAAGGATGTAATTTTGTTGCGATATACCATGGCATTCCTGTTTCACTTTCGAATGAAATAGGATATGTAAAAAGTTATCGTAAAATGAAAACTTCTATTAAAGTCCCCCTGTAGTCAATTTTTTTTTAAAATTTGTCATTTTGGTGAACAAAGGATTCATGCCTTAAAATAGCTTGAATGTAACTCGACACTCTTGCCTCAGTATACACGGTTCTATGAATATGCAAATGAGCCCCGCCTCCACTCACTCAGCTCAGAGATCCACTGGTTGACGATCACACAATGATCTGATTGGTTACAAGGTAGTTTGTGACGTCAGAAACACCAGCGATTTCACACCGTGTTTTTTAAGGAGAAAATACTCCACAATGGTGTTGACTTTGCACATGGTTTGTCTTAAAGCATATTAAAAACACCACATAGAAACCTAAATAACATTTAAAGCTTAATTTTCACCACAGGGGGACTTAAAAATCAAGTGTGCATTGTAATAATACATCTGTCTGGATCTGATGAATGATTTTTGTAGGTTTCAAATTGTTGGAGGAATTAGGATTTTACAGTTTTTTCCACAGGTCAAACCTCAAGCTGTACATTTAAGCATCGAGTCATCATTTGTATTCATTCCAATTAAGCTAAAGATGTAAACAAGTTGATTACAAATCAGCTTGTACTAATTGGACTATACCTTGTACTAATATGGCTAGCATGATTACAATTTCTTAAATTAAAATGAATTTTGATGTAATTGTTTGGACAGGGAGATGCACCTGTTTGGATATCATAATGGAAAAGAGCATCATTATAAGAATAAAATATCTGAAAACAAAATCTTACGTAGTTTGGTATAATATGTGGTTAATATTTCATGGAAATCATAATAACACTCTAATTCGTCATTGACCACTATACACACTTATGCATCGTTGTTAACTACCGCACACATAAACAACAGTTTAAAGCTTCCAGGATGACTCTGACAGTGAAGAAGGACTGTACTGGTGTCATTCATGTGCAGTCTGGGTAAAGTGTTCCTCATTGGCTCTTCAGGGAACACCTTCAGTACTCTAGCCAGTCTGTTGTTCGAGTGGACCATCGTGAAGGATGCCGAAATGGCAGGTTTCCCTGATTCCTACAACACCCTACAGTAAGAGCTCACACTTCCGTCACCACATCTTGCTGCCTTTTACTTGGTCGTGCTCTTTTATCACATTTCCTCATGTTGGCATATTTAAAATGTAATTTTCTTAAGCATAACAAAACAAATATGGATTTCATTATAAGCTCTGAAGAGTGTTGTTTAATCCCTTAGCTGAGGTAAACGCAATATTTATATCGATAGTTCACCCAAAAATAAAAAAAATGTCATATTTTCACTCATTGTATAGACAAAAAAAAACCACCAAAATATTCTGTCTTTTCTTTTATGGAACAAAGAAAGTCATAAAGGTTTGGTACGACACGAGGGTGGGGAATTTATGAATGATCAATTCTTGGTGAACTATCCTTTCAATTATATGTGAATGAAAACTGTCTGTTCTGTCTGGATTGTAATTGCTTAAAGATATATCTTTGCAAAAAACATTCCTTGTGCCAAAACATTAGACAACCATAAGATAGCACCATTTATTGAAGTGAAGGATCTATCCTTCAAATCCTCATTTTACATTAATTTTATATGGCGTCCTCCACGACTGTGCTCTGTTCAAGCTTGCGGCGCGTGTCATGTTGCCGTGTGTGTGTGTGTGTGTGTGTCTGCAGGGTCCTGAGGTTTGCGGAGTCAGCGTACACTCCTCCAGCGTATATCTCTGAGATGGAGCGAGTGGGACATCAGGGCGATATCATCCTCGTTTCAGGAATCAAAACCGGCCACGCCAAACTCAAAGCCAAAATACAAGAGGCCATCTATAAGGTCCATGTCACATGTGTGATTGATTTGATCCTTCATATGAATAGATTTTTGGCCATGTTTTGAGAATAAAGATGTAACGTTATAGATTTTAATATGTTAGCAAGAGTGGTGTTGTGCTCATGAATGTGTTGTCTGCTTGTGGCACACTTCGATCTGGACTGTTTTCAGGATGTCGGTGCTGCCGAGGTCCGACTGCTGATCCTGGAGAACATTCTCTTGAGTCCTGCGTATGATGTGTATCTGCTGGCTGGCACCTCCATCACATACAAAGTCCAGAAAATCCGTCAGGGAAAGATTACTGGTAAGCTTTTATTCATTTATCAATAAATGATTGTGTCTCTGGTAGGGGTGTAACGATGGCCTCATGTGACGATTCGATACATATCCCGATACTGAACTCACAATACCATATTATTGCAATACTCCAAGACACAAAAATATATAATGTTTGATTAAAATGGTAAATTTGGCATTACATTGTGGGTGTATAAGTTTATAAGACTTGGACTTGGTGCTGGAAACCCAAAGCACAGGACAATAGTGACATCAGAATAGCAATATTCATGATTCTGAAGCTGAAAATACAGAATTATTTTAGACGAATATGCTTGATCTCGGTCACTCACTGACTAGATATATTAAAATACTGGTAATATCAGACATTTGGCATTATCAGGACCCACAGATATTCCCCCATTGCTTTATTATACATTATATTCAACATTATATATAGCAGTTTAATGTAGTACTGACACTAAAACAAAGTAACTTTTATTTTGGGTGATCTATACACAATACCTATTATCACTATCCACGAATTGTTGCATTTTTGTATTATTTATGATATATTGTTACACCCCTACTCTTTGGTTATTACAGCGTGTTTGAGATTTTTGGCCAAAAATAACAAACTAATCCGGCTATAATCCATTACCAATGTGTAATAATGGGTCTAATAATAGAAGTTAAAGCTGCACCATTGCCTCTGCCTTGCCATCTAAACCCTGTAGGAAGGCGTCCCTTTAAGGATCCGGATAACACGCCCTCTCTCTAAATTATCAATATATTGATAATCACTATAGTTTTAACTTAAATATTGGGAAAAAATGTCCATATGGGTTGTCGATGTTGTGTTTTACACGGCTGAGTGTGTCGTCCTCATTCCAGAGCTGTCCATGCCCTGTGATCAGTATGAGCTCCAGCTTCAGAACGGTGTGGTCACAGCTAATGGAAACCCTGAGGCTCCTGTCGCACACCTGGACCAGAGCAGCTCTACAGTCTTTGCCCTTCAGCATGGACACACCAACATCGTGCTGGACCACAAGAGTATCCTTCCTTCACACTGGCCAGCTTCAGTTAGACTGATTGCTTGTGTTTGCAGCGGTGTATTTGATGACTTTACTCTGAGGTTTCCTTGATTCTGAACGCCAAGGTCTTGGGATGCAGGGCGTTTCCCGACTCCCCAACAGCACCATCTATGTTGTGGAGCCTGGATACTTGGGTTCGTCTCTTCATTAGCTTTGCATGGAGAAAAATGTCAGGAGTTTTGACAACTTGTAATCTCATTAGGATGATAAATTGATAAGTCATTTAATAAGATGTTTTAGTATAGTTGATTGACTATAATTGCTTGAAACTTTTTTTGTTTGTCGTCTTCTCTGCTAGCATTCAAGATTTATCCTGAGGATCGCTGGGTCCTTGAGACAGGGAGGAAATATGAGATCTTCATTGAAGTGTTTGATAAGTCAGGCCACAAGCTTTATCTGTCTGACGTAAGTTGAGTTTGGACTTTTAAAATATGTCTTTGTTTTTTCTATTCTTTTCAATATCACTAAATGCATCTTCTGCTCATCATGAGTAGAGAGATATCTGAAAACTTCATAAACAATTACTAAATCACTACACTCGCTTAAAGGGATAGCTCACCCGAAAATAAAGCATTGTTCTAGCCTGACACATAAGCACGTTTGAGCTTCTGTTTGCCATATTTGATGTGCTCGAAGTACATTTGCTGATCAGTGTTTATATGATAATAAAAGCCTACATTACATATGGTCATTACATAAAGTTATCAGAAGACTTTTCAATGTTTTTTTGTAATTTTTAATGCATGAAAGTTTTGGTTGCGTTGACTTGTGGGTTTGGAACGACATTAGGGTGAATGACAGAATACACATTTTCCCTTTAAGGTAGATCAATGTTTTATTCATTATTAAAAGATGCACATAAACTTTGATAAACACAACTACAGAATAAAGTACCAGCTGCGCATCAAAAAGCTCATGTGACTGCCTCAAGTCAGTGGACTAATTAACTTTTATGGTATACTCAGTGGTTTTTGTATGTGCAATCTAAACCACACAAGTAATTTATTAAATTTAATAAAAAAAAACACAACAGTGGTTTCCTCAAAGGCTATAAATGTGAATGATGCTTCTGTTCTTTTGAGCATATGAGATGGAAATGGTTCTTTATTAACTAATTGGTTTTACTATATTTTTTTAGTGTAAATTAAATTCAAAACTTGTGGCAGTGTTTTTTTTGTTTTTTTATGAAAACTCATATATTCACAGAATATCCGTATAGAAACCACATTCCCTAGTGAGTACTTTGTGGTTCTGGAATCGTCTGTTAATGGATCTTACCACCACGTGAGAGCTTTAAGACGAGGTCAGACTGGGATTGATGGCACACTGAAAGCAGTCGTCGATCAAGTAGGTTTTTGTCTTGTTACAGGGTGAACATTTGTTTTCTTAAGCACTTAAAATTGTATCATTGACCCCAGTTACAAGGATCTTCCCAGTGTTCAGTGGTGGTTTATCGACACTACTCTAGTTTGTTGTGACCTCGTGTGTGTCTTCAGGCAGGAAGTGTCCACGCACTCTCTGTTCCTGTGCGTAACGAGCAGGACGTGGAGATCTACGACCCCATCGTCCTCAGACCCGCCATCCTCACCTTCCCATGGCAGCCTAAAGAGGGAGCCTACCAGTACACCATCCAGGTGTCGTACGGCTCTCTTTTCTTTGTCAGACACTAATCATTTAGCATTGTAAACACATAAGAGGAAATAGTTTGAATCTGTTCTTATGTGTGAGGTGTGTGCATGAATGTGATGTTGTGTCTGCTTCAGGCGACTGGAGGGAGTGGGAACTTCAGTTGGTCGTCCACTAACGCGGCCGTCGCCACGGTCACAGTGAAGGGCGTGATGACCACGGTCCGGGACGTCGGCGTCAGTGCGGTCTACGCCCACGACGTCAGAAATCCCCTGCACTACGGAGACATGAAGGTGAGGCCAACGCTCATGCTCGTACAAATCAAGATGGGTTTAATTACTGGTCTAGATGTATCATTCTTGAATTTTGTAAAAAATAACTGATTGTGTTTGAGCATAGACATTTTGAGCTCTTCTCTTAGATAATCTGTTTTCTGAAAATGTAATCATTTTAAACAATGTATCAAAATAATATTGTAATCATAATTATTTGTACAAATTGAAATACTGTTGATTGCCATGAATATAGCCTTTGCTGCTGATATGGCGTTAAATCATAAATTAGTGCTGTGCAAAATAAAAGTTTGTTTACGTAATGTGTGTGTACTGTGTATAATTATTTTGTATATATAAATACACACACATGCATGTATATATTTAAGAAAAATTTGTTATTTATATATAAAATATTTATATTTATTTATAATATAAATTATGTTTAAATATATAAACAGTAGATACATGCAAATATTTCTTAAATGAATACATGCATATGTGTATATTTATATATATATACAAATAATTGTGAACTGTACACAAACATATATGACGTAAACGCAAACTTTTATTTAGGATGCGATTAATCGTTGCCCAGCCCGAAATGAATGAGTAATGCGTGTGCTCTGTTGCTCCTGCAGGTGTATGTGATCGAGCCGGTGGGCATGGAGTTCAGCCCGTGTGCAGTGGAGGCCCGCGTGGGCCTGAACCTGGATCTGCCGCTGCGCATCTTCGGTCAGCTGGCCGGAGAGAGGGTGACGCTCAGTGACTGCTCACACTTCGACATGCAGGTGGACATGGAGAGCCACGGCCTCTTCCAGCTGCTGGAGGGTGAGTTCAGTTCACGCTAAACGAACAGATTCGGTTTCTTGCCTGGAACCGGATCGTTCACCCACAAATCAATCTATTACCTCCCTCGAGTTGCTCCAAACCTGTATGAATTTATTTCTTCTTCTGAACACTAAAGAAGGTATTTTGAAGAATATGGGTAACCACTGTTTACTTTCACTTATGACATATACAACTGTTATATTTGACGATATTTTGACATAATTTGGGGTATTTGTCCGTTCAAGTGCAAGAAGACATGAAAGAGACTCCATTCAGTATTCGTTATGTGCAAGTGCTCAGAAAACAGAATTGAGATCTCTTTCGAATCTTCTTGTGCTTCGGTTTAAAACCACATTAAATGTGTTCACAGGAATCGATGAGAGGAATTAAAATTGTAATTTTATAACTAGTATCTGATTCCTGACCTTAAGGATCCGATTCCGGCTTATTGTGCTTAATTACTTTTTTGGATTTTTTTGGATTTATCACACTAAAGTGTTAATGATTTTTAATACTGTGCTAATGTGGGTATATATATGCATACCACGGTATAAACAATACAGCAAAATCTCTAACGATTATATATATCGTCATAACTCCCCCAGCCCTACCTGAAGTACAAAGGTCAAATCTTTTTTAAACAAAAAAAGACATACGGGTTATGCATAATAATGAGAGCGTTTTTCACAGCAGGTGATTTGAAGTCCTGCATTAATGGTGTATAAATGCGAAAATTACAAATAATATATTGATACTCCGTTTGTGTTATTTAAGAGATACAAATATGATTTTGTTGTATTAATATTGGCAGATTTAACAGAAGCAAGCAAAGTGTTATGCTAGTAATCCAAGTGTGTGTAGAGTTGTACTCTTGCAGTATTTTTTGAGTGTGTGTGTCTTCAGGTAGACTTGCTCCAGGTCAGGGCCACTGCAGCGGGGTTCGTGTTAAGGCCTTGACCCCTGGTTACACCAACCTGTTGGTCAGCTATACCCATAGTAATGTTCACCTCAGTGCAAAGATCACCATCGCCGCCTACCCGCCTCTCAAGGTAAGATGTTTGAATATGCGTTTAAAGATGGAGGAGTGAGCAGTGACCTGTAGATGACGTGCCTCCTCGTCTTCGGCAGCCGGTTGACCCCGTGGCTGTGGCTGTGGTGACGTTGGGCTCCTCTAAAGACATGCTGTTTGAAGGAGGCCCGAGGCCCTGGGTGCTGGAGCCATCCAAGTTCTTCAGGAACCTGACGGCTGAGGACCACAGCAGCGTTGCGCTGTCTCTGCAGGGCCCTGCCTCGCGCTCCTACTCCCGACACCTGGTCAGAGCCACGTGCAGAGCTCTGGGAGAACAGGTACATCTCATGTCCTGCAGACCCGGCGTGTTCTCCGGTCTCTGTAGCTCCTTCCCAGCGCAGGTCCGGACTGTACTTTTTAGAAACCGAACTTATACATCTCCATCAAGGCAGCCGTAGTTCTCTGTAAAAGAAAAAAAAACTTAACGCTTAAAATAGTCATCAAAGATGGGCCCTCCCTGGCTCCCTGCCAAAAGAGTGAATTTTGTTTTGTTTGTTTTTTACCAAAGATTTACCCAAAAAAGTAAATATTTCTCCCAACTGGATATGAATATAAAGAGGTTAGCTCAGATGTATGCTATTTTTATTTATTTATGTATTGTACATTTAGACACCTATGTGTATTGCACATAGAAGGCACTGAGAAAACAGGGTTTACCTCTCATGAAAAGTATGGACCATTTTTATATTTTACTCAAAGCAATAGTTAGATTACATACATTGTTTGTTTTTTAGTAATCAAAACTCTTATCATGAAGACAAAACAAAGTTAACTAGTTATTTATACTTTTTTTTCTTTACTTGCCATCTCTAAATAATTTTCCAAATTCTAACATTGTTATGAAAACAATGTCTAAAGACGCCACATCAACTTGTGTCAAACCTTGTTTAGTTAAATGGTCAGAGTAATCTGTATGACAGATACAAATAATTGTATTAGCTGCATTGTTTTCTGCAGTGTTTTAGTGAAAGCAAAGCCCGTCTACGGAAAGCCTGGCCACTCCCTATTAAGTCCTATTGTACCGACTTTTTGGTTGTAGTTCCACCAGAGTTCCACTGGGGGCAATAGTCCGAGTGCAAAATGAATGGGAGTCTATGGGGCTAAACGGCTAAATTTGTCTTTTTCACCCGATTGTCATTGAGAAATCTTAGATTTGATTGTAGGTTTTGCAAGTCCAACATGGGTTATAGGTCGAAAGTTGAATGAACGAGTGCTTATGTCCTTTCGATTTCTTACAGGTTGAGTTGTTGTTGCCCATAACACGCTAGCATTCTGCTAATGAACGCTGATTGGTCAGTGAAGGACTGATTACGACCAGAGACACCGCTTGATGGCATCGTGGCATCCGAAGCGGGACAACACATGTATTTACCTGTGTCAGTTGTGTAGTAGATGCCTCGAGAGAAAAGAAAGTGCAGAACGCAAAAGCATAGACATAATAAATACATAGACGCCCTATTGGCCGCTTTGGGACGTTGCTGCGATAGTTTTCTTATTGTGGAAAAAGCATTTTCTGTGATTGACCCGATTTTAGCAATAACAAAGATAACTTATGGATCCTTTATCTATGGTAATACGATATGGTACAACTACAGTGCAGTGCAAATAGTAAATATAAGATAAAGTGAGAAGTAATAGTAAATAGTTTAGTCAATAAAATAAACAAACAAACAGTACAGCAAATAAAATAGTAATGAAAAGGCTATATAAAATATAGGCTATATAAAATAAAATGACACAACCCTGTCTATTTTTCAGTTTTATTGATCAGTAAGAGACATTATAACAGTATAAGTAGCCTAAAAGGTATAATAAGTTATACAAGACAATAAATAAAGTAAACGATTCAGACACAGCAGGATACAACGTTAAATAGCCACAATATAAAGTTATGAAACTTCACTTTGCCGTCAGCCAAAACTATTTGCCAGGGAACAAGATTAATGAGACCAAAGATCGCCCGTTAGATATACACAAGACGAATTATATGTCATGTTTAACCACAAACGTCAGAAGCACTAACCGAGTAAAGGCTGTTCCAGGCGGGGTGCAGAGCGCTGAGACCCCGGTAAAGCTGGATATCACAACTCCGAGAACGTCAGATCAAATTTTTAAATAAGCGCTATCTTTATAAATAAACCACATATTTGAGCTTTCAACAACTACATTGTCGACTGAAAAACTATTAAAACTACATTTCGTGACACAATAACAGTAGTATTTTTAAATTTCGCCGCTTCTCTAGTCTCTCTAGTGGGAGTTCTCCCCATATTAGACATTCTCTGAAAGTATCTATTTTGCTGCGCACCGTGTTTCTGCTACTGTTGGTAAAATAACTTCGTCATCTGCAGCTCTTAATGTGGAGCTTAATAAGCGAGGGGAAGAGAGAAGCAACGTGCACTGAGCGGACAGGGCTTGAATGAAGCACTTTTAGCTCTAGATAAAATATAGATATAGCTCCGAAAGATCATTACCATAAACAACCCTGAGTGCTTGTGACGTGAACCGCTCCGTTGTGACGTGCTGCTCACTTTCATCTGTAGAAACGGTAAAATGGAGCAATTATGTCCCACGATCCGGATGGAACCAGTCCGCCATTTGAGCAACACTGCTCTAGACTGTCCACTAGGAATGTGGATTGATATGTTTGAAATGTTCGAATAATTGTGTCTCCGCAGATCTTAGCAGTGACTGTTGGGAACCAGCCCACCATGACGAACCCCTTCCCTGCGGTGGAACCGGCTGTTGTGAAGTTTGTGTGTGCTCCTCCATCACGCCTCACACTGACCCCCATCTACATGAGCCCTCAGCTGGACGTGTCCTGCCCTCTGCTGCAGCAGAACAAACAAGTGGTAAGCACCCAAACGCTCAGCGTCTGCAGGCTTAAGGGACCTGAGATATAAATGACCTATAATGCCCTTTCACAAGATGGAAAATAAGTCTCTGAAGTCCCCAGAGTGTGTGTGTGTGTGAAGTTTTAGCACAAAATTCCCCATAGATATTTTTTAAAGCATGTGAAAATTTGGTTAGGGTTAAAAAAACAGAAAATTTCTAAAACTTTTAGCCTTTTATGTTCAAACCGGAGTCGGACAAAGATGGAGAGAAGAAGAAGTGACGACATGTAGAACAACAGGACATTTTATGAATTGTTAGTTGATGAATTTATGTAGCTTATGTGGAGTTAACTATCTTCTAGTCATTGATTAGCATATTCTGTGATGATAATCTATAATTGCGTTCCCGTGGGCGGGGTTTATGTAAATTTTGGGGTTGGTGATGTCACTAACCCAGGAGGAAGCTTGTGTAGTCCCTACCAGCGTTTGTTGTAGTCCTTAAAAAGTGATTTCTGTAAACGAAAATATCTCCCTTTGCTTTGAACTTTGAGCATTGTAACTTTGCAGATGTTGTTTATGCTCAAACAGCGACATTACACACTGACTACAGTTAGAAAAGTGAAATCATAATCAAGCACCCCTTTAACATGAAAGAAGTTAAGTGTCATTTGTGCTCGTTCTGCAGGTGCCCGTCTCCAACTACCACAACCCCGAGCTGGATGTGTCGGCCTTCGACCAGCAGGGACGGAGGTTTGATAACTTCAGCTCGTTGAGTATGATATGGGAGTCCTCCAGAGTCTCGCTGGCCAGCATCGAGCCGACCATGCCCATGAAACTACACGTGCACGAGGACGACAGCAAGCAGAAAAAACTTCACGGTACCTTATAATGAATACTGAGATCATTGGTGGTTATGAAGTACAAATATGTATTAGGGAAGGATGGTATGGCAAAAATCCTAACACTGAGGGCCAGATAATGTAGCGAGGAGTTTAACAACTGCTGGAATGGAATGTGAACGCTGAGTCGGAGATTCGATGTCATCTCTGATTTCTTCCAGTAACTATAATATTGCGGAGCTGCTTAATCTGTAACGCTTAATGATTTTGTTTTCACTCAACTGAAAAAGTGTGATTCTTGTGGCAAAAATATTTTCAGCTCGTCTCCTATGTCTTCGTCTTGCCCGGATTACTGCTGCCACTTCACCAGGAGGCGTATGCCAGGAAACCCGCTTCCTAAGTTACACCTGCTTTTAAGAGGCGGAGAATCTTCAGCGCAAAATAGAGGCGCGCTTTCACCGGCTTTTTCTGTACATAACGCGGAATACGTAATTAGGCGCAGTTTCACTTCCCCTCCCATCTCTTTATGGGACACTTTCCCCTTGACCATCCCATCAATGCATATGCATGACACGAAAAGCGCATTTTGCCATTTTCAGTTCCCGCGACAGGCAGTCTGCGCTTTCCTCTCGGTGCGTTCCGTTCGTACACACCTCGCCATGGTTTTATGCGCATTTTGCGAAACAAATACGCCTGAAGTGGGCGCAAAAGTGTTAGTACATCTGGCCCAGACTCATTTTATATAGTATATATCACAATAAATCAATTTAAACACTAAAACATGAGCATAAGATTACAGCTGAAACAAATGGTTGATAATATTAAAGCCACACCATGCAGAAATTGTGTTTTTGTCAAACAGCGACCCCTATAGTCGCTGTGGAATACTTGCACTGTCGTAAATAGCTAGCTAGACATATGTGGAAATTATTGGACTGGTCTAATTATCAATAATGGATGAATGAACAGCATCGTAAAAAAATGGCATACTACAAGCAAGCGCAACAACATAGAACGCAAACAAGTTTAGAAATAAGAGATTTATTTACTAGTCTATCAACAAGATAGCCAGGTCAGCATCGGTGTTGCATCCAGTGCTGCTTTTTAGCTCGCGCCAACTAGTGAAAGCCCTGTCACAACTCTGAAGGAAATAGTCAAAGGATTCAGTTGCGAGTAAACAGTAATTTATTGAGCACAATAGTAGATAGCCGTGTGGGTCAAAATGGAAGCAGGCAGAAGAAGACTCAGTCTCGGAAAAACAGGGACGCAGTGGGCAGACACATATGCAGGAACAGGTAGAAATTCCTCCGGGAAAATCTCAGGAAACCACTGCATGGGTACAGGAGTGGAATGCAGGAGAACACGGTGAGTAGAACCCTGGTAGCCCCAACTACCATCTGACATAGACAGGACGAGGTAAAAAAACAATATATAGGACATCCTCATTCAAAACAGCTGGCGCTGATCAGCTCATCAGCCGCGCTGATCAGCCGCGCTCACTCACACAACACGCACACACATAGCGAGGGCGAATCAGGGACTCTTTTCCAGTTCCTCACGCGGTCAGATTCTCTTTTCCTTTTCCTAGTATCTTCCGACCGTGTTTTCTTTGCTTTTTCCATCGTCGAGTATCACGTCTGAAATGCACGCAAGTGTCTTCGTGCTTCATATATTGTTGTTGATGTGTGTGACGTCGTTGCCGTAAAGCATGTCGTGATTCTCGTGAGATTTGTCGTGGGCGCTCCTCTCAAACTTGCATTGCTGGTTTTTCCAGCGGCATCCCCCTCAAGCTTTACTACCAGGATGATTCGCCCTACTGTGAGTTTGTTTACCACCGAAATGACTTTGAAGCTGTTATATTAAGGTACAATTCTTGCATAGTGTGCCTTTAACAAAAAATAGCCAGAAAGACCAAAATGTCAAGTCAAGTCTCCTTTATTTATATAGCGCTTTTTACAATACAGATTGTTTCAAAGCAGCTTTACAGAGATAACAGAAAAAGTTTGTTTCTGCTGTACAGCAGATCTAGAAGAAAATGGCATCACAGTCCAGCTTAAGTCAGTTCGTTTTTGTTGTAAAAAAGGTATTAATTTAGTTCATTTATATATATATATATATATAGCCGCTCTGGAGAAAACAGTGATGTCATCGTCCAGCTCAGTTTTCATATCAACAATATTGTTGAGTATTAAGTGTCACCAACTAAGCAAGACAAAAGCCAATGGTGAAATGATAGTAGTACAAGTATCAAAGTATGAGTATAAGCATAATTGCGTACATAAAGTATCAGTTTTGACATGCCTATATCGCACATAACCATTATACAAACAGTGGTACTGAATTATATTTTTCTACATATTTAATCAACTGGTTCACACACTTCTACTGTCACACAATCATATACCGCCATACCGCTCAGCACTGGTATTTGTGGTGCATATATGTAATGTGTGTTATGTAAATATAAAAAGTGTCGTATATAAAAAATGTGGTGTGTTCCCCGCAGGTCGCCAGACGGTGCTGGTGCATCATGAGTCGGGTGTGGCAGCGATCACTGTGACCGCGGTCGGCTATCAGACGCCGCACCTGGAGCGCGCCGCGGTTCCCAGCGGAGTGAGTCCCTCTTCCTTCATATCAAAGTGTTGTTTCTGCTCCAGCTCTCTGGTGCACAGTAATACGTCAGTGTCATTTCGCAACGTCATCTCGTTGACTTCTGATGGATATAGCCAGCAACGAGAGTCCATTCGTGCGCTAGAGCCGACCCTGAAACGAGGGCTGTCGGAGCCATGTGGCGGCAGAGGGTTCGGTGGATCTCTGGTTTAGGCTGAGCGATCAGCATCAGAGAGGGCCTGATCCTCCACTTCTGGAGATCATGAGCCGCCTCGTTTCCTCAGCAGGAAATGACCAACTCTAACCACACATCACCCAACACAGTTACCGTTGCCACAACAGAGCTAACCGCACAGGAAGCTGAAACGGCACATGCTAGCTCTGTGCTAACGCCTAGCCAGCAGTTTACAGCGACTGGCAGACGCTTGCTAACGAAGATGAACCTTCAGGTTCATTTCAAAGGCTCTTCTTGGCAGCAATAGTCACACATATACTGTTAATTCTATTCCTATCCTGATTCTCCTAACATGTTGCTAAGATAACGATAAGGAAAAGACCTCTTACTGGTACAAGATGATATATCTGCAAATTTGTGGCATTGGCAAGTTTTTCTGTTTGGGCGATTAAATGTTGTGAGCTGGACTTTTATTTTGACCGTATTGAGAACCAAGACACCAATTCTGTCTTCATTAGTTTCCCATCTTTGTTTCACAGATTTGTCTATTAATCGATAAGCAAACTTTTTTTATATATACCGTTGCCATTCCGGAAATCAGCATTTATATAATTTAAAGAAGTCTTTAAACACCTGTTAAACATGTCATTCCACAAACCTCCCCAACTTTGGTAAATCCAGCTGAAGAGCTCTCTGTAACCCGTTTACAGTCGATGTTCTCTGTCCGAGTGAATGGTTGAACCTGTGTGCACAACAGAGGCCGGCCAGCACTGGACACGCGTTTCTTTATTTTTAAAAATGCCATAACAAGATTACAGAATCAAGTAGTTGCTATCTGAAGTATAAATCCAAAATCAAACATCTCAGATTGATACATTTTCAAATAAATATTATGTAGTAAATATTAAGTAAAATAAATCTAAATATAATTGCAAAGCTATGTTATGTACTATTGTTAAAATCCCCCTGTGTTAAAATCAAGCTTTTAATGTTGTTTATATTAGTGTTGTCACGATACTAGAATTTCTAACTTCGATACGATACCTTGAAAAATATCGATATTCGATACCATTTTCGATACCACAGAGAAAAAAATTGCCAAAATATTAAGGGGGTATTTTTTGTATTTAAAGCTAAATATAACAAGTCTAGAACATGACAATGAGGTATATTTTACATGAACAAAAATGTCCCGAGTTCTATTTGTTAATATTTTTTAGTTGGACCAGAGCTTTCATGATCCGTTGTATTTTTATTACCTACTGTTATCAAAGATTAAAATATACTGTAACAAAAAAGCACTTAACAGTATTAACAGGATAGAGTGTCAGTAATGTATAATAATAAGATTAAACATTCAATTTTCAGTTAAAGGCATTTCATTATTGAATTCAGAGATGCCATTGTCTAGCTGTTTAGTTTATTAGTATCTGTGTAATCAAATTGATGATAATCGCTCATGAAGGAAAATTGCAGAATTAAATAATAATTTTTGATTAAAGTTAAATAGGCACAAGCTAATTTACATTTGACCACAACAATATTTACTTGTCTAAGATTCCTCAGTCAGATTATGTTAACTTTAAGAAAACGGTGAAAATACTAGTCAACACAGACTCATATCAACAACAATACTAGGCCATCTTGGTTAATGTTTCAGAAAAGTTCAAATGAGAAGAGTTACAGTGTTTCTTTTAGGATTTTTTTAGCAGTGGGGGCAGGTCTGTCCAAATAACAAACACCCCTGATGCTGAGCATATGCTGCTAAATAGTAGCCTACCCCTGGAGCCTGTTCCTTAAGTCTGTTTTCACCTATAAAATAATTGAAAAAAATGAATGATGTTAGGGATTATTGATAGTCAAACAATCTTTCGGGTGCCCGCAGCACGCTCGCAGTGTGAAGCGCGTGTCCGCCTATTCTCCGACATGCCTGCTCGCGGTGTGTTTTTTATGCGTGTGCGCGCTATTCTCCGACATGCCCGATCGCGGTGTTCTTTATCAATCAACCAAAGCCGGTCGCGGGGGCGCCACCCTCGCAATCTTTCCATTCACATTACCTGCCGTTTGCTATTTAACCAGAGCGAATTAGACGAGTGCGTCACGTGTGATGTTTGTCAACGCGCCTTTGGAGAGAAGTGAAAGTGACCGCTCGGCAAGTATCGATACTTCGGGAAATTAGTATTGGTACCGTTCAGATATTTCAGTATCGATATTTATCGAAATATCGATATTTTTGACAACACTAGTTTATATGTCTATGTGGTGTTTTTGAGATGCTTTAATTGGCATCAGCCAGCAAAAAAATCCATATCTGTGGACGACTGCCTTTTACTCATACATATTGGATCATTTTGAACTTCAGTGTAAATTGGATCTCTGATTCATGTGTGTTTTGTTTACATGTGTGTGTTAGTTTGACCCTCTGAGCCCCGTCTCAGCCACGCTTGACCTTCTGTTAGTAGAGGACGTGAGGGTGACCCCTGAAACCATCACCATATACAACCATCCCGATGTGGCGGTAAGATCTCTCTCACACACACACACACACACGCTCTGCTGTGCCTGAAAGAGCTTGTCCAGTGTGCCTGACACACACTTCTCTGCAGGCGGATCTGACTCTTCAGCAGGGCTCCGGTTATTTCTACATCAACGCAAGCGTCGGGGGGATCGCAGAGGTCACGTTTCAGGAGTCCCAGGGAATTGCTCAGGTAACATGTTAAAGGACTGGTCCAGCTTCAGTAGGAGATGAGCTCTATCAGGGGGTATTGGTGGTATTTTGTATTGCAAAAAACTATTTCAACTAAACATTAGGGTTGGGTATCGTTTGAATTCAAACATTTAGATATCAAGCATATATATTGTCTTTTTGCAAAACATTCTGTTGCAGCTGAATACCATGAACAAAATCAGCAGCCTAAAGAACAACTAAGTAACTAACTAATATAAATTTCAAACATTGTTAAAGTAAGTAAGTCAGTAATACATTAAGGACCAATAAGCAAATTAGCAATAGCAGGATCCTATATACTGTTACACAGTTCACATTCACTTAAGACTTAACTTGCTGTGTTTACAAGGATATTTTGAAATAATTTAATAAATAAATCTAAAGTTAACGATTTGAGGGTCAGGAGCCCAACTAAAACAAACACTGATCAGCATAATGGTGACAAATTCTGGTTTTCTCCTTCAATGATTCTGCTTGTTAAAGGATAATTCCGGTATTTAACACGTTGAGTCTATTTTCTAGTTTGTTTTGGATGAACTAGAGTGGTGGACTTAGAAATGTTGACGATGGGTCCTGTCTCGACTTTTTGACTATTTTAGAATCGCCTCTGACCGCTTCAGAGGAGATATATCCAGCTGCAGACCCGCAGCACCACCAGTTTCAGAACCCCAGTGCCAGAACCCCAGCGCCAGAACCGGAAGTGAGGGAGGGGCGGAATTATTTACAATGACACATGCATGGTTATTTTTGCAAGTTTTTAAAAATATTTAAAATTGTTGCACCTTTTAAATAATATTTAGGGTATGTTTTTATTACACAGTGAGTCACTGCTCGTTGTATGAACTATAACTGGTATGTGACAAATAAAGAGCAAGACAGCGCTCGTGTTGTTTGAAGACGTGAGAGTGCGCGCGCGCGGCCAGGGCTCTCTCTCTCTCTCTGCTCGTTACGCGCCCTGTCATGCGCAGCAGTCATTCTATTCTACATCACTCACCGATCAAAATAGGCTTTGGCGGGACAAAAAATTTGCTTTGGCGGCCGCCAAAAAGCGGACGATCTGACGGGTTTTAGAAGATTTAAAACAACCTGAAACTAAAAAACAGACCCGACCTCTATTTGAGACCGGCCTTATATTTACCCAGACCTGCAGCCACACCAGGCGTGTAAAGAGATAATCGTCTATTTGGGACTCGGCTATTATTTGAAGTACGGTACATTTTTATTGTTTCTTTTAAAACTATGCCGGATTTTCTCTCTCTTTTTAGATTTTTGACATTATTTTACATAAAGAAAAATGCATGCTGCACATGTTCTTGTGAAATAAAGTATATTTTATATAAAATGACCAAGTTTCAAGCATTATTTTTCACCATCATGATCAGGAAGTAACTCTCATAATACAATGAAACGGATAACTATATAGAATTATATTACACAAAATCAACGTTTTAAAATGCTTATTGTACTATACCTTAATGTATCATTATAATATGTATAAAGTATGACGTTTCGTGTGTATTAATGCCGTTTCGTGTCTAAGCAAATTACGCTCCAAAACGTTAGGTGGCGTTACTCGGGTTTAGAACGTAAGCTCGGCCCCTCACTTCCGGTCCTGGCGCTGGTGTTAGAACGTAAGCTCCGCCCCTTACTTCCGGTTCTGGCGCTGGGGTTCTGAAAGTGGTGGTGCTGCGGGTCTGCAGCTGGATACTATTGCTTCAGAGTGGATGTCTATGGGCATGCTCAAACATGTCCTTAAAACAACCCTTAACGTTGGTTTTCAAAGCTGTGCAACTCGCCGAGTGCTTAGTGGTGTTCGTTGATAATTAAAAACAAATATATCGGCGCAATGTATGCTTTCAATCCGTGTTATTTGCTATAGTGGAACTATTTTTTCAGATACCTCACAACCGCGTATAAACTTCCGCTCGATATTTGAGTCTGAAGCATTAGCACACTCCCGGCCACTTGATGGCGACAACCACTTTGCTGCAGTTGCTCAGCTCACGCTTGCCTTCTGAGAGACGGAGAACCGAGCGAAAAGACTACAACCAAATGTAAACAGACCCCTTTCCGTTTCCGGTAGCGCAGTAATATCAACGAGCACTGAGTCCTCCAGCAGACATCAATGCGATTTTAAAAAATGGCAAATAAAACACGACAGAAACTGTATTTCGCTACGCTACTTGTTTTGGAACATCAACGAACACCACTAACCACTCGGTGAGTTGCACAGTTTTGAAAACGAACGTTAAGGGTTGTTTTAAGGACATGTTTGAGCATGCCCATAGACAGCCACTCTGAAGCGCTCAGAGGCGATTCTAAAATAGTCAAAAAGTCGAGACAGGACCCATCGTCAACATTTCTAAGTCCACCACTCTAGATCATCCAAAACAAACTAGAAAATAGACTCAAAGTGTTAAATACCGGAATTATCCTTTAACATCAGGTGTCTTCAATAATGCTCAATCATCACTAAATTATTTACTTAATTATCTCATTAACTTTAACACTGCTTCAGTGTTCATTTAACACTAGTAATTAAACAGAGTTTAATTGGGTCGCTTAAAATGACTTAATTCCATGATGTTGAAGTTACATGAACAAATTATGTTTGTTTAACGTAACCCAGTTATGTGGAATTTGTTTACATAAAAAAGTTAATTAAAGCCAACATTTCATTTTTTTGAGTGTATAAAATAGCAGACAGCAAACATTGCAGATGTTAAGATTGACCAGTAACGTTTTTAAGGCGAGACTGAGGGGTTCGTTTATATGATTGGATTTTTCTTTATGTAAACAATCACTTTCTGGTATCCTTCACTTGTGAAGAATAAGTGTGTTCTATTGTTATTAATATGCACTTCAGTGTAGTGTAACTTTTAAAACCTTCAAAGCATATTTTTTTTAAACTACTTGCAGATACTATAAAGTTAATTAAATAAAAACATCCGCTTAAGTGCACTTAAAGAGAGTACACTTTCATGTTTGTTTCTTAACACGCTTTAGTCCACTTTGCAATGTCAAATTAAAACTTTTACCTTAAAGTACATTTTAAGTCATTGTTTTATTAATCTTTTGTTGTATTTTGAAGAAGTACACTTATTTTGATGTTGACTAAAGTTTGAAAAAAGCACATGTAAAGTACATTATTATATTTTTAACTATATTGTGTTGTTGTTTGATATTACATTTAAAGTTAATATATTTTAAATGCACTAAATTGCAACATTTAATACCAAAAGCATTACGTTGAGTTTGTAATTAAGTTTAAAAGTATATTTTTATAAGTACTACTGAAAGTATGCTAAAGTTTATTTGCTTGTATGATGTGAAACTTGGCTTTACATGGTCATAACAGAAGATGTAACTTTACACAGACAATATTAATGTGTTTCTGTTACACTTTTTTTACTTTTGTAAACTGAGGAATCAGTTAAAGGTTTCTGTGAAATGCCCATTAAAGCTTAACTTGTTGAACCTGGTACATTAAAGTTTTTCACAGACTCTGTTAGTGTGCTGACAACACAATGTAAATTGTTTTTTACAGTGTACAGAAGAAACAAGTTATTACCAATGTAGTTTCTAATCTAATCTCATGCCATTGTGACTCAGGTTGTCCCAGCTCAGGCGGGGGTCTTGCAGGTGATGGTTCATGACCTTTGCTTGACCTTTCCTTCCCCCGCCACGGCTACAGTTCACATCTCTGATATTCTGGAGGTTTATGTGCGTGTGGTAGACAAGGTTGGTGACATCCACTCAAAAAAAACTTGAATGTATTAAAATAGATTAAGGAAGTCCACTAACAAATCCGTTTTGAAAATATAAAAGCCTCATTTCATGCATGTGCACTTTATGATCTTTTATGAAGTGGTTTTGAAATCAGAGGTTAAATTCAGATTACACTATCATTTTAGGTTGAGATCGGCAAGTCAGTCAAAGCATACGTTCGGGTTTTGGACGGCAACAAGAAGCCTTTCCTGTCCAAGTACTTCTCTGTCATGAACCTGAAGCTGAGGGCAGCGTCGTCCATCATCTCTCTGCAGTGAGTAACCGATTGCTCATCTTTACTCGATGTGCTGGCGTCTGTGAAAGCTAATACGCTTCTGTTGTTTGTCAGAACTCTGCCCGATTCATCAGAGGAAGATACGGCCACATTTCTGGTCAAAGGTTTGGTGATCGGACAAACCAGTGTGTCTGCTTTCGTCATTGACAAAAACGGCAGGAAGATCACCTCTGCACCCCAACAAATTGAAGTAAGCTTCTTCTGTGCTGTCATTTACAGCTTTTTTGAAAGGATTGCGTCAAACTTTTTTCATAGTTACACTACAGGGCTGATGAATGCTTGATTCTGATTGGTTGACGCTCTAAGGTGTGCAATTATTGTCCAGTAAACGCACAGCTATTGTTGTTCCAGGCAGGTTGCATTATAATATTAGTTGACCGCATTACAGTTTTATATCACTTCGCTAAATTATTCCATTTATTTATAAAAGTCTTTACAGCCTACAACAGCAAATGAACCAAGGTCGACAGAGATACTCACTAGGATAAAAAACGACAAACTATATCCATGTTTTCCCCACAAAATCACATTTCAATTACAAATAGTAAGTAATATAAAAATAACACGATTAAATGATATGGATGATAAATGGCAAAAATTATTGAATAATTGAATATAAATGATTGACTGTAAATATTAGCTAAAGCAAATGGGGAAAAATACACAATTGAAAGATTGCCCTGTTGAAGCCACACTCACACAGGTTGCTTCTGAAAACTCAAATTGGATCCTCAGATCCTTCATGGTGATAACAATTCCTGAAGACTTCTTTCTTGAATGTGTTTTTCCGATCTGTAGGTCTTCCCCCCCTTCAGACTGCTGCCCAGGAAAGTCACTCTGATAGTTGGAGCAATGATGCAGGTACGTAATTATTTGTATTTATTCCAGTACGTTTCATTTACTTTCCTCTTGTCTAATGCACTCAGATCTGATGTGTAAATGAGCTGTTGAACACACAAAACACAAGCCAATGCTGCACTCCAGAAGTAGGGCACCTTTTTTTAGTTCAGAGTTAAATCATTCTGGTTGATGAAACTGTTTACATGAATGCAAAGATTCAGATTTATGATCCAAATCTGAATGAATCTTTTGATGTGCATTCATAATACATGTGCTCGCCATTGGGCCTTACACACTAACTGTGCATGTGTGAAATTTGTGTACGTTTTCACAAACAAATCATTATTCATGATTCATAACCATTGTACTAAAATTTATTCTAAATGTACAAAAATATTTAATGCAAATTACTAACCTCAAGCATGCAGTCAGTCATTAAGAACAAATTGTGAATACGCATGTGTTCTCACATGACATCTTCCATTAGAAGTCCTCTTGTGCTTATTAAAATGAACAGTCCACACAATAATTAGTGAATGAGACTGTCTTGTGCTGGATGACTGGATGATGGTCGAAAAGAATAACACAAATCATGTTCTTCAGTGCTGCCAGAAGCACTGCACTCATTATCAACCTGAAAGCCAATGACATGATTTATGTTTGTCAGTGGTCCTCCAACCATTGTTTTAATCTCTTAATGTTATAGAGCTACATCTGTGCATGACATGTCATGACGCCATCGCTGCATCAGTGTTGAACATGCACAGAACATCCCCGTTTCAGAGTAAAAGAAATACACAACCACTTTCAATCTCCTCATTTCAGCTTTTCCATTCGCTTCGAGGTGTTTCTTTAACACTTGTTTTCATGTGCCTCCTCAAACAGCACACGTCTGTCCGTCATGTACATGGCACGTGGAGCGACACATGGTGTTTTTAGGGCTGGCTATCTGACGCGTGGCTCCAAACTAATGCACTTCCAGTCCAGTACTGCATTTATCTTCTTTATTTGTCTCAGTTCTAATGCTCAAACACATCGCAATCACCAGTTAGCATGTCCTTACGTGATCCTGACACGGTCAAATTGTTTGCTTCCCTCATTCATTACACCTGACGTCTCTTGCTCCAAATATACCAAATTAAACCCATACTCCACTCAGTGTTTCCCAGTGGAACTACAACAGACATTTAAATGGAGCATAATGGCTCTTACAGCACGTCTATGATCGGTTTTCTGATGTCAGGATGAATGTCATCTGTTCGTTTATAGATCACATCAGAGGGAGGCCCGCAGCCCCAGTCCAACATCCTCTTCTCTCTCTCCCGTGACCACATCGCCTCAGTCAACAGCCTGGGTCACGTCCAGGGCCTGTCGGTGGGCAACATGAGCGTGACCGGTGTGGTTCAGGCGGTCGACACGGAAACAGGCAAACTAGTGGTGGTGTCAAAGGTGATGCTTCTCTACAGACACATGTGCAGATGGTTGAAACCATATTGGTCTGTGTGGTGAATGACATAATGGGATAGTTCACCCAAAAATGAAAATTGTCATCAGTTGTTCTCCCTCATGTCGTTCCACTCCCAAAAGACTTTCTTTCAGCTCCAAAACACCAATGAAGATTTATTGTAACCTGAGAAACTTCTGTCCCTCCATTGTAAGTCTGTTCACCCAAAACTCTGACGGTTCAAAACGAAGATTGTAAAATAAATCCAAAAGAAATGAGCGGTTTAATCCAAATCTTCTGAAGAGACCCGATCGCTTTATATGATGAACAGAGCTTTGGGTGAACAGACTTTCAAAGGAGGGACAGAAATCTCTCAGATTTCCTTAAAAATATCTTCATTTGTGTTTCAAAGAGGAACGGCATGAGAGTGAGTGCTTGATGACAGAATGAACTAACCCTTTAGATATCGTTATTGACAGGATCAAGTGGACATTGAGGTGGTGCAGCTGAAGGCCATAAGGATCCGAGCCCCCATCACCAGGATGAAGACGGGGACGCTGGTAAACACACATCATGTTTGCGCAGTGTTTTGTCTGCAGAGTATGTTGTCTTGTTTGGTGTCAGCTTTGGTGTCTTGCTGTAGATGCCGGTGTATGTGATGGGCCTGAGCAGCAGTCAGACGCCCTTCTCTTTCGGGAACGCTCTTCCCGGCCTCAGCTTCCACTGGTCTGTGACGAAGAGAGACGTTCTGGATGTCCACACACGCCACGCAGAGGTCAGGACAAAACCCTTCTCTGATGCACACTGCTTGTGTTCACTATTCCTGTGTTCATTTTAGCTTCGTCACAGCTGGTATCTCAATATTTTTCCAAGTATTGACGATGTTATTTAAATGATGATGTTTTATTGAGTAAAACACTCAATATGTTTGCATTTGCTCTCAATACATTTAAAAAATTGAAAGGAAAGGAAATAGACATGAACAACTGTTGTTTCAATGTACATACAATGTATCATACATAAGTGCTTACTGCAAAACACTAGTTTAAAAATGAATTTATCTAGACCTTTTTTTTAAATAAATGAACACCAATATAAAATATAAAAATATAAGGTAACACTTTATTTTACAATGTCCTTGTTACATGTACTTACCATAGTAATAACAGTAAATTATGCATAATTACATGCAATTAACCATCAAACAAATCCTAATCCTAACCCTATAGTAAGTACATGTAGTAAAAATATGAATATTACTCAGTGCTTAAATATATAATTACACTGTAACAATGACACCTTAAAATAAAGTGTAACCCTTTATTTTAAGGTGTCTTTGTTACACTGTAATCATACATTTAATAAGAATATTAAGTAACTTCATGTACTTACTATAGGGTTAGGATTAGGGTTTGGTTGAGGGTTAATTGCATGTAATTATGCATAGTTTATAGTTCTGTCAGGTCCATTAAGTCAAGAACACACATGACAATAAATGATTAGGAAATTGTATTGAATAAAATGCAATTCAAGTTGATAATTAAAATTTGGCGGTATGGCTCTGTTCAGCGAGTCCTCTGACCTTTCATGAGCACCATGAAATAGCAGAGAGTCAGAGGACAGCAGCAGCATTAGGGAACAGTTTAGTACTGGGAGAGCAGAACTATTCCCCCCAAACAAACCATACCTGGCAACCTCTTGTGAATAGACAAGAGATGGAATTAGACAATTCAAATGCTTAGAAATCTTTATGAATAAATACGAATTAGTTGGCAATATGTTTCAGTTCAGATGAGTCTCCTGACCATTCATGAGCACCATGAATTTAGCAGAGAGTCAGGGGACAGCAGCAGCATTAGGGGATGCTCACATGAATTAGGAGAGCTGAACTATTTCCCCCAAACAGACCATAAAGCAACCTCCTGTGATAAAATAAATGAAGGATGAATTAAGCAGCCAGTAAGTGCATCCAGGGGCAATGTAACTAGCAGAAGAAAGACAAGTAAGATTTAGCAGATGAGACTTTCTTTTAATTGACTCACTGAATAGTGACTGTTACTATGCCTTTTTAGAGCTGTGCCACAGCAGAAATAATTCAGTTTGCACCATGAATTGTTATTTACTAACTATCTATCACTGCAAGCTGCTTGATCTGTGCTGCATAGTGCTAAATCGCTGCATAGTGCAACTTGAGCAGTTGCCAATGACAAAAGATTAGTAACGCACATTGCCAATATGATCAAATGAGCCTTGCAAGAGCATTTAAATGAAAACGACTAGATAAGCCCAAGCACACGGATAGCATTAGCAACAGCATGGTGCCCATATCCTAATAACTTTTAACGATGAGCATTAAAAAGAAACTTAGTAGAGATGCACGATGATATCGGGACAACATCGGTATCGGCCGATAAAAGCTTAAAATGACCATCATCGGCATCGGTCGATATGAATATTTCTGCCGATGAGTCTTGCCGATAGGGTGGCGTGTTTCCTATGCGCACGTGACGACCGTGAACGAAGCATGAGCGCCAGCAACTTAAACTTCCAACTAGGGGTGCGCGTCTCACGGTTTTTGATCGTGGACGATTAAAATGTCTCCACGATCTGCTTTTGAAGAAAAATCATAGTATCGTGCATTCTATCAGTTCAATTCTGGCGCCTTCATCTCAACATACTGTACAACGCGACGTACATTCACATCACATCACATGTAAACGCAGAGGTAGAGTTACACTCACGGGACACTGCAATTCACAAAAGTTCATTGTTTGTATGTGCGTCAAAGTCTTGCTTGGTAAACATGTCATTCACGTGCTGATGCGCTGTTCTAACATCCGCTTTTCTGAGCGCGTACACCCGACGCTCACAGGAACTAAAAGCCTGTCACAGCGCCTGCATACTGGACTAAGTTATCTTTCGAGTCTTATTGCGCTGATACTGTCAAATACACACAAGGTTTACATAAACAAAGTTGGTTATGTCTAAAGTGAAAGCAAACAGAGAAAATCTGCTTGTCAAATGCGTGTATATTAGACGCGTCGCGTTACTCGCGTGCAGTTCTTAAAGAGACAGTAATAATATTCTGCCGCTTGTCTTTAAAGAGATACTGCACCCAGGAATAAAAATTCTGTCTATCTAATGTTGTTTCAAACCTGGATTCATTTCTTTCTTGTGCTTAAATATACTATGGAAGTCACTGGAGTACAGCAACTGTTTGGTTAGCCACATTCTTCCAAATAACTTTTATAATTTCAACAGAAGAAAGAAACTTGAGAGAGTAAATGATGACAATTTAAATTTTTGGGAGAACTATCCCGTTAATGTTAATAAAACAACAAAACACAGAGGAAATCACTCACTGCTCTTGACTGAGAACATTAATAGAAGCTTTAATAAGCTTTTTTTGCACTTAAAAAAAAATACAAATATATCGATATCGGTATCAGCATCGGGCAAAATTAGTTTGAAAATATCGGCCAAAATCCTATATCGTGCATCCCTAAAACTTAGCTTAGCTTCGTGAAAACTTCAGAGATGAATGGAGAGTGAATACATCGAGTCCTGTTTCAATATTGCAGAGAGCGAGCAGTTAGGAGCGAACTGAATCTGCTTAAATAGGGCGCCCTGATTTGAGCATAGTCATTAGCAGCGAGGGGAGATGAACCGCAGATGCGCTGATGCAGCTCAGCTGAGCAAATCGCTGATGAGGCCGTGTAGTCGGCCGATAGCGTTAGCAGCATCTTGACAACTTGGCCTGCCAGAACTGACGCTGACGCTCAATTTATTACTCTATAGTAAATAACTACATGTAACATATGAACAATGTAACAATGACACTAAAATAAGGTGTTATCAAATATAAAATTAAAAATGTGAAAATTATTTTTTTTAAATGTGGTTGTTGCAACAGTTATTATAGATGGATAGATAGATAGCACTTTATTGTCCGTGTACACGGAAATTTGTCTTGCAATACAAGCTCCAACAATTACAACACACAACCTAAAAAAGCTAAAAACATAGTCATCAATAAAAACAGCCTCTTTGAAGAACAAAACACATGACCTGGTCCAAGTGGCAGGTCTGTTAGTTTGCGTTGACACATTTCTGTGGTGACCCTTGACTCCAGTGTCTGGTGGTGTTGTGCTTCAGTGTAAGCAGTGTGTGTGTGTGTGATCTCTCCTGCAGGCGTCTGTGCAGCTCAGCGCTGAGCACAACTTTGCCATGAGTGTGTTTGGCAGGAGTAAAGGCCGCACTGGACTGAGGGTGGTGGTGAAGGCCACTGTTCCTCTGGCGGGACTTCTGGAGGGCAATGCCCTTGAACTCCATGATGAGATACAGATTCAGGTAGGCGGAAACTCATTCTGTCATTCATTTGCTAAACAGAAAGCAAAGACTGACTCTACCATACATCGAATTTCAGGTCTATGAGAAACTGCAGCTGTTGAACCCAGAAGTTCAAGCGGAGGAGATACTGATGTCACCAAACTCCCTGCTGAAGCTCCAAACTAACAGGTACTTCAGTTCAGATCAACACGTATAGAGACAGCTCAACACGTATAGATACAGCTCAACACGTATAGACACAGCTCAACACGTCTAGATACAGCTCAACACGTATAGAGACAGCTCAACCCGTATAGATACAGCTCAACCCGTATAGATACAGCTCAACACGTATAGTGACAGCTCAACACGTATAGATACAGCTCAACACGTATAGATACAGCTCAACACGTATAGATACAGCTCAACACGTATAGAGACATCTCAACACATAGAGATACAGCTCAACACGTATAGATACAGCTCAACACGTATAGATACAGCTCAACCCGTATAGATACAGCTCAACACGTATAGATACAGCTCAACCCGTATAGATACAGCTCAACCCGTATAGATACAGCTCAACCCGTATAGTGACAGCTCAACACGTATAGATACAGCTCAACACGTATAGATACAGCTCAACACGTATAGATACAGCTCAACACGTATAGAGACATCTCAACACATAGAGATACAGCTCAACACGTATAGATACAGATCAACACGTATAGAGACAGCTCAACACGTATAGATACAGATCAACACGTATAGAGACAGCTCAACACGTATAGATACACCTCAACACGTATAGATACACCTCAACACGTATACTTATAGATTGAGCTCAACACGTATAGATACAGCTAGAGACAGCTCAACACGTATAGATACATCTCAACACATAGAGATACAGCTCAACACGTATAGATGCATCTCAACACATAGAGATACAGCTCAACGCGTATAGAGACAGCTCAACATGTAGAGAGACAGCTCAACACGTATAGATACATCTCAACACGTATAGAGGCAGCTCAACACGTATAGAGACAGCTCAACACGTATAGATACATCTCAACACATAGAGATACAGCTCAACACGTATAGATACATCTCAACACATAGAGATACAGCTCAACGCGTATAGAGACAGCTCAACACGTAGAGAGACAGCTCAACACGTAGAGAGACAGCTCAACACGTATAGATACATCTCAACACGTATAGAGGCAGCTCAACACATAGAGATACAGCTCAACACGTATAGATACAGCTCAACACGTATAGATACAGCTCAACACGTAAAGAGACAGCTCAACACGTAAAGAGACAGCTCAACACGTATAGATACAGCTCAACACGTATAGATACAGCTCAACACGTATAGAGACAGCTCAACACGTATAGATACAGATCTATACGTATACATGTGTTGACGTATAGATACAGCTCAACACGTATAGTGGCAGCTCAACACGTATAGTGGCAGCTCAACACGTATAGATACAGCTCAACACGTATAGATACAGCTCAACACGTATAGATACAGATCTATACGTATACATGTGTTGACATATAGAGACAGCTCAACACGTATAGAGACAGCTCAGCACGTATAGATACAGCTCAACACGTATAGATACAGCTCAACACGTATAGAGGCAGCTCAACACGTATAGAGACAGCCAGCTCAACACGTATAGAGACAGCCAGCTCAACACGTATAGAGACAGCTCAACACGTATAGAGACAGCTCAACACGTATAGATACACCTCAACACGTATAGATACACCTCAACATGTATAGATACACCTCAACACGTATAGAGACAGCTCAACACGTATAGATACTCCTCAACACGTATAGAGACAGCTCAACATGTATAGATACACCTCAACACGTATAGATACACCTCAACACGTATAGATACACCTCAACATGTATAGAGACATCTCAACACGTATACGTATAGATTCAGATCAACACTATCGTATAGAGGCAGCTCAACACTAATAGAGACAGCTCAACACTAATAGAGACAGCTCAACATGCAGCTCAACGCGTATAGATGCAGCTCAACGCGTATAGATACAGCTCAACGCGTATAGATGCAGCTCAACACGTATAGATGCAGCTCAACACGTATAGAGGCAGCTCAACACGTATAGATGCAGCTCAACGCGTATAGAAAGCTCAACACGTATAGATGCAGCTCAACACTAATAGAGACAGCTCAACGCATATAGAGGCAGCTCAACGCGTATAGAGGCAGCTCAACACTAATAGAGACAGCTCAACACTAATAGAGACAGAAAGCTCAACACTAATAGAGACAGCTCAACACTAATAGAGGCAGCTTAACACGTATAGAGGCAGCTCAATACGTATAGAGGCAGCTCAACACTAATAGAGACAGCTCAACGCGTATAGAGGCAGATCAACACGTATAGATGCAGCTCAACGCGTATAGACAGCTCAACACGTATAGATGCAGCTCAACACGTATAGATACACCTCAACATGTATAGATACACCTCAACATGTATAGAGACATCTCAACACGTATAGATACACCTCAACATATATAGATACACCTCAACATGTATAGAGACATCTCAACACGTATAAGTATAGATACAGCTCAACGCGTATAGATGCAGCTCAACGCGCATAGATGCAGCTCAACGCGTATAGACAGCTCAACACGTATAGATGCAGGTCAACACTAATAGAGACAGCTCAACACTAATAGAGACAGCTCAACACGTATAGATACATCTCAACACGTGTAGATACAGCTCAACACGTATAGAGGCAGCTCAACACATAGAGATACAGCTCAACACTAATATAGACAGCTCAACACTAATAGAGACAGCTCAACACTAATAGAGACAGCTCAACACGTATAGATACATCTCAACACGTATAGATACAGCTCAACACGTATAGAGGCAGCTCAACACATAGAGATACAGCTCAACACGTATAGATACAGCTCAACACGTAAAGAGACAGCTCAACACATATAGATACAGCTCAACACGTATAGAGACAGCTCAACACGTATAGATACAGATCTATACGTATACATGTGTTGACGTATAGATACAGCTCAATACGTATAGAGACAACTCAACACGTGTAGTGGCAGCTCAACACGTATAGAGGCAGCTCAACATGTATAGAGGCAGCTCAACGCGTATAGAGGCAGCTCAACGCGTATAGAGGCAGCTCAACGCGTATAGAGGCAGCTCAACGCGTATAGAGGCAGCTCAACGCGTATAGAGGCAGCTCAACGCGTATAGAGGCAGCTCAACGCGTATAGAGACAGCTCAACGCGTATAGAGGCAGCTCAACGCGTATAGAGGCAGCTCAACGCGTATAGAGGCAGCTCAACGCGTATAGAGGCAGCTCAACGCGTATAGAGGCAGCTCAACGCGTATAGAGGCAGCTCAACGCGTATAGAGGCAGCTCAACGCGTATAGAGGCAGCTCAACGCGTATAGAGGCAGCGGCAGCTCAACGCGTATAGAGGCAGCTCAACGCGTATAGAGGCAGCTCAACGCGTATAGAGGCAGCTCAACGCGTATAGATGCAGCTCAACGCGTATAGACAGCTCAACGGCGTATAGAGGCAGCTCAACGCGTATAGACAGCTCAACGCGTATAGATGCAGCTCAACACGTATAGATGCAGCTCAACACGTATAGATGCAGCTCAACACGTATAGATGCAGCTCAACACGTATAGATGCAGCTCAACACGTATAGATGCAGCTCAACACGTATAGATGCAGCTCAACACGTATAGATACACCTCAATGCAGCTCAACACGTATAGATGCAGCTCAACACGTATAGATGCAGCTCAACACGTATAGATACACCTCAACACGTATAGATACACCTCAACACGTATAGAGACATCTCAACACGTATACGTATAGATACAGATCAACACGTATAGATGCAGCTCAACGCGTATAGATGCAGCTCAACGCGTATAGACAGCTCAACGCGTATAGATGCAGCTCAACGCTTATAGACAGCAAAACACGTATAGATGCAGCTCAACACGTATAGATGCAGCTCAACACGTATAGATACAGCTCAACACGTATAGATACAGCTCAACACGTATAGATACAGCTCAACACGTATAGATACAGATCTATACGTATACATATGTTGACATATAGAGACAGCTCAACACGTATAGATGCAGCTCAACACGTATAGAGGCAGCTCAACACGTATAGATGCAGCTCAACGCGTATAGACAGCTCAACACGTATAGATGCAGCTCAACACTAATAGAGACAGCTCAACGCGTATAGAGGCAGCTCAACGCGTATAGAGGCAGCTCAACACTAATAGAGACAGCTCAACACTAATAGAGACAGCTCAACACTAATAGAGACAGCTCAACACTAATAGAGACAGCTCAACACTAATAGAGACAGCTCAACACTAATAGAAACAGCTCAACACTAATAGAGACAGATCAACACTAATAGAGGCAGCTCAACACGTATAGAGGCAGCTCAACACGTATAGAGGCAGCTCAACACATATAGAGGCAGCTCAACACGTATAGAGGCAGCTCAACACGTATAGAGGCAGCTCAACACTAATAGAGACAGCTCAACAATAATAGAGACAGCTCAACGCGTATAGAGGCAGATCAACACGTATAGATGCAGCTCAACGCGTATAGACAGCTCAACACGTATAGATGCAGCTCAACACGTATAGATACACCTCAACATGTATAGATACACCTCAACATGTATAGAGACATCTCAACACGTATACGTATAGATACAGCTCAACGCGTATAGATGCAGCTCAACGCGTATAGATGCAGCTCAACGCGTATAGACAGCTCAACACGTATAGATGCAGCTCAACACTAATAGAGACAGCTCAACACTAATAGAGACAGCTCAACACTAATAGAGACAGCTCAACACGTATAGATACATCTCAACACGTATAGATAGAGCTCAACACGTATAGAGGCAGCTCAACACATAGAGATACAGCTCAACACTAATATAGACAGCTCAACACTAATAGAGACAGCTCAACACTAATAGAGACAGCTCAACACGTATAGATACAGCTCAACACTAATAGAGACAGCTCAACACGTATAGAGGCAGCTCAACACATAGAGATACAGCTCAACACGTATAGATACAGCTCAACACGTATAGATACAGCTCAACACGTAAAGAGACAGCTCAACACATATAGATACAGCTCAACACGTATAGAGACAGCTCAACACGTATAGATACAGATCTATACGTATACATGTGTTGACGTATAGATACAGCTCAACACGTATAGAGACAACTCAACACGTGTAGTGGCAGCTCAACACGTATAGAGGCAGCTCAACACGTATAGGGGCAGCTCAACACGTATAGATACAGCTCAACACATATAGATACAGCTCAACACGTATAGATACAGATCTATACGTATACATGTGTTGACATATAGAGACAGCTCAACACGTATAGATACAGCTCAACACGTATAGATACAGCTCAACACGTATAGAGACAGCTCAACACGTATAGAGACAGCTCAACACGTATAGAGACAGCTCAACATGTATAGATGCAGCTCAACACGTGTAGATGCAGCTCAACACGTATAGATGCAGCTCAACACGTATAGATACACCTCAACATGTATAGATACACCTCAACATGTATAGAGACATCTCAACACGTATACGTATAGATACAGATCAACACGTATAGATGCAGCTCAACGCGTATAGATGCAGCTCAAAGCGTATAGATGCAGCTCAACACGTATAGATGCAGCTCAACGCGTATAGACAGCTCAACACGTATAGATGCAGCTCAACACGTATAGATACACCTCAACATGTATAGAGACATCTCAACACGTATACGTATAGAGACAGCTCAACACTAATAGAGACAGCTCAACGCGTATAGAGGCAGCTCAACGCTAATAGAGACAGCTCAACACTAATAGAGACAGCTCAACACTAATAGAGACAGGCTCAACACTAATAGAGACAGCTCAACACTAATAGAGACAGCTCAACACGTATAGAGGCAGCTCAACACGTATAGAGGCAGCTCAACACGTATAGAGGCAGCTCAACACGTATAGAGGCAGCTCAACACGTATAGATACAGCTCAACACGTATAGATACAGCTCAACACGTATAGATACAGCTCAACACGTATAGATACAGCTCAACACGTATAGAGACAGCTCAACACATATAGAGACAGCCAGCTCAACACGTATAGAGACAGCCAGCTCAACACGTATAGAGACAGCCAGCTCAACACGTATAGAGACAGCCAGCTCAACACGTATAGAGACAGCCAGCTCAACACGTATAGAGACAGCCAGCTCAACACGTATAGAGACAGCCAGCTCAACACGTATAGAGACAGCCAGCTCAACACGTATAGAGACAGCCAGCTCAACACGTATAGAGACAGCTCAACACGTATAGATACACCTCAACACGTATAGATACACCTCAACATGTATAGAGACATCTCAACACGTATAGATACACCTCAACACGTATAGAGACAGCTCAACACGTATAGATACTCCACAACACGTATAGAGACAGCTCAACACGTATAGAGACAGCTCAACACGTATAGAGACAGCTCAACACGTATAGATACACCTCAACACGTATAGAGGCAGCTCAACACGTATAGAGGTAGCTCAACACGTATAGAGGTAGCTCAACACGTATACGTATAGATACAGATCAACGCGTATAGATGCAGCTCAACGCGTATAGATGCAGCTCAACGCGTATAGACAGCTCAACACGTATAGATGCAGCTTAACACGTATAGCGGCAGCTCAACACGTATAGAGGCAGCTCAACACGTATAGAGGCAGCTCAACACGTATAGAGGCAGCTCAACACGTATAGAGACAGCTCAACACTAATAGAGACAGCTCAACACGTATAGAGGCAGCTCAACGCGTATAGAGGCAGCTCAACGCGTATAGAGGCAGCTCAACGCGTATAGAGGCAGCTCAACGCGTATAGAGGCAGCTCAACGCGTATAGAGGCAGCTCAACGCGTATAGAGGCAGCTCAACGCGTATAGAGGCAGCTCAACGCGTATAGAGGCAGCTCAACGCGTATAGAGGCAGCTCAACGCGTATAGAGGCAGCTCAACGCGTATAGAGGCAGCTCAACACTAATAGAGACAGCTCAACACTAATAGAGGCAGCTCAACACTAATAGAGACAGCTCAACACTAATAGAGGCAGCTCAACGCGTATAGAGGCAGCTCAACGCGTATAGAGGCAGCTCAACGCGTATAGAGGCAGCTCAACACGTATAGAGGCAGCTCGACAGCTCAACACTAATAGAGACAGCTCAACGCGTATAGAGGCAGCTCAACGCGTATAGAGGCAGCTCAACGCGTATAGAGGCAGCTCAACGCGTATAGAGACAGCCAGCTCAACACGTATAGAGACAGCCAGCTCAACACGTATAGAGACAGCCAGCTCAACACGTATAGAGACAGCCAGCTCAACACGTATAGAGACAGCCAGCTCAACACGTATAGAGACAGCCAGCTCAACACGTATAGAGACAGCTCAACACGTATAGATACACCTCAACACGTATAGATACACCTCAACACGTATAGAGACATCTCAACACGTATAGATACACCTCAACACGTATAGAGACAGCTCAACACGTATAGATACTCCACAACACGTATAGAGACAGCTCAACACGTATAGAGACAGCTCAACACGTATAGACATCTCAACACGTATACGTATAGATACAGATCAACGCGTATAGATGCAGCTCAACGCGTATAGATGCAGCTCAAAGCGTATAGATGCAGCTCAACACGTATAGATCCAGCTCAACGCGTATAGACAGCTCAACACGTATAGATGCAGCTCAACACGTATAGATACACCTCAACACGTATAGAGACATCTCAACACGTATACGTATAGAGACAGCACAACACTAATAGAGACAGCTCAACGCGTATAGAGGCAGCTCAACACGTATAGCGGCAGCTCAACACGTATAGAGGCAGCTCAACACGTATAGAGGCAGCTCAACACGTATAGAGACAGCTCAACACTAATAGAGACAGCTCAACACGTATAGAGGCAGCTCAACGCGTATAGAGGCAGCTCAACACTAATAGAGACAGCTCAACACTAATAGAGACAGCTCAACACTAATAGAGACAGCTCAACGCGTATAGAGGCAGGCAGCTCAACGCGTATAGAGGCAGCTCAACGCGTATAGAGGCAGCTCAACGCGTATGGAGGCAGCTCAACGCGTATAGAGGCAGCTCAACGCGTATAGAGGCAGCTCGACAGCTCAACACTAATAGAGACAGCTCAACGCGTATAGAGGCAGCTCAACGCGTATAGAGGCAGCTCAACGCGTATAGAGGCAGCTCAACGCGTATAGAGGCAGCTCAACGCGTATAGAGGCAGCTCAACACGTATAGATACAGCTCAACACGTATAGATACAGCTCAACACGTATAGATACAGCTCAACACGTATAGATACAGCCAGCTCAACACGTATAGAGACAGCCAGCTCAACACGTATAGAGACAGCCAGCTCAACACGTATAGAGACAGCCAGCTCAACACGTATAGAGACAGCCAGCTCAACACGTATAGAGACAGCCAGCTCAACACGTATAGAGATAGCCAGCTCAACACGTATAGAGACAGCCAGCTCAACACGTATAGAGACAGCCAGCTCAACACGTATAGAGACAGCTCAACACGTATAGAGACAGCCAGCTCAACACGTATAGAGACAGCTCAACACGTATAGATACACCTCAACACGTATAGATACACCTCAACATGTATAGAGATATCTCAACACGTATAGATACACCTCAACACGTATAGAGACAGCTCAACACGTATAGATACTCCACAACACGTATAGAGACAGCTCAACACGTATAGAGACAGCTCAACACGTATAGAGACAGCTCAACACGTATAGATACACCTCAACACGTATAGAGGCAGCTCAACACGTATAGAGGTAGCTCAACACGTATAGAGGTAGCTCAACACGTATACGTATAGATACAGATCAACACGTATAGATGCAGCTTAACGCGTATAGATGCAGCTCAACGCGTATAGACAGCTCAACACGTATAGATGGAGCTCAACACGTATAGCGGCAGCTCAACACGTATAGAGGCAGCTCAACACGTATAGAGGCAGCTCAACACTAATAGAGACAGCTCAACACGTATAGAGGCAGCTCAACGCGTATAGAGGCAGCTCAACGCGTATAGAGGCAGCTCAACGCGTATAGAGGCAGCTCAACGCGTATAGAGGCAGCTCAACGCGTATAGAGGCAGCTCAACGCGTATAGAGGCAGCTCAACGCGTATAGAGGCAGCTCAACGCGTATAGAGGCAGCTCAACGCGTATAGAGGCAGCTCAACGCGTATAGAGGCAGCTCAACGCGTATAGAGGCAGCTCAACGCGTATAGAGGCAGCTCAACGCGTATAGAGGCAGCTCAACGCGTATAGATGCACCTCAACGCGTATAGATGCACCTCAACACGTATAGATGCACCTCAACACGTATAGATGCACCTCAACACGTATAGATACACCTCAACACGTATAGATACACCTCAACACGTATAGATACACCTCAACACGTATAGAGACACCTCAACACGTATAGAGACACCTCAACACGTATAGAGACACCTCAACACGTATAAAGACATCTCAACACGTATACGTATAGATACAGATCAACGCGTATAGATGCAGCTCAACGCGTATAGATGCAGCTCAAAGCGTATAGATGCAGCTCAACACGTATAGATCCAGCTCAACGCGTATAGACAGCTCAACACGTATAGATGCAGCTCAACACGTATAGATACACCTCAACACGTATAGATACACCTCAACACGTATAGAGACATCTCAACACGTATACGTATAGAGACAGCACAACACTAATAGAGACAGCTCAACGCGTATAGAGGCAGCTCAACACGTATAGATGCAGCTCAACACGTATAGATGCAGCTCAACACGTATAGCGGCAGCTCAACACGTATAGAGGCAGCTCAACACGTATAGAGGCAGCTCAACACGTATAGAGACAGCTCAACACTAATAGAGACAGCTCAACACGTATAGAGGCAGCTCAACACTAATAGAGACAGCTCAACACTAATAGAGACAGCTCAACACTAATAGAGACAGCTCAACGCGTATAGAGGCAGCTCAACGCGTATAGAGGCAGCTCAACGCGTATAGAGGCAGCTCAACGCGTATAGAGGCAGCTCAACGCGTATAGAGGCAGCTCAACGCGTATAGAGGCAGCTCGACAGCTCAACACTAATAGAGACAGCTCAACGCGTATAGAGGCAGCTCAACGCGTATAGAGGCAGCTCAACGCGTATAGAGGCAGCTCAACGCGTATAGAGGCAGCTCAACGCGTATAGAGGCAGCTCAACGCGTATAGAGGCAGCTCAACGCGTATAGAGGCAGCTCAACGCGTATAGAGGCAGCTCAACGCGTATAGAGGCAGCTCAACGCGTATAGAGGCAGCTCAACGCGTATAGAGGCAGCTCAACGCGTATAGAGGCAGCTCAACGCGTATAGAGGCAGCTCAACGCGTATAGAGTAGATGCAGCTCAACGCGTATAGACAGCTCAACACGTATAGATGCACCTCAACACGTATAGATGCACCTCAACACGTATAGATGCACCTCAACACGTATAGATGCACCTCAACGCGTATAGATGCAGCTCAAAGCGTATTGATGCAGCTCAACACGTATAGATGCACCTCAACACGTATAGATGCACCTCAACGCGTATAGATGCAGCTCAAAGCGTATTGATGCAGCTCAACACGTATAGATCCAGCTCAACGCGTATAGACAGCTCAACACGTATAGATGCAACTCAACACGTATAGATACACCTCAACACGTATAGATACACCTCAACACGTATAGAGACATCTCAACACGTATACGTATAGAGACAGCACAACACTAATAGAGACAGCTCAAAGCGTATAGAGGCAGCTCAACGCGTATAGAGGCAGCTCAACGCTAATAGAGACAGCTCAACACTAATAGAGACAGCTCAACACTAATAACACTAATAGAGACAGCTCAACACTAATAGAGACAGCTCAACACTAATAACACTAATAGAGACAGCTCAACATTAATAGAGACAGCTCAACACGTATAGAGGCAGCTCAACACGTATAGATACAGCTCAACACGTATAGAAACAGCTCAACACGTATAGATACAGCTCAACACGTATACGTATAGATACAGCTCAACACGTATAGATACACCTCAACACGTATAGAGACATCTCAACACGTATACGTATAGATACAGATCAACACGTATAGATGCAGCTCAACGCGTATAGATGCAGCTCAACGCGTATAGATGCAGCTCAACGCGTATAGATGCAGCTCAAAGCGTATAGATGCAGCTCAACACGTATAGATCCAGCTCAACGCGTATAGACAGCTCAACACGTATAGATGCAGCTCAACACGTATAGATACACCTCAACACGTATAGATACACCTCAGCACGTATAGAGACATCTCAACACGTATACGTATAGAGACAGCACAACACTAATAGAGACAGCTCAACGCGTATAGAGACATCTCAACACGTATACGTATAGATACAGATCAACACGTATAGATGCAGCTCAACGCGTATAGATGCAGCTCAACGCGTATAGACAGCTCAACGCGTATAGATGCAGCTCAACGCGTATAGACAGCTCAACACGTATAGATGCAGCTCAACACGTATAGATGCAGCTGAACACGTATAGATGCAGCTCAACACGTATAGATGCAGCTCAACACGTATAGATGCAGCTCAACACGTATAGATGCAGCTCAACACTAATAGATACAGCTCAACACGTATAGATACAGCTCAACACGTATAGATACAGCTCAACACGTATAGATACAGCTCAACACGTATAGATACAGATCTATACGTATACATATGTTGACATATAGAGACAGCTCAACACGTATAGATGCAGCTCAACACGTATAGAGGCAGCTCAACACGTATAGATGCAGCTCAACGCGTATAGAGGCAGCTCAACGCGTATAGAGGCAGCTCAACGCGTATAGAGGCAGCTCAACGCGTATAGAGGCAGCTCAACGCGTATAGAGGCAGCTCAACGCGTATAGAGGCAGCTCAACGCGTATAGAGGCAGCTCAACGCGTATAGAGGCAGCTCAACACGTATAGAGACAGCTCAACACTAATAGAGACAGCTCAACACGTATAGAGGCAGCTCAACGCGTATAGAGGCAGCTCAACACTAATAGAGACAGCTCAACACTAATAGAGACAGTTCAACGCGTATAGAGGCAGCTCAACGCGTATAGAGGCAGCTCAACGCGTATAGAGGCAGCTCAACGCGTATAGAGGCAGCTCAACGCGTATAGATGCAGCTCAACGCGTATAGAGGCAGCTCAACGCGTATAGATGCAGCTCAAAGCGTATAGATGCAGCTTAACACGTATAGATCCAGCTCAACGCGTATAGACAGCTCAACACGTATAGATGCAGCTCAACACGTATAGATACACCTCAACACGTATAGATACACCTCAACACGTATAGAGACATCTCAACACGTATAGAGACATCTCAACACGTATACGTATAGAGACAGCACAACACTAATAGAGACAGCTCAACGCGTATAGAGGCAGCTCAACACGTATAGATGCAGCTCAACACGTATAGCGGCAGCTCAACACGTATAGAGGCAGCTCAACACGTATAGAGGCAGCTCAACACGTATAGAGGCAGCTCAACACGTATAGAGGCAGCTCAACACGTATAGAGGCAGCTCAACACGTATAGAGACAGCTCAACACTAATAGAGACAGCTCAACGCGTATAGAGGCAGCTCAACGCGTATAGAGGCAGCTCAACACTAATAGAGACAGCTCAACACTAATAGAGACAGCTCAACGCGTATAGAGGCAGCTCAACGCGTATAGAGGCAGCTCAACGCGTATAGAGGCAGCTCAACGCGTATAGAGGCAGCTCAACGCGTATAGAGGCAACTCGACAGCTCAACACTAATAGAGACAGCTCAACGCGTATAGAGGCAGCTCAACGCGTATAGAGGCAGCTCAACACTAATAGAGACAGCTCAACACTAATAGAGACAGCTCAACGCGTATAGAGGCAGCTCAACGCGTATAGAGGCAGCTCAACGCGTATAGAGGCAGCTCAACGCGTATAGAGGCAGCTCAACGCGTATAGAGGCAGCTCAACGCGTATAGAGGCAGCTCGACGCGTATAGAGGCAGCTCGACAGCTCAACACTAATAGAGGCAGCTCAACGCGTATAGAGGCAGCTCAACGCGTATAGAGGCAGCTCAACGCGTATAGAGGCAGCTCAACGCGTATAGAGGCAGCTCAACGCGTATAGAGGCAGCTCAACGCGTATAGAGGCAGCTCAACGCGTATAGACAGCTCAACGCGTATAGATGCAGCTCAACGCGTATAGACAGCTCAACACGTATAGATGCACCTCAACACGTATAGATGCACCTCAACACGTATAGATACACCTCAACACGTATAGATACACCTCAACACGTATAGAGACACCTCAACACGTATAAAGACATCTCAACACGTATACGTATAGATACAGATCAACGCGTATAGATGCAGCTCAACGCGTATAGATGCAGCTCAAAGCGTATAGATGCAGCTCAACACGTATAGATCCAGCTCAACGCGTATAGACAGCTCAACACGTATAGATGCAGCTCAACACGTATAGATACACCTCAACACGTATAGATACACCTCAACACGTATAGAGACATCTCAACACGTATACGTATAGAGACAGCACAACACTAATAGAGACAGCTCAACGCGTATAGAGGCAGCTCAACGCGTATAGAGGCAGCTCAACGCTAATAGAGACAGCTCAACACTAATAGAGACAGCTCAACACTAATAACACTAATAGAGACAGCTCAACACTAATAGAGACAGCTCAACACTAATAGAGACAGCTCAACACTAATAACACTAATAGAGACAGCTCAACACTAATAGAGACAGCTCAACACGTATAGAGGCAGCTCAACACGTATAGATACAGCTCAACACGTATAGATACAGCTCAACACGTATAGATACAGCTCAACACGTATAGATACAGCTCAACACGTATAGATACAGCTCAACACGTATAGATACAGATCTATACGTATACATATGTTGACATATAGAGACAGCTCAACACGTATAGATGCAGCTCAACACGTATAGAGGCAGCTCAACACGTATAGATGCAGCTCAACGCGTATAGACAGCTCAACACGTATAGATGCAGCTCAACACTAATAGAGATAGCTCAACACGTATATAGGCAGCTCAACGCGTATAGAGGCAGCTCAACACTAATAGAGACAGCTCAACACTAATAGAGACAGCTCAACACTAATAGAGACAGCTGAACACTAATAGAGACAGATCAACACTAATAGAGACAGCTCAACACTAATAGAGACAGATCAACACTAATAGAGGCAGCTCAACACGTATAGAGGCAGCTCAATACGTATAGAGGCAGCTCAACACTAATAGAGACAGCTCAACAATAATAGAGACAGCTCAACGCGTATAGAGGCAGATCAACACGTATAGATGCAGCTCAACGCGTATAGACAGCTCAACACGTATAGATGCACCTCAACATGTATAGATACACCTCAACATGTATAGAGACATCTCAACACGTATACGTATAGATACAGCTCAACGCGTATAGATGCAGCTCAACGCGTATAGATGCAGCTCAACCCGTATAGATGCAGCTCAACACGTATAGATGCAGCTCAACACTAATAGAGACAGCTCAACACTAATAGAGACAGCTCAACACTAATAGAGACAGCTCAACACGTATAGATACATCTCAACACGTATAGATACAGCTCAACACGTATAGAGGCAGCTCAACACATAGAGATACAGCTCAACACTAATATAGACAGCTCAACACTAATAGAGACAGCTCAACACTAATAGAGACAGCTCAACACGTATAGATGCAGCTCAACACTAATAGAGACAGCTCAACACGTATAGAGGCAGCTCAACACATAGAGATACAGCTCAACACGTATAGATACAGCTCAACACGTAAAGAGACAGCTCAACACATATAGATACAGCTCAACACGTATAGAGGCAGCTCAACACATAGAGATACAGCTCAACACTAATATAGACAGCTCAACACTAATAGAGACAGCTCAACACTAATAGAGACAGCTCAACACGTATAGATACAGCTCAACACTAATAGAGACAGCTCAACACGTATAGAGGCAGCTCAACACATAGAGATACAGCTCAACACGTATAGATACAGCTCAACACGTATAGATACAGCTCAACACGTAAAGAGACAGCTCAACACATATAGATACAGCTCAACACGTATAGAGACAGCTCAACACGTATAGATACAGATCTATACGTATACATGTGTTGACGTATAGATACAGCTCAACACGTATAGAGACAACTCAACACGTGTAGTGGCAGCTCAACACGTATAGAGGCAGCTCAACACGTATAGATACAGCTCAACACGTATAGATACAGCTCAACACGTATAGATACAGATCTATACGTATACATGTGTTGACATATAGAGACAGCTCAACACGTATAGATACAGCTCAACACGTATAGATACAGCTCAACACGTATAGATACAGCTCAACACGTATAGAGACAGCTCAACACGTATAGATGCAGCTCAACACGTATAGATGCAGCTCAACACGTATAGATACACCTCAACATGTATAGATACACCTCAACATGTATAGAGACATCTCAACACGTTTACGTATAGATACAGATCAACACGTATAGATGCAGCTCAACGCGTATAGATGCAGCTCAAAGCGTATAGATGCAGCTCAACACGTATAGATGCAGCTCAACGCGTATAGACAGCTCAACACGTATAGATGCAGCTCAACACGTATAGATACACCTCAACATGTATAGATACACCTCAACATGTATAGAGACATCTCAACACGTATACGTATAGAGACAGCTCAACACTAATAGAGACAGCTCAACGCGTATAGAGGCAGCTCAACGCTAATAGAGACAGCTCAACACTAATAGAGACAGCTCAACACTAATAGAGACAGGCTCAACACTAATAGAGACAGCTCAACACTAATAGAGACAGCTCAACACGTATAGAGGCAGCTCAACACGTATAGATACAGCTCAACACGTATAGATACATACGTGTATCTATACACGTATGATACAGCTCAACACGTATAGATACAGATCTATACGTATACATATGCGTATAGATACATACGTGTATCTATACACGTATGATACAGCTCAACACGTATAGATACAGATCTATACGTATACATATGTTGACATATAGAGACAGCTCAACACGTATAGAGACAGCTCAACACGTATAGAGACAGCTCAACACGTATAGATACAGCTCAACACGTATAGATACAGCTCAACACGTATAGAGACAGCTCAACACGTATAGAGACAGCTCAACAAGTATAGAGACAGCCAGCTCAACACGTATAGAGCCAGCTCAACACGTATAGAGACAGCTCAACACGTATAGAGACAGCCAGCTCAACACGTATAGAGACAGCCAGCTCAACACGTATAGAGACAGCCAGCTCAACACGTATAGAGACAGCCAGCTCAACACGTATAGAGACAGCCAGCTCAACACGTATAGAGACAGACAGCTCAACACGTATAGAGACAGCTCAACACGTATAGAGACAGCTCAACACGTATAGAGACAGCTCAACACGTATAGATACACCTCAACACATATAGATACACCTCAACACGTATAGAGACAGCTCAACACGTATAGATACTCCACAACACATATAGAGACAGCTCAACACGTATAGAGACAGCTCAACACGTATAGAGACAGCTCAACACGTATAGAGACAGCTCAACACGTATAGATACACCTCAACACGTATAGAGGCAGCTCAACACGTATAGAGGTAGCTCAACACGTATACGTATAGATACAGATCAACACGTATAGATGCAGCTCAACGCGTATAACTGCAGGTTAACGCGTATAGACAGCTCAACACGTATAGATGCAGCTCAACACGTATAGCAGCAGCTCAACACGTATAGAGGCAGCTCAACACGTATAGAGGCAGCTCAACGCGTATAGAGGCAGCTCAACACTAATAGAGATAGCTCAACACTAATAGAGGCAGCTCAACGCGTATAGAGGCAGCTCAACGCGTATATAGAGGCAGCTCAACGCGTATATAGAGGCAGCTCAACGCGTATAGAGGCAGCTCAACGCGTATAGAGGCAGCTCAACGCGTATAGAGGCAGCTCAACGCGTATAGAGGCAGCTCAACGCGTATAGAGGCAGCTCAACGCGTATAGAGGCAGCTCAACGCGTATAGAGGCAGCTCAACGCGTATAGAGGCAGCTCAACGCGTATAGAGGCAGCTCAACGCGTATAGATACAGCTCAACACGTATAGATGCACCTCAACACGTATAGATGCACCTCAACACGTATAGATACACCTCAACACGTATAGATACACCTCAACACGTATAGAGACACCTCAACACGTATACGTATAGATACAGATCAACGCGTATAGATGCAGCTCAACGCGTATAGATGCAGCTCAAAGCGTATAGATGCAGCTCAACGCGTATAGATGCAGCTCAACGGGTATAGACAGCTCAACACGTATAGATGCACCTCAACACGTATAGATACACCTCAACACGTATAGATACACCTCAACACGTATAGAGACATCTCAACACGTATACGTATAGAGACAGCACAACACTAATAGAGACAGCTCAACGCGTATAGAGGCAGCTCAACGCGTATAGAGGCAGCTCAACGCTAATAGAGACAGCTCAACACTAATAGAGACAGCTCAACACTAATAACACTAATAGAGACAGCTCAACACTAATAGAGACAGCTCAACACTAATAGAGATAGCTCAACACTAATAACACTAATAGAGACAGCTCAACACTAATAGAGACAGCTCAACACGTATAGATACAGCTCAACACGTATAGATACAGCTCAACACGTATAGATACAGCTCAACACGTATAGATACAGCTCAACACGTATAGATACAGCTCAACACGTATAGATACATACGTGTATCTATACACGTATGATACAGCTCAACACGTATAGATACAGATCTATACGTATACATATGTTGACATATAGAGACAGCTCAACACGTATAGATACAGCTCAACACGTATAGATACAGCTCAACACGTATAGAGACAGCTCAACACGTATAGAGACAGCTCAACAAGTATAGAGACAGCTCAACACGTATAGATACAGCTCAACACGTATAGAGACAGCTCAACACGTATAGAGACAGCTCAACACGTATAGAGACAGCCAGCTCAACACGTATAGAGACAGCCAGCTCAACACGTATAGAGACAGCTCAACACGTATAGAGACAGCTCAACACGTATAGAGACAGCTCAACACGTATAGAGACAGATCAACACGTATAGAGACACCTCAACACGTATAGAGACACCTCAACATGTATAGAGACATCTCAACACGTATAGATACACCTCAACACGTATAGAGACAGCTCAACACGTATAGATACTCCACAACACGTATAGAGACAGCTCAACACGTATAGAGACAGCTCAACACGTATAGATACACCTCAACACGTATAGAGGTAGCTCAACACGTATACGTATAGATACAGATCAACACGTATAGATGCAGCTCAACGCGTATAGATGCAGCTCAACGAGTATAGACAGCTCAACACGTATAGATGCAGCTCAACACGTATAGCGGCAGCTCAACACGTATAGAGGCAGCTCAACACGTATAGAGGCAGCTCAACACGTATAGAGACAGCTCAACACTAATAGAGACAGCTCAACACGTATACAGGCAGCTCAACACTAATAGAGACAGCTCAACACTAATAGAGACAGCTCAACGCGTATAGAGGCAGCTCAACGCGTATAGAGGCAGCTCAACACTAATAGAGACAGCTCAACACTAATAGAGGCAGCTCAACGCGTATAGAGGCAGCTCAACGCGTATAGAGGCAGCTCAACGCGTATAGAGGCAGCTCAACGCGTATAGAGGCAGCTCAACGCGTATAGAGGCAGCTCAACGCGTATAGAGGCAGCTCAACGCGTATAGAGGCAGCTCAACGCGTATAGAGGCAGCTCAACGCGTATAGAGGCAGCTCAACGCTTATAGAGGCAGCTCAACGCGTATAGAGGCAGCTCAACGCGTATAGAGGCAGCTCAACACGTATAGATGCAGCTCAACACGTATAGATACACGTGCGTGCGTGTGTGTGCGTGTGTAAAAACTGCAGAAACAGACAACACAGGTTTCCTGGATAATGGTCAGTTATACAGAGTTGCCCTGGACAACAGTCATTATTTAGAAATATTTGACCTAAATATATTCCATACAAATCTATTTAATTCTAATTAATATATGTAATTGTATGCTTGTTTTTGCCACAGAATAAAACATTTTAAAAGATAATTGCAAGTTTACATTTACATCATACTCAGAATTGCGTGTTATAAAGTCAGAATTGCGTGATATAAACTCACAATTGCGAGAAATAAACTCGCAATTCGGACTTTATATCTCCCAATTGCGTGTTATAATTTCAGAATTGTGAGATAAAAACTCGCAATTACCTTTATTATTTTTTATTCTGTGGCGTGAACAAGCTTCCATAGATTTAAGTATTCGAGAGATCCATTGAATGATATTGAGTAACTTGACAGACAAAATTGGTTCAGTTTGTGTATTTCTATCCGCGTCAACTGTGTTATTTCCTGTAGAGATGGACAGGGGTCCCTGTCGTACCGTGTGCTGGATTGTCCGGACAGAGCTGCTCTCATTCAAGTGGATGATAAAGGTCTTCTGACGTCTGGATCTCTGACAGGAACAGCATCCTTACAGATTAGCTCGCAGGAAACATTCGGCGTCAATCAAACCATCATCATCGCTGTGAAGGTAACACTGCGACATGCATGAAGCTATGCTAGTGCAATACAGTCTTCAAACAGATGATCCTTTAGCAAATTTAAGTGCATTTTACAGAACCTAATAAACGGAGAACAAAATAGAGGATAAGTAACTTAAATTGCAGATTAATATTGCTTATTAAATGTTTTGAGACTAATAACTGGCTGACTGCACATTATCACTCTTATATTTATATTTTGTAATTCACAGTAGTTCTTAACTGAATGTGTTGGTAATTATTGGGAGTCAGCAGTGTTTGTGTTTTGTTGTTTAAGGTGGTGACCGTGTCATACCTGCGTCTGAGCACGAGTCCAGTGATGTACACGTCGAACAGAGAGACTGTGTCCGCCATCCCGCTGGGAGCCGTTCTGACCTTCACCGTTCATTTCCACGACAGCACAGGAGAAACCTTACACAGCCACAACTCACTGCTCAGCTTCTCCACCAACAGGTGCAGCAAACTCAAACCCTCGGCATGACATGCAAACACTCACACAGTCACACACTGCAAGACAAATCAGTGCTGCCACCCCTAAAAAAACTGTGCCAATGAATGCAAGACTGTGTCAATGAATTTACACAGGAAGTACAATCACAGGAAACTGTAAAGGTTTTTGTTTTTGCAGTTTGTGCTATAAAAAGATTTTTTTCACATTACCTAAATAGTGTACTTTATGTGAGGACATCTAAATTATCTGTTTATTGCACGTCTAAAATGTCATTTTATCTGATTATAAGCCCGACAAAGTGCTTTAAAGGAAGTCATTTTTATGGGTTAGATCAGTGGTTCCCAAACTGGGGTACGTGAGGTGACAGAAGGGGGTACAAAATTCTGAGTCTTGCCGTTCATTTAATTCTACCCTACCTTAAAATAATATCAAAACTGAGCATGTATCTCTAACTGGCAAAAGACTGCAAAGGATGAGATCATTTGATTGGATGTCATGTATTTACAGTGTAAACTGACTGCATCCACACAAGCTGTGTGCATGTTATAGGCTGTGTGCAGAGTATTGCTGCCTTAGCAAATCTCACTGCATTACTGCCGTTCTAGACGATGTACCTTTGTAAAAGTGGGGATTTAGTACTCGCATTAAGAACAAATATAGACACAGTGGATTGAGATCGATTTAAGACTTACAAAAACATACCCTTTGTGAGTTGATAACGAGCAAGAATGCAATTGTTCCCAAATATCCACACGATTGCACAAGATTCACACTATTGCAAACTTGACATTATACAACAGGTCAACAAACAAAACGTACACTTTAAACACAGTACTGTCAGTATTTACCTTATTTTGTAATGAAATAATAGTTCCAACGAAAGCCACAGCAGAACTACAGCACACATCTGTGTTTCGTGAACAATTCTGCAGCTTTGAACGAATCGTGAGAGTCAATCATTCAATGATTCATTCATAAATGCAGCCAGTTGCTTCGTTACTGATGAATGAATTACTAGATGGCTTGCCCATTAAGACAGTGACTTACTGCCACCTACTGGCGGTTTGAGTTTAATATTCAAAAGTATCACTTCTTTTTTACCATCATTGCATATTTCTCTATTGAACATTTTTTTATTCATAAGGGTTAAAAAAAATGCACTGGAAAATCAATTTAGGGGGCAAAGATTGTCCCTTAATTAAGGGGTACGCCACTTTAAAGAGGTTGGGAACCACTGGGTTAGATCAAGTCGAGTCACATTTATTTACAATATAGATTGTTTTAAAGCAGCGTTACAGTGATAACAGGAAAATAATGCAAAAAAGTTTGATCAAGTACAAAAAGATCCTTGAAATAAGTTGCACGTTACCACTTTTTCAGTGTATTCAGTGGATTTTGACTTTTGCCACCAGAAAATTGTCTAGAGGCACCGCTGACAAGCCTGTGTACAGTGACGATGCTCGCAGTGGAGACGTTTTGCTGGAATTGAATTGTAATCTAAACAGATATGCATTATATGGCCTGTGGTTAATGTGGAAGAAGTAACCGAGTAGATCTGGAGGCCTAAGGACTCTTCATAAATGAATGTTTATTTACAAATGCGTCTCAACATTATAATATACTATATTAAAGGTGGTAATTGCAGACAATTCAAATGTATATTTATGCAAAAGAATATTAAGAAAAATCTGTGGGTATGCTTTTATTTAGTTTGATCCGTGATTTTTTATAAATTTTAATAAAATAAATATTTATGTTTTATTAATGTTTTTAGCCGTCTATATGATGTGTGCAGGGATGATTTGGTGCAGGTGGGTAAGGGTTCGAGTAACGGCACGCTGACGGTGCGGACGGTCAATGTGGGACTGACTCTGCTGGGGGTGTGGGACTCGGAGCAAGCGGGACTCGCTGACTTCATCGCTCTACCCGTCCAGCATGCCATCCATCCAGCCGAAGCCCAGCGGCTGCTCGTGGGAGATGTGGTGTGCTTTTCTGCACAGATTATTAATCAGGAGGGTAAGACAGGACACAGACACCTGAAAAACACTACACACTGCTTTATTTCAGCCCAAACTGAGCGTTTGTGCAGGCATGGCTCTCTGTGAGTGTTGTGTTTGTCATGGTCAGGTGCGTCGGGTGTGTGGAGCTCCTCGTCTAGTGCTGTGCTGGAGGTCGATCCCAGGACTGGAGCCGCAGTGGCCCGAGACAAGGGCACCGTCACCGTCTACTACGACATACCAGGACAGCTCCGCACTTACAGAGAGGTGAGACATCACAATCAGGTCCTTCCTTTGGAGATATTCCGAAGAAGATATTTAGGAAAAATCATGAAAAGACAGTGGTCTAAATGGGGATTCCTGTTAAACTGAAGACAGTCATTATTGTAATTGAAACATTGTGCTTTCTTTAGGTTTTTATTGAAGGTGCGACTCGGACCTCTGTCATGTCCCCCTCAGTGAAGAAGGACAGAGACTCCAAAGTCTTGATGTCAACCAGGGACACCGGAGGCAACCTTATTGGTACAGATCCCTGCTTGAGTCGCTGTAGTCCTCACACTGACTTCATGCTTATGTGCTGTGTCTGTGTGACGTGTGATGAAATCCAGAGAAATTAAAACCGAAAACGCAGATTTTGGGGGGGAAATAAAACAGAATATGGTAAAAATAAAATGGATTTCAATGGGACTAGCAACATATGGATTTGATTCCTAAGAATCACAAATGCTGAATAATTGTATTCTGTGAATGACCTGAAAGTGTCTGCTAAATGAACATGCAAATCTAAAAGTCAATGCTATGATGATCAAATACAACATAACACATGTTTAACAATCTGTTTTGCTGTGTCCTCAGGAATCTGCTCCTCGTCGCAGGCGGACAGCATCGCTCTGCTCCACCCAGAGTCCTCCATCAGCTGTCAGCTGCACTTCACCAGCAGCGCGGTGGACTTCTCTGCTCACGACGTCTACCACACTCGCACTGCGTTCGACCCCAGCACAGGTCTTCCCAACCTCTGGCTGCCCTGACTTCAGTCGTTTCAGTGAATAAAGCAATGTTTTAATCTGTATCTCCTGTTTTCCAGGTTTCTACAGCTGTGCGCTGAGCTTCAAGCCCATGAACGAGCAGCAGGTGAAGGTGCTGAGCATGTCCATGACTGACGTGGACGTCACGGCCGGTGTGCAGGGTCACTTCACCGGTCAGCAGATCAGCGCTCGACTGCCCGTCAACCCAGGCATCTACGCGGACCAGACGGACATCCTCCTGAGCAACCAGCACACGTCTGCGGATCTGACCATCTACGGGACGCCAGGCGCACTGCAGCAGCTGGAGGTAAAGCTCGCACCTCGGCCATTCGTGTCTGAAAAGTGAAAGGACGATCATTGTGTTGATGTGTCTGAGATTGCTCAAACACGTGTGCGTGTGGATCTGATTGGCTCTTTCAGGTGAAGAGCAGTTCTCCTGCAGTGGTGATGGAGCAGAAGGAGGTGTCCCAGAGCTTCCCGAGCTACATCAGGTACACGGTTAGTGTGGTGAAGCCGCAGGGAGCTCTGACGGCCTCGGTGTCTGTGCGCAGCGGCTCCAGCGATCAGGTGCTGCTCATCCCTGTGTCCGTCATGCATCTGGCAGCCAGCGCCACTTCTGTGCAAGGTTGGTTACGCCACACCCGTCGACAGCATAGGAGGAAATGTGTTTAAGGTCAAGGCTACATTAACAAGTAGTCTTTTATTGTAGTATCTTATTGGGCACCCAATTGAACGGCCAAAAATAGCAATTTCAGAAGATATAATGAGCAGTAGCCGTGGAGTTAAAGGGGTCGTGACATAAGGAATCTGATTATCCTTAACCCTCTGGGGTCTGAGGTGTTTTCTGGGTCCTGGAGGTGTTCTGACATGCTCTGACATTTGTGATTATTTCTGATACTCGTGACATTTTCATGGCTAAAGTCTGATTACACTGTATTCAGCACAAACTCTGCTACAATAATATGTCAGCAGCATGTATGTAAAAGTTTTTAGTTTTGAGATAATGACGTTTATGCGTGGTTTGTGAAAAAAAAAAAAAAAAAAAATATCACTGAAATAACATCATAAAACCCTTACTAATTATTTCTTCACAAGACTTCTGAAAATTGTATCACGTAGCCTAGAATATTTGCTTCAAAACTATGTGAAAATTATCCTGACTACTCATTCAGATAAGACAATAAAGTCTTTTTTAATTTGTATGACGTGTTTTGTGTAAGAAAGCTTTATGCGAGAAGGCGTAAACCACTGTGAATCTCTCATTAATATGTTTGCTTTTCACACCTGAGGAAGACAAAAACGAAAGACCCCCCCCCCCCCCCCCCATAATGGCCCTATAAGGTGCTATCATTAGGAGCCTTGCACAAAGAATGAGGAGAGCCTTAAAAAAGAATGGCTTTTTGATTGTTTGGATTATGTTGTGTTGTAAATAAATCCAAAGATACACAACAAATGACAAAAAAGCACATTATTGAACACACTGATCTTTAGATCACACACACTCTGTTCAACAGAGACCTTTGTGCCATTCCTGAAACATAGTACATACCTGTCCATGTTCCATTTACCATGTTCATGTACAGAGACTCATGTGAATGTTTAAGTCAGCAGGACTCAGTGGCTCAGTGGTCCCTGTAAAAAAAAAAAAAAAAACAACAGCAAACAAAAAAACAACTGTGAATGCTGATATCAAGAGAAAGGCCGCACGATTTTGGGAATACATTTGAGATTTTTCTGGTTAAAATAGCTTTTTACAATTTATAAAATACACACACACACATAGCCTACATATATATATTTCAATTGAACACCAGGTTTGTTGTGCAATGCATATAGCCAACGTGTATGGCTGCATAAAATAATAACAATAGTCTATAGCAGGCGGCCTAGTAACACTACACTAGAGAAAAATTTATTGATATGTTACTTCAAATGTTTACAATCGTTATGACGTTCTGGCGTAAACCATGAAACCTAATGTTTGGTGCGTTTTGCTTTTCAAACTCAGAGCGTGCGCAGAGAAAATGTACTGGATCGAGCAACTATGAAACATTATTGTTAACATATTATACATATCTAACGTTACGTTTGAGCAGATATCCACAAACACCGTATTTAACTGTAAACACTAACACTATTTAACACTAAACATTATAATATTCACCATAGTAGAGTAAACACTATAGGCTACTAGCCTACTATATCATGCTGTGTTTTATTATCAAACATAAGAACAACCTTGTGTCGTACATGAATATAAATTTCGTATTGAAAGGAATGCCTGCCTGTCTATAGTTCATATTTCAACATGTTTCTGTCGATTTCATACATTTTAGTCTAGAAACAGCTTAACTGCAATTCAACAATAACACTAACTAATATTATTCATAATACATTTCTTACCTTACATCTTTCTTGTCTTCAAATCGCGATCTTCTTCTTCTTCTGAGGTAAGTTAAATCCAATGTAAGATCAGCGTGTTTTCCAACCTCGGCGAAAAGCATTGGACTGATGAAGTTTGATGCGTTGTTTTTGAGGTAATGAGGGCGTTGCGTTCCTTCACGTGGATATTTGCATATCGTGGTCAAATTAAAAATAATGAGCAAGCGTTTGAGAAACTGGAAATCTTGTTGGTTTTATACAAATGACTTAAACAGAGAATATTTGTTTTTGTTTTGAATCAGATAATTTAAAAGTACACACTTGCATGTTTATAAAGATATATGGCTCATAAATGTGAGACAAGTATTCGCTGAGTTGTTTCAGTTTATATACGTGCTCAAGAAAAAAAAAGTTCACCGAGACGGAGAGACAGAACGCATAGCCCGTTTATTTTCTTTATTTTACAAAAGCACAATGGGTTGTTTTTATTGTAAGTGGACACATACAAAAGTAGACATCTCACAGATTCTTTTTTCATGTTTCTTTTTTCTGTATGACCATAAATGACAGAGTCTATGTTGCTGCTATGTGAAAAAGAATCGAGCAAATCACGCCGGCGTGATTGCCGACCCCAGAGGGTTAAACATTTGCAGGATGTTTTAAAGGGGTCATATAATGCCATTTTTGTACAAGCTAATATGATTCTTTAGGGTCTAAATTAAAAGTTTGTAATATACTTTAATTAAAAATTCTCATTAGTATTGTAAGAAAACACTTATTTTACCTGGTCAAAAACAGCTCTGTTTTCAGCACGCCGTTTCAGTGCATATGCCTTTAAATGATAATTAGCTTTGCTCACCCCGCCTCTCTGTTCTGCGCATACACCGTTTGTAACACAATAACACAATAACCATAACGCGTTGTTCATTATAAACGTGGGATTATGAATTATATTGAGAACGTTGTACATAGAAAACATGCTGTAATGTACCCTGAGTGTAAACCGACGCATTCATCGTGAAGCGTGCAGCTGGCGATTTGCAAAGATTAATATAAATATTAATATAAAGATTAATAAAACGTTACACTCACTTTAGTTCTTCTGAAGGTTCAGCAGGAAGACGAATAGGTTCCGATCCTTTATTCAGGTGCAGCTTCTCAGCAAAACCAGCTTTATACTGACCCTCGTTTATAAAGCAGTCTGCTGAGAAATGATTCGGCAAACATGAGAGCATTGACGTTGCTCGTGGGGAATATTCCCTTCGAAAACAAACACAGCCACTGCGTCTTCAGCGGTTCGGATTTAGGAACATTAAAATGACTGCTGTGTTCGTTATTACACCCAAGAACAGAACACCACAATCGCTTAGACGCCATTCTGCTCATAGACAGTGCTCCAGCATATCAACAATGACAGCGCCGGTCCGCGCAGACTATGATTGACAGGACGAGCGAGGGCGGGTCTGTGTTGAATCACTGCTGTCAATCAACAATCGTGGGAGGGGCGTCCGTTTTATTGACGTCACAAAAACGAACGGCTCAATTTGAGGCAGGGGAAAACATATAAGGAGATTAAAACAAAAACACTGGATGGATTTTTATCATTATATGATGGTTGTGTACAGGCACTGCCAACACACATTTCAGTACAATCAACTTGTAAAAGTGCATGTACCATTATATGACCCCTTTAATAGTGCAAAGACCTTGCATGTTTCTTAGCTTAAGCTCATCCTCCTCAGAAAACAGCGTTTATTTAACCAAGCTCCAAAAATGCGTTGTTAGGATGTTGTGGGATTTGTGATGTCACACAAGCACATTAACTTGCTTTTGACTCCTCTTCAGTTAGAGCAGTTATTTATCATGTATAATTTCCACTGGCAGTCAGTCTCATAATGGCTGTCACCCGTGTACACCAGCTGGCTCATAAATGCTTCTTCACCTTTTCTTCTAGCACAAATGGCAGAGGGAGCAGATGGGCCCAATATTCTTCAGCAGTTTATTGACTCCTATCAAGTGATGTTCTTCACTTTATTCGCTCTTTTGGCGGCCACTGCTGTTGTCATCATCGGTAAATGCCTCCATATCCTCCAACTCTTTTTAATGTCATGGATAATGGGTTTTAGGACAGTGATTGTTCTTTTTTTAATGTCTTTTTCAACAATTATCTATCTTCATTTTATAGTGTGCCATTTGCTGTTTTCTCCGAGAGATCCTGTCAATCATCCTGCATTCATCCAGAAGACTCCGCCTCCCACAGGTACATGCATCTGGAAAATACCCCTGCAACAATGCAACCAAATATAACCCCAATAAATGCTGCCCAATTAACACCTCACCACTTTTTGCAGTACAAAATGTGTAACACAATGCACCTTTAACTTCCTTTAGCACACAAAGAGTTGTGTAATATTTAGGAATTGTAATGCTTGTGTTTTTTCAGGTGTAGCTAAGCTGACCGAGAGCCCCTTCAACAACAGCATGTCGTCAGACAGGAAGGGAAGCCCGAGATTACGCTTGTATTCTCCAGACTACAACTCCAGATAAACCTCCTCCACCCGAAGACCGAAGAAAGTGCCTTACCATTGAATACAGGAGTATAAGCGTGCTGGATACGTGCGCAAGAGTATTGCTTACATGCTTCAAACAATAGCTTTTTCATTTGAATCCCAGTGTGTTGAAAAATTCATATCTGATTGAATATGCCAGGGCTGCATAGTTTTGTTTGATTATTTAAATGTTTGATGTGTGCACTCATTTATTATTGTTGCCATTAATATCAGTAGTTTTTTCATAGCTTGAGATAGTCTAAGTTTTAGTGAGTTGTGATGTTAAACGTGTCTTTTTTTCCTTGGAAGCTCAGGACAACATTTGGAAACTAGTGTGATTATGCAGCATGTTATTGTGTGAATAGTGCAACCACTGATTCCGTCCAAAGTGCTCTTACAAGTGTTTCATCTGCAAAAAAATAATGGCCAGTTGTTTCATTTCGTGAACAATAATATTTTGAAGAATTCTTGAGTGCAGCTTCTTTCGGTTATTGATGTGAATGTTCAAATGTTTTAGGGCTTAGTTCAGTTGACTTGCTTTGGCAGATTAAGTGGTTCTGGAAGGACCGAACCTACCGCAGCATTTGACATGGCCATTGATACTGATACTGATAATTCTGTTACTGTGAGTTTGAGTCCGATTCAACATTGTGACCATTTTTGACAGAAAAAATCCTCAGCCTGTTTAAGTGAGACAGAAATACTGTTTTAATGAATAATTAGTTTTCTGTCTTTGTAAGCAAGAGCCATAATGTGATTCATAGAACTGCTGCACTGAGTACAATGAATTGTGATATCTGTCATAATCTATACACGAGTTTAATCTGTATATGTAACCACTTCTGAGCCTTTGTCATTGTGTTTGATCTTGTCTATCATACCTCCCTCAAAAATAATAATAACAGCTTGTGCTTTGAGAACATTGTGCTTTTTTGCAGCATGTGATCTATAAACATTAAATATGCTCTCTTTTTTTACTATCACCTGATTGCATTTTTTTAGGTTCTGAAAAATCACTTGTCCATTTGAAAAACGTTTGCTCATGCAACAGTAACCCATCATGAATTAGAGGAAATAACCACTAATAATAATAAGAATGAAATTAAAAGTGAATTTCGAAAACACTTGTTTCTTTTCCTAACAATGCAAACAATTTCCACATTAGATGCATGTCAACCTAATTTTCTCACAATATTACAATATTACAAAAAAATATCACTATTAAGGTCCGTCTTTACTATATTTAATGTGTAATTTAGTGTAATAAGTATATAATATTATGAGTGAGTTGTGCATTGATCTACAATATATAATTAACAGTTAATGTTTAAAATTAATTTCAGATTTATAACTTTCCTTCTGTACTGTACTACTTTAAGCCAACTTTTCTTTATGCAGTAAATTCTTATTTTGGCCTTTAACTGAGTGGATCATTGATCGGCTAAAGCCGAGGAAGCAGTTCGGGTCCTGGTAACTGAGGCAGGAACACTGGCAGAAAACCTTTACAACTTTGTACATGAGGAAAGTGGGGCTGAACTTGAATTTGTTGAAAGGGAAGACCCTTGAGATGTAACATCTCATTTTTGAGGGGGTCCCAATAACACATACAAACTACAATACAAAACATTTAAAGCAAACAAAGCAATATCACTTGGACAAACAGTTCACTCCTGTATTCTGCTATACTGTAGAGTCTACAACTGTATTAGACACACAGGAGCCTGTACACACAAGAGGACAGTGCAAACATGACACTCAAAATGTACCTGCACCCTGAGAGAGAACCGAAATAAAAAATAAATAAATGAACAGGATAATGGTATAGAAGCCTTGATTTAGAAACATGAGCAGGTTGTTTTCAGATGAGTCCTATAAAGACGGAGAGATTGTTCCAGTCAGATCGAGCTTTGTACAGGAATGACCTTCAGTAAAAATCCTCGGGACACAGAAAACCGGATGCTGCTTGTGTGGAAAAGGATAGGAGGATGTAAATGGAACCAAACGCTGTTTTAAGAAGGGCCATTAAAATGAACGCATTTTAAAAGAAACTGGAACCAGTGATATTGCCTTCGGGATTTTGGTTGGAGCCAATCAAGAGTTTCATACAGCGTACAATGGTGGGTTCTGTAAGGACATCTCAAAACAAACCTACATAAACAATTGTGAATGACATTAAGAGGTTTTAAATTGGTATCATTAGGTCAATAATGTCCGCATAGTCAATGATTGGAAGAATTAATTGGGAGATTAATCTTTTTCTGACTTGAAATGAATTGAGCGATAAAGAGAAAATCAACCATACGATTTTTTGATAATAAAATTAATGTGAGGCTTAAAGGACAGTTCGGGGTCAAGCCAAAGACCAAGATATTTAAATAGATCAACTTTAGTGATTGGGTGACCCGTCATCAAAACTAATATCTAAATCCAAGGAATGCGAGCGATTTTATATATTTTATTCTTTTTATAAACACTATAGGATGTATTTTTATTGAGTTTTTTTTTTGTAAAACCTGTTCAAATCTGACTGCAGACAGGACTGAATGTATGAAATATCAGATCGCGAAGAGTAAATAACAGTGTCATTGCATAAAGATGAATGAAAGATTGTGAGCAAGTTTTGGGAAGGTAAAGGCACAGAAGAACAGAGGACCCAGTGTTGAGCCTTGAGGAACACCCTTATCAACAACCAAATAATCTGAATTTGAGCCTTGAAAAGTTTCTTTTGGTGTCACAGGAGAGAGTTTTGATCAAAGCCTATAGAGTGTAATTTATCAAGCAGAAGGTAATGGTCCACCATGTCAAATGCTTTAGAGAGATCAATGAAGATTGCACCAGTAAGTTGGCCTTTATCAAAGGAAGTAAACAATTCATTGGTGAATTTCATTAAGGCCCTAGTGGTGGAAAAGTTGGGTCTAAAACCCGACTGAGATGGAAATAAAATATTAAACGTTTCAAATAATCAAATATTGAACCGGTTAATGTATTTTGATGTTTGATTGAAAACCTTTGTAACAGTGCAAATACTAGAAGTTCAGATCAGATGGGTCACCACTTTTAAAAAGAGGGGTAACCTCAGCACATTTCCATACGGATGGACAGAGACAAATGGGTCGAACAGCGGCTCCCTGACCTGAATGTGTGTCAGAGAAATGAACAGTGGTGTGAACACTGATGGATGTGAAGTGCCTATTAAAGGCATAAGATATCTGTGAAGGATCAGAAATATGATCATTATTGATTATTAGCTCATTTGTAGATGGTTTGTTTTTCCTATTTAAAACTTTGTTTAAATGGTTCCAGAAATGTCTTGGGTTACGAAAGTTTTGTGAAAAGCAATTTTTGTAGTAGGTAGATTTTCCCTTCCTTGTCTTGGTTTTACAGATATTCCTAAGCTATCTATAGGATTCCCAATCATCTGGTTGTTTGGATTTGCTATATATGATCCAGGCCTTTTCCCTTTGTTTGTAAAGGTTAATTAATCATTAATCATATCTGAGTTAATCCAGGGAAGATGTCTGCCTTTGACTCGTACTGTTTTTAATGGTGCATGTTTATTAATAACTTTAATAACTTCAGAGTAAAAAAAGTTCAAAGGAAATGAACCCAAGCCTATTCCAATTAATGGACACTAGGTCATGGATAAAATGGTCAAAGTTAATATTCCTATGTTGCCTAATTGTGATGTATTTTGGAGGAATTTTTATTTTCCAAACACAAAATATAGCAAAGTGGTCACTTAAACAATCAGACATCACACCTGACTTAATAATGCTTTCAGGATTAGTGACCAATATGTCACGGGTGACAAAATCGCTCGGCAAGCGGAACCCTCTTGAGAGTCCTAAGTTTCCCAGGGGAAGGTATTGTGTGCAACACGCCCCACTCCGGTGATGTAAACATGCCCGCACTGATTAGCGCTAATGCATTGCAGGTGTGAGAGAGAGAGAAGCGGCGCTCACACAGGCTTCCTGTTACGCAAGCCAGGATAAAAAGGGACCATTCAGAGAGTGTTGTCGTTGACGTTCAGTGGGTTTGAAGTGCTCAGTGAGTTGGAAGTGTTTGAAGAGCGTAAAGGGTTGACTTGGAGCAGTGTTGGAGACAAGCTTCCTCAGGAAAACCGTCGGGGTGTGGAGATCGCCCATTTGAGTTGGCTGGATCAGAGTGATCGTTTGTGGGAAGTCTGCTGGACTGAGCTATCGTCTGGATTGGTGCTGTGGAAGGAGAGAGAAGAGATAAGTGAACTGATTTCATCTTATGAGTATTTAAATTGCTGGAAGAGGACGCAGTAAATGTGGATCTGATTGTTGGAAGAGCTATGTGTTTCAGAGTGTGTTGAGGAGGAATTGAGAGAGAAATCCCTCGTGGAGCGAGCGCAACAAACTGAGTGGGGCCTCTGACCAGCCTTAACGTGTGAGTGAATTGCAGTGCTTTTGCCTTATTGATGCACATTGATTTGTGGCTGTGGAATTGAAGTGAACACAAGTGTGCTGTGCCTTTGCTGAGAAGTGGCCCTAGCCCCATTTACACGTTGTGGAAAGTTATTATATCTGCTCCCCATTGGAAGTCCAGTGTGATACAGCTGCACTGAAGAGGGTACTCTGTACTGTGAAGGTCCTTAATTGTTATTTACTGTTTGAGCTTAAAAGCCTACAGCATCACTGGAGAAACGATCTTTTAACCCATTGTCTCCTCACTGTGAATTGAAGAGGGTACTGTGCAGATCCTTACCTGTTCCACTTACTGTTGAGTCCAGACGCATGCAGCATCACTGGTAACGTGCCCTTTTTAATCCATTGTCTCCTTACTGTGCACTGAAGAGAGTACATTGTACTGTGAAGATTCTTACCCGTTTTACTTACTGTTTGAGCTCAAAAGCCTACAGTATCACTGGAGAAACGATCTTTTAACCCGTTGTCTCCTCACTGTGAATTGAAGAGAGTATTGTGAAGATTCTTACCCGTTCTACTTGTTGTTTGAGCCCAGAAGCCTACAGCATCACTGGTAACGTACCATTTTAATTCATTGTCTTCCTGCTGTGTACCGAAGAGAGTACGTTGTACTGCGAAGATCCTTACCTGCTCTACTTACTGTCGAGTCCAGAAGCACACTGCATCATTTGGGAAGCAACCTTTTAATTCACTGTCTCCTTACTGCGAGCTGAAGAGAGTACTGTGTACTGTGAAGATTCTTACCTGTTCTACTTACTGTCCGAGTCCAGAGGTATACAGCATCACTGGTAAAGTACCCTGTTTAATCCATTGTCTTCCTGCTGTACATTGAAGAGAGTATTTTGTACTGTAAAGATCCTCACCTGTTCTACTTACCGTTTGAGTCCAGAAGGACGCAGCATCATGGGCGAAGTAAACCTTTAACTCACTGTCTTCCTCCTGTGGACCGAAGAGTACCGCGCACTGCGAAGGATCCTCACCTGCTATACTTACTGTCCGAGTTCGGAAGTCTGCAGCACTGCTGGGAAAAAGTAAGCCTTCAAACCGTTGTTCCATTACGGTGTGCCGATGAGAGTTCTCGGTACTGTTAATATCCTTACCTGTTCTACTTACTGTTTGAGTCCAGAAGCATGCAGCATCGCTGGTGAAGCCGTCTAGTGATTCGCTGGCTCGCCCCCCTGTGAACCGAAGGGAGAGCCGTGTACTGTGAATAACCCTTACCTGTTATTCTCACTATCTGAGTCTGGGAGTCTGCAGCACCGCTGGCGAACGGAGTCCCTAAATTGCCGCCCAGGGGACACCGTGACAGTTGCGACACGCCCGCCCGTGACAGAAGGATATCTAGAGGACAGTGAAGGCTATCCAATTGATGCCCCTTGTTTTATCGTTCAATAAAGATTGTTTCTCCTTTGAAACTTACCTGTGTCTCCGTAGTCCTCTGTTGTGTGCCTGTGGTGTCGGCTCCCCACGGTGGTGACTCAGTAAGAGAGGGGGGGGGCGGTTGGTCATCCGAGCATTCCTCCCCTCGACCTGTGTGACATCAAGTGGCGTAGTCGGCAGGATACACACCGTGAGTTGTAGCGGCCACAGGTACGCGATGGCGGACGAAGAGGCACCCGCGGCTCGTCCACAAGTCATGCCGATCTTCATGGGAGCTCCTTGGGCGCAGCGCTATGGAGGACAGGGGTCGGAGTTAAGTTTGCAGGATTGGAGGGCGCAGACGGAGTACCTGGCTGGACTACAGGGACTGAGTGCCGCGCAGAGAGTACAGTTTGTGTTGGGCTCATTGGAAGGAGAAGCAAAAAGGGAAGTACTGGCTGCACCGGAAGCCACACGGGCTACTGCGAAAACTATCTTTGATTTCTTGTTTGGATTGTATGGAGACTCTACCCCAGTGGCCACTCTTCGTGCCCAGTTCTTCAGCTATCAACAAGGACCTACGCAGACACTTCGGGCATACTCCTTAAAGTTACGGGAGCAGTTTGGCCGGCTGAAGGGGCGACTGGATCATGGACTGGGTGAAGGGGATGCCTTGCTACGAGACCAATTCGTCTTGGGGCTGCGTGAAGGGCCGGTACGCCAGGGCATACGACTCCAGCTTCGACGAGACCCCACTATGACCTTTGAGGCTCTGCGACAAGAGGCCTTGGCGTTGGAAATAGACCAGGGAGACGTAACTCGTACCCCAGTTTGTGTGGCAGCAAGTAGTGCTAGTGGACCTGCTCCTGCCGAACCGGACGATTGGAAGCAGAAACTGAGGACCGAGCTGCTAGAGGATGTCAAGGGACAGATGGCGGAATTATCGCGGAACCTGCTGGGTGAACTTCGTCGAGGACGAGTCGAGGGCGGAGCAGTGGCGAGAGGGAGGTCGTATTCGGAGGAGGGGCGAGGCCCTGTGCGCCGCCCCCTACGTCCTGTGGGCCCCCGGTTCCAGTGGGATGATCAAGGAAGGCCCATCTGTATCAATTGCGGAGATCCGGGACATATCAGCCGCCAGTGTGGGCTTCGCCGGGGTTCTCAAGGGGGTTTTTAGTCCCACCGGCCACTGTGGGTCAAGTGGCCGGGACCCCTTTGTGTGACCCTCCTTTTCCTGCTGCACGAGATAACTGGGTGGGACATTGCCCCACCGTGGAGGTTCAAGCTAATGGAGTCACGATAGACTGTCTGGTTGATACAGGGTCTCAAGTTACGTTATTCTCAGAGAGCCTGGCCCAGGAGTTGTTCGCAGATCATCGGCTCCAAGCAACAGAAGCTTCCAAGCTGACCTTACGGGGGGCTAATGGTCTGGACATCCCGTATACTGGGTACATCGTGGTAGACTTTCTTGTCCGAGGGGTCCCCGTCCCACAAAAAGGGGTAGTTATCGTCCGAGATCATTGCTTGGGCATTCATCGAGCACTGTTAGGGATGAACGTTATACTGGATTGCTGGGAAGAATTGTTTCGGGACCGGCCGGCTCGGACGTCTCAGTCACCGGTGAAACAGGACTGGGACCGAATTCTGGCCGATTGCCGAAGAGTGCACACAGCTAATCACATGGAAGAAAGAGAAGACATCGGTCGAGTTACCTGTCGGTACGCTCTGTCTATCCCAGCCCAGAGTGAGACCGTTCTTTGGGTCCGTGTACCCGCAGGACCCCGTGAGGCAGGTACCTGTGTCCTGGTAGAGCCTCATGAAGATTGTCAGCCAGTTGAAGTGGCTCGCGGGCTGGCGGTTGTTCGCCGTGGGCGAGTCGCAGTCAAAGTACGGAATACAAATCCTTACCCTGTGCTCCTTCGCCGATACCAACGTCTGGCCCGAGTTTCCTCAGTACGTCCTGTCCAGGTGCATGAACACCAAGACGTCTGCTTCAGACAGGTGAGCCCTGCGGTGGTGGAAGTTGCTGTCCGTCCCGTCGAGGTAGAACTGGGTTCGGTTGGAAGAGGAGTGCCGGCCCATTTGATGGGAGAGTCCCTGAAGGGTGAGAACCTGGAAGAGGAACAAGTGGTACAGCTTCAGGAGCTGCTGAAGAAGTGGCAACATGTGTTTTCAACACACGAAGAGGATTATGGCTGCACAGGGGTGGTGAAGCATCAAATACCCACTGGTGAGGCGACACCTAGTCGGGAGCGCTACCGTCCGGTGCCCCCCACTCTTTATACCGAGGTCCGCACCCTGTTGAAAGGGATGCTGGAGGGAGGAATCATCCGAGAAAGCAGTAGTCCGTGGGCTGCGCCCATCGTTCTGGTGCAAAAGAAGACGGGAGCTTTGAGGTTCTGCGTTGACTATCGCAAACTCAACAGCGTAACGAAGAAAGATGCATTTCCATTGCCACGGATTGAGGACTCGCTCACCAGTCTCACCCAAGCGGCGTGGTATTCAACATTGGATCTGGCGAGTGGATACTGGCAGGTGCAGGTGGACGACCGAGATAGGGAGAAGACAGCTTTCACCACCCCGTTTGGGTTATTTGAATGGGACCGTATGCCATTCGGTCTGTGCAATGCTCCTGCGACCTTTCAACGCCTGATGCAGCGCTGCCTAGGAGGACAATTAGTCGACTCAACGCTGGTCTACCTAGACGATGTGATCGCTTTCTCCCCTGATTTCCGCACCCATCTGCATCATCTGGAGGAAGTCTTCAGGGCCATGGAGAGATATGGGCTGAAGCTTAGGCCAGACAAGTGCCAGTTGCTGCGGAAGGAGGTGCAGTTCTTGGGACATCGCGTCAGTGCTGCAGGGATCTCCCCTGACCCGGAGAAGGTGGCGGCGGTCCAAGGATGGGAGCCACCCCGGACAGTGAGACAGGTGCGGTCATTCCTGGGGTTCGTGGGATATTATCGGCGCTTCATAAAGGGATTCTCTGGGCTTGCAAAGCCATTGAACCAACTCTTGGCTGGTACTGGACGTGCCCGTGGTAAAGGCTCCCCCTCAGTACACTGGGATTCCACCTGTGAGACCGCCTTCCAGAACCTTAAGCAGGAACTTCTGAAGGCCCCTATCTTAGCCTATGCAGACTTCACCCGGCCGTTCCTCTTGTATACCGACGCCAGCAACGCAGGATTGGGGGCCGTGTTGGCCCAAGAGCAGCAAGGAGTGGAGAAAGTAATAGCCTACGCAAGTCGAAGTTTACACCCCGCCGAACGAAACACGTCAAATTATAGCTCCTTTAAAATCGAACTGCTGGCGATGAAGTGGGCCATGACGGAGAAGTTTAAGGACTACTTGTGGGGAGCCAAGGTAACGGTGATTACAGACAACAATCCCTTAGTACACTTGCAGACCGCTAAGTTGGGGGCAGTAGAGCAGCGCTGGGTGGCACAGCTAGCAAATTATGATTACCAGCTCAGATATCGTCCCGGCAGAGAACACGTGAACGCAGATGCCCTGTCTAGACTCCCAGCCACCCGGAGAGACGATCAAACACCCCTCTGTACCCCTGGTACTGAAGACGAGTTGCTGGTGGCAGTGGTGGAAGCCCCTGGGGCCCCGGAGCCTGTTCCGTCCAGTTGGGGGTGGGACCCCGGACGGTGGAGAGGGCTGCAGCAGAGAGATGCAGATCTGGGTCAGCTCCTGCTGTACCTCAGACAGGGAAACATGCCGAGGGCAGAGGAAAGGCGGGCTCAGACGGTGGGGGTACGACAGCTTCTGGGGCAGTGGAAGAGGCTGCAACTCCGAGAAGGAGTAATCTGTCGTTTAAGGCGGGATCCCTGCACACAGGAGATCATACATCAGGTTGCTGTACCGGAGGGCCAAGTTTCGGAGCTATTGACTGCATATCACACCCATACGGGCCATCAGGGCCAAGAGAGGACACTGTCCCTGCTGAGGAGGTATTTCTACTGGCCTAGGATGGAAAAAAGGGTCGAGAAGTTTGTTCAGAGTTGCCCACGGTGTACATTGTTCAAGCGCAGGAAGGAAGTCCGAGCCCCATTGGTTCCCCTACGACCTAAAGCACCTCTGCATATGGTAGGGATAGATTTCCTGACTCTGGGTCGGCCGACGGACCGATTTCAAAATATTCTGGTCATGACCGACTTATTCACCAAATATGCTTGGGCTGTCCCCACCGTCGATCAAACGGCAGTTACCACAGCCAGCGCTCTTTGGAGAGCAGTGATACAACCTTTTGGCTGCCCAGAAACCCTACACTCAGATCAAGGTCCAAATTTCGAGTCCCGGGTCATCCAGGAGCTGAGCCACCTTTATGGGTGCCGAAAAACCCATACGACCTCATACCACCCTCAGGGTAACGGGGGGTGCGAAAGATTTAACCAGACCTTGTTGGGGTTATTGGGGACCTTAGAGAGTGAACAACAGGGCCAATGGGCCGAGAATCTTCCCTCGCTGTTACAAGCCTATAACAATAGTGTGCACAGTGTCACAGGGTATGCTCCTTCCTACCTTATGTTTGGGCGCCATCTCCGTTTGCCTGTGGACTTGCTCCTGGGGACCGAGGCTGCAGAAAGAGGGTATAGTACCACTGACTGGGTGAATCGGCACCACCACCAACTGCTAAATGCCTATCGACGAGTCTCAGACCATCTGAGTGCAGCCGCTGCCAAGAATAAACGGCTATATGACCGGACTGCCCGGGAGGCCCCGTTGTTGCCTGGGGAGCGAGTGCTGGTAAGGGACAACCGGCGCCCCGGGAAGGGGAAGCTCAGCGATCGCTGGGAGTCGACGCCATATGTGGTGGAACAACGACAAGGGCCCGATGCTCCCGTCTACTCTGTACGGCCCGAAGGGAAGCCAGGACCAATAAGGGTGCTCCATCGAAACTTGCTCCGTCCATGTCCGAATTACCCGCAGCCAGTGGCTGAGACCCCGAGTGTGCCACCCGCTCCAGAGGTACCCATGGTGGGGTGGGCTGTGGTCCCGAGGGACCATGAAGTTGAGGCCAGAGCGGCTCCGCCCTCGCCACCCCGACGATCTCAGCGGGACACCCGAGGACAGCCACCTGCGAGGTATGGCGAATGGGACTGAGGAAACGCCGGTTCTAGGGACTAGAACCGATTGGCAGGGGGGGATGTCACGGGTGACAAAATCGCTCGGCAAGCGGAACCCTCTTGAGAGTCCTAAGTTTCCCAGGGGAAGGTATTGTGTGCAACACGCCCCACTCCGGTGATGTAAACATGCCCGCACTGATTAGCGCTAATGCATTGCAGGTGTGAGAGAGAGAGAAGCGGCGCTCACACAGGCTTCCTGTTACGCAAGCCAGGATAAAAAGGGACCATTCAGAGAGTGTTGTCGTTGACGTTCAGTGGGTTTGAAGTGCTCAGTGAGTTGGAAGTGTTTGAAGAGCGTAAAGGGTTGACTTGGAGCAGTGTTGGAGACAAGCTTCCTCAGGAAAACCGTCGGGGTGTGGAGATCGCCCATTTGAGTTGGCTGGATCAGAGTGATCGTTTGTGGGAAGTCTGCTGGACTGAGCTATCGTCTGGATTGGTGCTGTGGAAGGAGAGAGAAGAGATAAGTGAACTGATTTCATCTTATGAGTATTTAAATTGCTGGAAGAGGACGCAGTAAATGTGGATCTGATTGTTGGAAGAGCTATGTGTTTCAGAGTGTGTTGAGGAGGAATTGAGAGAGAAATCCCTCGTGGAGCGAGCGCAACAAACTGAGTGGGGCCTCTGACCAGCCTTAACGTGTGAGTGAATTGCAGTGCTTTTGCCTTATTGATGCACATTGATTTGTGGCTGTGGAATTGAAGTGAACACAAGTGTGCTGTGCCTTTGCTGAGAAGTGGCCCTAGCCCCATTTACACGTTGTGGAAAGTTATTATATCTGCTCCCCATTGGAAGTCCAGTGTGATACAGCTGCACTGAAGAGGGTACTCTGTACTGTGAAGGTCCTTAATTGTTATTTACTGTTTGAGCTTAAAAGCCTACAGCATCACTGGAGAAACGATCTTTTAACCCATTGTCTCCTCACTGTGAATTGAAGAGAGTACTGTGCAGATCCTTACCTGTTCCACTTACTGTTGAGTCCAGACGCATGCAGCATCACTGGTAACGTGCCCTTTTTAATCCATTGTCTCCTTACTGTGCACTGAAGAGAGTACATTGTACTGTGAAGATTCTTACCCGTTTTACTTACTGTTTGAGCTCAAAAGCCTACAGTATCACTGGAGAAACGATCTTTTAACCCGTTGTCTCCTCACTGTGAATTGAAGAGAGTATTGTGAAGATTCTTACCCGTTCTACTTGTTGTTTGAGCCCAGAAGCCTACAGCATCACTGGTAACGTACCATTTTAATTCATTGTCTTCCTGCTGTGTACCGAAGAGAGTACGTTGTACTGCGAAGATCCTTACCTGCTCTACTTACTGTCGAGTCCAGAAGCACACTGCATCATTTGGGAAGCAACCTTTTAATTCACTGTCTCCTTACTGCGAGCTGAAGAGAGTACTGTGTACTGTGAAGATTCTTACCTGTTCTACTTACTGTCCGAGTCCAGAGGTATACAGCATCACTGGTAAAGTACCCTGTTTAATCCATTGTCTTCCTGCTGTACATTGAAGAGAGTATTTTGTACTGTAAAGATCCTCACCTGTTCTACTTACCGTTTGAGTCCAGAAGGACGCAGCATCATGGGCGAAGTAAACCTTTAACTCACTGTCTTCCTCCTGTGGACCGAAGAGTACCGCGCACTGCGAAGGATCCTCACCTGCTATACTTACTGTCCGAGTTCGGAAGTCTGCAGCACTGCTGGGAAAAAGTAAGCCTTCAAACCGTTGTTCCATTACGGTGTGCCGATGAGAGTTCTCGGTACTGTTAATATCCTTACCTGTTCTACTTACTGTTTGAGTCCAGAAGCATGCAGCATCGCTGGTGAAGCCGTCTAGTGATTCGCTGGCTCGCCCCCCTGTGAACCGAAGGGAGAGCCGTGTACTGTGAATAACCCTTACCTGTTATTCTCACTATCTGAGTCTGGGAGTCTGCAGCACCGCTGGCGAACGGAGTCCCTAAATTGCCGCCCAGGGGACACCGTGACAGTTGCGACACGCCCGCCCGTGACAGAAGGATATCTAGAGGACAGTGAAGGCTATCCAATTGATGCCCCTTGTTTTATCGTTCAATAAAGATTGTTTCTCCTTTGAAACTTACCTGTGTCTCCGTAGTCCTCTGTTGTGTGCCTGTGGTGTCGGCTCCCCACGGTGGTGACTCAGTAAGAGAGGGGGGGGCGGTTGGTCATCCGAGCATTCCTCCCCTCGACCTGTGTGACAAATATCCAGTCCAACAAAGCAGATGAACTTTGATTAACTCTGGTAGGTTCATTAATTAACTGAGCGAGATTGATACTATTAAACAAATGTTTATCATTAGAGGAGGAACGGTAATAATAAGTTTATTGTGAGTTCCAAGAGAGTTGATGAAAATAAAATAATAATGAAAAAATACATTTTAGTAGAATCAGCAGGAGCAGATGGTGGTCAGTAGGTTATGGTTAAATGATTATTGTCATAGAGAATGATGCGAATAAATAGACATTCAAAGTTGACTGGTGGTATTTTGAGAATTACACACATGAATTTGGTGGACAGCAACATATATGGCAACACCACCTCCTCTGGAGGGTCTGTAGCTCTAAACAAAACAACAATTTCAATGTTCATTTCATCGTCACTTGATATGAGATCATTGTGTAACCATGTTTCTGAACCCAGGCTCAAAGAAAGTTCATTTTGGGGAGAATTGTGCGGGAAGCAGACACACTCTGTCTAAAAACACATCTCTTTGACCTAGCATACACATAACACACTATCGACTTCTATAATTCAATGTTAGGCTGCATAGATTAGATCAGCCGGAACCGGGAACACTTCCCATAAATCCTGATGTACTCGTTACGTCATAAGAATAATGGCATCTACGCTAATATTAGTCTCTCTATCCCGAGGTTTATCGCAGATCCAGGCCGAATCCAGATCTGATGAAGGCCCTGCAGGACCTCTGTACAGATAATCGTTGTCGGGATAGATCCGGTTCGCATGGACACGCCGAAGCGATACAATTCTGTATTATACATTTTAAGGCCCGGCAAGTAGTTTGTTGAGGGTTGGTTATGGGAAGGACTACACGCCTGCGCACATATATTCAAACGCTTATACCTATAGAATGAACTCTTAATAACGCATGTGCGCGCCATCAGCGTTCTCACAGGTTTGCGTTTTTTAAAGTTTGCGTAGAGAGAACTTAAGAGTTTTCTGTTAAAACGGTGTCGTGTTAGCGGCCCCTAAGTTAATAACTAATGATCGTTGCGATGGAAGTGAATCAATTAAAACTAACTTTAGCTGGACAATAACTTTATTCTAGAGCTGTCATAAAGCCAACACAATCTGTTACTTTAATTTCCTATTATCACTGTAAAGCTGCTTTGGAACAATCTATATTGTTAAAAGCGCTATATAAATGAAGATGACTTGACTTGACTTGACTTGACTTGACTTGGAGAAGGCTTCTTTGCCCCTTGGCCTCTGACCATCATGGCCTCCTAATCAACCCCATATATACTGATTGGCTTCATCACTGTCTCCTCTCCACCAGTAAGCTGGTGTGTGGTGTGTGTGTGTGTGTGTGTGTGTGTGTGTGTGTGTGTGGTGGGCGTTCTGGCGCAATATGGCTGCCGTCGCATCATCCAGGTGGACCTGCACATTGGTGGTGTTTGAGGAGATTCCCCCTTCCATGTAAAGCGCTTTGAGTACCCAGAAAAGCGCTATATAAATGTATTATTATTATTATTATTATTCTAATATTAAGATGAACAATTTTTTAAGACTTTACATCTAAAAATTAGTCTATATAAAAAAATAAGAAAATGAATGTATGAATGAATGAGTGTGTGCATCCTGTTCACTACTTGGAGTGTGAGATCAACTAGGTTTTACTTGACTTGAAGACTTGAAAAAGGATGTATCGGATAAACATTAAGTTTAGCAGTATTACAAAATGAGATCCACAGCTGTATTTGGTCAAATATACTTTCCAGCTCAGCTGTATCACTCTGGGCTTCTGATGGAGAGCAGATATAATAACTTTTCACAAACGTGTAAGCAGGGGTTGGGGCCATTCTCAGCAAAAGCACACCACACTCGTGTTCACTTCAAATCCACAGCCATGAATCAATGTATATAAATAAGGCAAAAGCACTGCAATTCACTCACACGATAGGGCTGATCAGAGGCCTCAATCCATTCGTTACACTCCCGTAGGGGATATTTAATCCTCAATTCCTCCTCAGCACACTCCGAAACACATAGCTTCCCCAACAATCAGATTTGCATTCACTGCATCTTCTTCGAGCTTTTCGAATGTTCGTAAGAAGAAATCAATTCACTTATCTTTCTCTCTCCCTTCGCAGCGCAGATTCAATCGATAAATCAGTCCAGCAGATTCCCACAGATGAACTCTGATCCAGCAGACTTCAATGGGCGGCCTCCACACCCAGACAATTTCCCAGAGTAAGCTTGTGCCCAAAACTGCTCCGAGACAACTCCTTCCTACTTTCCTTTTCCTTTCTTGCAACAGTTGTGTGCTCCAGCTTTCAGTTTGCTCTTTTATGTCTCTGAGAGCACGGTATATCCACTACTGGATCAACCAGACTGTGTTTACGCACAAGACTTGTTACACCGTCTCCAGTTATGAATATCCCTCTTCAACCCTGCTCCTGAAGTCCCTGCTGTGTTCATAATCTCCCCCTCTTTCACTATTCCCTAAGTTTCATGATTGAGATGACCAATCAAATCAATAAAGACAGACTTTGACATCAAAACATGAAACATTAACAGTATTTTTTTCCATTTTAGGCATATGCTTAAGAGTGAATGTGTGCATAATTAAAAAATATATATTATTTGCATTACTTTACAATTAATTCTAGTTCTTTTACTATTTAAATCACTTAAATCACTTATAAAGGGATAGTTTACCCAAAATTTGAAAAATTGCTGTTAATTGAATCACCCTCAGGCCATCCAAGATGTGCAGTAGGTCTTTTCTTTCTTCAGCAGAAGATATATAGCTGAAACCGTGGTCCTTGGTGATTCATATAATGCAAGTCAATGTGTGCCGTCACTTTGAGAGTCAAAAAACACATACAGGCAAAACAGAATTAATACCTATGGCTCCTGATGATTCATTGAGGTCTTATGAAGCGAAATGATCGGTCTGTGCAAGAAACTGAGCATTTTTTACTGCATTTTTACCTATAATCCACAGCCTATTTAAACGGTCCTGAGCCGGTCATGGCAGTCTGGAGCTTCTGACGCATAATGACAACAGGAATCTTGTAAAGACCGATCGTTTCACTTCATAAGACCTCAATGAATCGTCAGGAGCCGCCTACATCTCAGAGAGCATGAGGTTGAGTAAATTAACATCAAATTTTCATTTTTGGGGGACCTATCCCTTTAACTTTTTTTCTCACTGGACTTTAGGCATTGTGATTGACAATCAGAGTCGCACTCACAAGAATGTTATGAACTAATACACATACATATATCTCTCTATAACTATTTGCAATGCATGTGCAAAAGTTTGCCCCTTTATGACTTACAATTCCTACACTCCCATCAAAGTGGCAGACGGTAATCATCTGTGAAGTATTTTTCTTGTTGCATCTGTTCTAAGGTCGTGAGTTACAAGTCCTTGTTTCTCTGCAATGGTCCGTGAGAAAATTAAGTATTTTCAACCACATTTATACATCACCAAGTCAACTTTGTGAGATTGTCTGCTTGTATCAGGTGGAACAAAACATTCTCCATTTTGCATCCAGGCCTTTTGCAGTCTTATGCCTTGTCCAAATTGCCACATGTCTACTTGCATGACCTATTTCCTCTATTTGGTTCAAGTAGGCATAAAGTGTGTGTAGAACTTTTTATTACTCGATGGGACACACTTATAGTCTTGCAAAAAATGCAAGTGTTTACAGAGCTTTTATTTATTATATTTTCAATACTTTGCATTTTAAAATAAACTTCTACATGTCTGTTCAGTAGTCGCTATGTAACTAACAGAAGATTTAAACTGGTGGTGCTTCTAATTAAGTGATTAAACCGTTGCAAATGTTGTACAAAATAGGCCTACTCATAAAAGATGCCATACTCATCTTTGCACCAATAAAATGTTCAACACTTTATGTTTTTACTACCAAATTATATGTATCTAATTAATTTAAATTACAGTGGAATGTTTTCCCCGACATCTCGCGATTTTGGGGCACATGAGTTCCCGAACATAAGTACAGATGTACATAAGTACATAATAACATCGAGTTCTTACTAGAACCAGAAAGAATTAGCCCGGTTCTGTCAACACTGCATTGCCTCCCTATTAAACATTGTATACATTTTTAAATATTGCTGACTACATACAAATGGTTTAGCTCCGCAGTACTTGAGCGAGCTCTTAACGCATTATAGTCCTTCACGTCTATTGCGATCTCAAAACTCTGGCCAGTTGATAATACCTAGAATATCAAAATCGACTGCAGGCGGTAGATCCTTTTCCTATTTAGCACCAAAACTCTGGAACAATCTTCCTAACATTGTCCGGGAAGCAGACACACTCTGTCGTTCAAAGCTAGACTAAAAACACATCTCTTTACCTGGCATTCATATAGAACATTATACATTTCTATTATTCAAATCAGTTTTATTAGGATTTTTATAGATTATTAGGCTGCATAGATTAGGTCAGCTGGAACCGGGGAACATTTTACATTACATCATAAGAAGAATGGCATCTACGCTAATGTTAGTCTTTCTGTTTACTGAAGTCAGCCGGACCCGGGCCGTATCCAGATCAGATGGAGGACCCAGGACCCATCCACAACGCATCCCTGAAGTGCCAGCCTCATCAGCCCTGTGAAGGCCTCATCGGCACTGATCCTCAACAAACTCGTCTCCATACCGGCGTGAATCCGACCTCCAACCAGATGGAACTGGATAATATTGTGAATGTTCTGATCCAATCTGACTTCTGACTGTAATGTTGCCTGAATCATAATCACACACTTTTCGTTCGACTGAGTGTGGTTTCTCCCAAGGTTTTTTTCTCCATTCTGTCACTGATGGAGTTTTGGTTCCTTGCCACTGTCACCTTGGCTTTTGGCTTGCTTAGTTGGGGACATTTAATATTTAACAATATAATTGATCTGCCTTACGATGAAATCTGCTGAACGATGACGCAATTTTCTTCTAGAAACAAACGTTGTTGTATTATTTTCATGTTATCATTGTGAAGCTGCTTTGATACAATCTGTATTGTAAAAAGCTCTATATAAATAAAGATGACTTGACTTGACTAGTAAATATAAACAGAAAAATGTATACCAAAATACCAATACTATATTGGAACTAATGAAAAGAAAACACTATTTTTGTACATTGTGTTGGGAATTTACAGTTAAAGAACCAAGGACCAGATATGATGAATGAAGACCAGAAGTCAGAAGTGCAGTCAATTTAAGACAGGAATCAGAATTATAATAAATTGAAGAAAAACTTTATTGAAGATAGTTTGCAGTTTCATCAGGCCGAAGTCAGCTTCAAGACTCACAAGGAGTTTGTATGCTACTCTGTTTTACATTCACAAAAATCAAAGCAATTTACCCTTCACAAGGTCTAAGCTATCTCATTATTTCAGGTAGAATGATTCTGTTTGGCTAAGAAATAGATAAACATAGTAATTTTCCATAACTGGACAGATAGACAGAAGAATATCTCCATCGATTATGCAGCTGACACACTTAGGCACGCCGTGACCTTTCAGGTCGCAGAACTGTGTTTCTGGGCGCCAGCTTATCCGGAACAAGAAGTCAGTCAATCTCCAATAGTGCCAGTTGTTCCCCAACCTGTAACAAACAATACTACACACACACAGACACACCGCTTCTTCAAGGTTGAAATTGGTCGAGCTCTTACTATAAACAGGAGACTTTCCCAAAACATCCAGATAACATGTTATTTCTCTCAGTGAGAGGTTCAGATATTTTCCATTATTATTCTCTAGTATTTTAATATCAAAAAGTTTAATTAAATGCTTTAATTAAGAAGTGTGTAAATCAAATGTGAGATGAGTGAAGATGAAGAGGCTCACAAGTTTATTAAAGAAGAGTCAAGTTAGTTTTGGATGTTTGTCTTTATTAAATAGAAAAGACACATAAAACATGGTGGCAGCGTGGGCACTTCTAGATTGCTAGATTAAAAGTTGAGAATTAGACAGTGGAACAGTCGATTGATAGTTATGTCACAGAGTTACGAATGCTTGCTAAAACAAGCAACTTCGGAAATATCAAAGACTCACTCATACGTGACAGGATACTTTTGGTGGAATTACCAACCAAGGACAAAGAGGCTGAGAAAGATTTAACACTGCAGACGTGCATACATTTATGCAGAGCAGTGGTCAAGATCGACATCTACGCGACAGGATAATCACATGCAAATTCTGTGGTAAAGAGCAAGAAATGAATAAACAGAAATGCCCAGCTTTTGGAAAGAAATGCAAAAAGTGTGGAAAGGCAAATCACTTCGTAGTTTAATGTAGAGCCCAGATGAAGCAAGAACCATAAATCAGTACAAAAGATAACTGAACAGGACAGTGCTACACCAACAGTGAGAATGTCCTCATACTCATCAAACTCAGAGACTGTAAACTGCATAAACTAGGTCAGCCAGAACCGGGCCCTATCCAGATCAGATGGGGGACCTGCGCCTAGACACAACACATCCTACACAAACTCGCGCCACCATGTGGCCTTTATCAGGAGTAGTAGAAGCAGGTGTAGCAGAGTCAGAGTTAGAGAAATCTCATTGTCGTTATTGTGTCATATATGTGTTAGGGCTGTATATTATTACACTATATCAGGTTAGAATAGTTATTAAAAATAATTAATAATTGTTATTATCAATTTATAGTAGCTAAGCTATATTATAGTCTTGTTATATTAATTAGATAAGATTATTTCGATTGCTTTGGATTTTTGGATCTGGACTGGACTGCTTTTTGTTTTTGGATTGCCCTTTTGGATTTGTTTGCTTTTTATGACATCTTCCTTTTTCCTGGTAATGGAGCCAGCAAGAAAGAGGAGATCCTCCCCTGTCAGGGCTCAACAGAAGCATCAGTATCTTCATTTATACCCGCTGGCACTGACATCCTCTGTTCCTTGTGAAAGGATATTTTTCCAAGGCTGAAGAGGTTTTGTCCAAGAAAAGGAATTGTCTAAACCCCAACACACTTCAAAACATTCATTTTCTCAATAAAAATCTATTGTAATCCTTCCTTCATCCACCCCAAACTGCAGTGTTTACTGCAGTTTACTTTATTACACTCCCTCGAGTCCCTCCACCATAAGCACTGCACTCAACACAGTCACTTTTGTTGTTCATACTGTCACTATCCAAATTTTTTCTGAATAATTAATTAACTGTGTGTGTGACAGTTGTCTCTGTAGAAGTAAATGCAGACAGAGAAAGATACACGTTTTATTCCAGGCAATGGACAAATGTCTGCACAGATCTCTTTATTGTTGCAAATGAAAGGTTACAGAGACATTAACAGTGAGAAGAAGATAAATAAATAAAACAGAGCGGGAGGGGGGCGGGTCATTGGTTCAGAATGAATTAATTTGTCTGCTATTTCTTTGCACAGTAGCTAGGTGTCACTAGTGAGCAATGCTGAATGAAGCTTCGAGTAATGAACCTTTGGGTGAAGCAATGGCCTTGGCAAGGGGGTAATCCATCGACCGGAAGTTGAAGCCGGCCGGGTGCCGCCATCTTGTAGCAGAACTTCACTTGCGTTAGCATTTCCATTGACTCCCATTCATTTTGGCGTCACTTTGACAGCAAATAACTTTACATCTGAGGCGTTTAAAGACTCAATTTGTCCATTATTTCTAAAGAAACACGACAGTGTATAAAAGGCTCCATTACTTTGTATCTTACGTTATGGCCCCGTAGAAGCCGTTTTTGTAAAAATAGGCTAACGATTGCGTCATAACATGCGACTCTCTGGCGCACACTAGAGAAAATTACCGTATTGACAGAAGTAGAAACTCACGGGCAATCGGGGGACGTGGAGGCATAAAGTCAAGGGAGAAGCCCATAGAGAGTTGTAAAGTTGCTCCTGCTGCGAGCTCATGGACAGCTAATACTCACGATCTCCGGCTCTGCCAGTTTCGGAAGGGAATGATTCAGATTCCTCTTGGCACAGCTACTAGAAGATTCACGTCTGTCAGACAGGTTGCTCACGTCATCAAACTTAGTTTGAGTCAGTTTGAGTCTGCGTGTCAGGAACGGAAGTGCTCAAAAATCGCTAAAAATGGGCTTCAACTGTCTCAACTGAGTTCCAATGAGATGGCTCTGTCCACTTCTTATACTGTCTATGCCTGCGAGGTCTCAGTGGTTCAGGAAGCCTCATCTTGCCATCACTAATGGTGACTGTTATCAAAGTAGAACATACAAGGTGAAATGGAGCAAACAATGTTTTAATACATGAGCATATCCCTTTGTCTTACCGGTTCCTGGAAATGCCTAGTAGGAGGGGCCGCGAACAGGAAATCAACTATATATCATCCTGAAGGGGCGGAGTTGGTCTATTAAGAGAATTTAGACACAAAACTCATGAATGTTTGAGTGTGAAGGTTTACTAAATGATCATGTAACTGCTTATAGATAGACATTGTCAATGTATATTTGGTAAGCTGGACAATGCTTTGTGAACTATGAAAGATATAGTTAATAACTGATGAAGAGTTCTGATTGGTCTGTTTGAAAATGAAGGAGGAGATTTAAAATTATAAAAGAACAGATTAAATGTTTGGAGGGAAAAAAAGGGCTGTTTGGTTGGATCAGTAGCCAACTGTGTAACTTACACTTTCAATGAGCTTGTTTTAGTTCTTTTTGTTTTGTTTTGTGTTTTGTTTTTCTTTGGGATGAGTTGTACTCTGAACAAATTATTTTGTTAATTTGTTTTCCTGCTGAATTTCTGAGTAACTTGGATTTACAAAGGACATTTTGCTTGGACTGTGTTGCACTTTTTTTTTGGAATTTGTGGCACCCTGAAATTAAATGATAAATTTCCATGGACATTTTTGAAGTTTTTCCATTTTTTGCTGCTTGTTTAGCCAACACACTGACCGTCCTCACAACACACCTGATCAACCTCCTCTTGGCATTTTCTTGTAAATTGTATCTATCTAATAAATACAATACAATATAATATTTATTTATAAAGCACATTTAAAAACAGCCAAGTCTGACCAAAGTGCTGGACAGAACAGAATAAAATAAAAATAAAAACAAAAATAAAACAACCAATAAAGGAACACACAACAATAGATAAACAATAATCGTACCTAAATCAAGGAGTATTAAAAGTCAAAGAGAATAAATAAGTCTTTAAAGAATTTCTGAAGGTGGAAACAGAGCGATAATCTAATGTAGAGAGATACACTGGTCCAAAGCTTTGGGCCTGCAGTCGCAAAAGCACGATCGCCTCATTTTTAAGACTAGACGGAAACACAATGAGCCGACAGTGATCACTAAATCTCAGAGCTCTAAGGAGTGTATAAAAGTGCTTTATAAACTCACATTTAAAGCAGTCAGAAAGAAATAGATGTTATAAAGCCAAGGGTCAAGAGCCCAACTAAAGCAAACACTGATCTCCAGCATGGTGACTAAAACCTTTATTATTCTCAATATAAAAAAATTATGTTAAACTGGTTTGTAAACTGGTTTCACACTCAGTGTGGCTGGAAGTCAGTTGTAGTTCTTGTGTTTCTCTTTTTTCTATTCTTGTTTCTCTGTCCTTCAGTGATTCTTCTTATCAGGTGTTCATCAGCGTCTGAATTCACTCACTTCTTTTCATTCACTCTCACAAGTGCACTATATTAGTGAACTAATGTAGGGAATAGTGAATGAGGGTATAGGGTGTGATTTGGAGCACAGCCGCTGAGTGTTGACTTTGAGCGCTGTTAACTCACAGTATATTCCTGTAGGCTATTTTCTAGAAAACGACAAAGATTACTGTTTTCTATGGTATATTACTGTTTTAATGGAAAATGGTATGGTACTATAAGAATTTGGCCATTTTTACAGCAAGGTTTAACAGTGTACAGATGGTAAAAAATTAGCTCTCATTTATTTTTTCAATCTATCTGAAATACTATTAAACCTCTGTTGTTGTTTTTTTTAATTTTGTGACTTTTTCTCATTTAGGGCCATGAACATGCATGCAAAGTTTCAACATGCTGATGTGTTGTGAAATGTGCATACAGAAATTGTATACGATATTGCTGTTCGTGGGTCAATTTGACCCTCATAAGCAACTATTCAAAAGCAACAACAGACCCAAAACACAGAACACTTCTTTCTGTCACTGTTGTGTCAGAGCTCTTTAACTCTAGTCCTGAAGTGTCTTTGCATTCAAAGATTGTGAAAATAAAAAGTTGTTTTACCTGTCTGTACCAATTTTTGAGCATAGACTTGAAAATGACTTTTACAACTTAAACTGTTAAGAATCTTGAATACCTCAGAGCACAGACTCAAGTTGAGTATCTTTTTAAAGGGAACACTTGACAGATTATTGTAGAAGTTTAAAAAAAGTTGGAAGAGTAAAGTTGGAAAAAGTTAAAGAAGTTTAAGCTTATGAAAATGTAAAATATATAAAATATATATTTTACAAAACATGTCTGTGCTAAATTTCAGGTTGATTTCTCAAAAAAATAACTTACAGTAAGATTAGTTTGTGCGCAGTACCAAACTTTTCCACTAGATAACACCCAGACTCCACAGGTGACCATATAAGGACTCTTCGATTTCCATTTATGGTTTGAGTGAATTGAACCATTAATTTCCATGCTTTGTAAGAAGTATAGTTTGTGCAGTAATGGTAATATTTGGTTTGAATTCAATCTTTAAAACATATTTTTTTTAAACATACGGAAAGAATCAGAGCGTGTGTTACAGATGAATACACAAATGAAGAATTTATCTCTATTTATCTATTGCTCTGTCATTTCTTTTTAAATTTATCAACAAATATGAAAATTAGAGTCTGAAAGCATACAAATGCTATATTGTTTGTCAACACTACTTTAGGTTTAGACTAATATTATAAATTGTTATAAATTCTTTGTAATGTGTGAAAAGTATTTAAATTAAAAGTTAATTGTTTGTATGTTTGATTGTATACAATTTGTGTTGAATTGTATTGAATCCGATTTGGGTCATTTTGACCCGGACCATACAGGCAGCAACCAGAAATCGAACAGTGCATGAGGGTTAATAAGAGAAGCTTTCAAAATGAATAGGAGAGATCTATAAGCATACAAAATGTCAATAAAAGATCGAGGAATCTTTGGCCAGAAAAGTGTTCACTTGGTCAAATAAGGACTGTAGCTGAAGTGACATCAAAAACAGGCAACGTAAAGAAACTTCATGATCGAGGACTCCATGACCACAAATATGTTCAATAGGTCAAATATGGACTAAGTATGCCTGTGGACTTCTGTCTGGCTGATGAAACATCAGAAGGAGTCAATTAGTATTCATAGTAAATTATTGTTCAGGGACTCTTCGGCCAGAAATATATTCAATGGGTCACAATAATGGACCACTGTCTGACTCATGTAACATCATAAGCAGGCAATGAATATGTAAAGAAAGTTCATGATCAAGGACTCTGGGACCACAATGTTCAGTAGGTCAAAAATGGTCTTCTGAAGGGCTGATATAACATCAGAGAGGACTGTGTTATATCAGGACATGAGGACTCTTGGGCCAGAAATATATTCAGTTGGTCAAATATGGACTTCTGTATGGGTTATATAACATCAGAAGGAGTCTTTAAGTATGTGCAGTAAGTTAAAGTTTGAGGAGTCTTTGGTTAAGCAATGTGTTCAATATGTTAAATATGGACTACTGATCACGAAACATCTGAAGGATTGAGTGAGTAGTTATAGAAATTTCAAGATAGTGGACTCTTTGGCCAGAAATGTGTTCAAAGGGTCAATTGGGACTACACTCTGCCTGTTGTACCATCAGAAGGAGTTAATATTTGAAGATTCTGGGCCAGCAACATGTTCTATAGGTCAGATGTGGACTACTGTCAGGCTTATGTAACATTAGAAGTTGTCGATGTATATTTTTAGTATGTTAGTATTCCAGGGGTCTATTGACAGAAATATATTCAGTAGTTCAAGTTTGGACAATGTAACATTAAAATAAGTCTTTTAGAATGTACTGTAAGTTACAGTTCCAGGTCTCTTTGCCCAGAATTATGTTCAGAAGGTCACACATGGACTACTGTCTGGCTGATTTGTCATCAGAAGAAGTCTATGAGAATATATATTGTTACCCTTTGATGACTTTTGGGCCAGAAACGTGAAACATAGACTACTGTCTGGCTGATGTTAGTTGATTTCCCAGGGCTCTTTGGACAGAAATATGCTTAATTACGTTGTGCACTGAAGAGACAACACGTGTTGGAATGAAGCATACCAGAATTAACTTGAGTTAAAGAACAAGTGTGACTCCCAAATGAGGAGCACCAGAGGGTTAAAGAAATTAACTTTGTTGTTGCATTGCATGCAAGAGCTTTTTGTGCATTCAAGAATAACATATGTTGCACACAAGAACTAATCTAACTAATCTATCCAATTATCTAACGTTGTGCAATCGTTGTGCAATCTAACTAATCCAACGATCTAACGTTGTGCAATGAAGAATAACATATAAGCCATGCACTTGTTGCATTGAAAGTCATACGAGAACTATCTCATACCGTTGTGCAATAAAGAATAACATGTATACGCTATACACTGGCAATTCATACAAGAACTAGCTCATTCTGTTGTGCAACGAGGAGATAAGATTTTTGCATTGCATTGCACACACGTTCTAACTTTGTGCAATGGAGAATAACATAGGCTATGAACTTGTTGCATTGCAATGCATACAAAGAACTGACTTATTACGTTGTGCAACGAGGAGATAACATTTGTGCTTTGTTGAATTGCATGAAATATCAAACTTATACCTTTGTGCATTGAAAAGACGGTAATAACATTTGAATTAGCATTACATTGCATACATCTAACTTGTGCAGCGAACAGGTAACATGTGCTTGTTGCAGTGCATTGCACAAGCGATCTAACTTTGTGCAATAAAAAATAACATATAAGCTATGCACTTGTTGCATTGCAATTCATACAAAAATCTCATACCGTTGTGCAACGAGGAGACAACATTTGAGCATTGCATTGCACATGCGATCTAACGTTGTGCAATGAAATATCACATATAAGTTATGCACTTAAATTGCATAAAATATCAAACTCATAACTTTGTGCAATAATATATGTGCATTTGCATTGCATACAACTAGTGCGGCGAAGAGATAACGTGTGCTTTTGCATTGCATTGCACACACGATCTAACGTTGTGCAATGAAGAATAATATATAAGCTATGCACTTGTTGCATTGCAATTCATACAATAACTAACTCATTCTGTTGTGCAACGATTTGTGCATTGCATTGCACACACGATCTAACGTTGTGCAATGAAGAAAATGTTGCGTTGCAATGCATACAGATAACTATCTCATTACGTTGTGCAACATTTGTGCTCTGTTGCATTGCATAAAATATCTAACTTATAAATGCATTGAAAAGATAGCAATAACATGTGCATTCGCATTGCATTGCATGCAACAATTAACTTGTGCATTGAAGAGATAACATATGTACTGTTGCATTGCACACACAATCTAACGTTGTTAAATGAAGAATAACATATATCTTATTCTTCATTGCACAAAGTTAGATCGTGTGTGCAATGATATGCACATATGTTATCTCCTCATTGCACAACAGAATGGGTTAGTTCTTGAATGAATTGGAATGTAATAAGTGCATAGCTCATATGTTATTCTTCATTGCACAACGTTAGATCGTGTGTGCAATGCAATGGAAAAGCACACGTTATCTCTTCGCCGCACTAGTTGTATGCAATGCAATGCGAATGCACATATATTATTGCTGTCTTTTCAATGCACAAAGTTATGAGTTTGATATTTTATGCAATTCAAGTGCATAACTTATAAAGTGATATTTTATTGCACAACCTTAGATGGAACGAAGAGGTAACATTTGCATTGCATTGCACACACGATATACTAACGTTGTGCAATAAAGAATAACATAAAAGCTATGAAGTTGTTGCATTTGCAATGCATACAAAGAACTAACTCATTCCGTTGTGCAACGAGATAACATTTGTGCTCTGTTACATTGCATAAAATATCTAAAAAACTTTGTGCATTGCATTGCACACACGATCTAACAATGTGCAATGAAGAATAACATATAAACTATGGACTTGTTGCACTGCAATGCATACAAACAACTATCTCATTCCGTTGTGCAATGAAGAGATAACATTTCTGCTCTGTTGCATGCATAAAATATCTAACATAATTGTGTGCATTGAAAAGATAGCAATAACATATGTGCATTCCCATTGCATTGCATACAAACAACTAACTTGTGCAACGAAGAGATAACATATGCGTATTGCACACTCGATCTACGTTGTGCAATGAAGAATAACATATAAGCCATGCACTTGTTGCATTGAAAGTCATACGAGAACTATCTCATACCGTTGTGCAATAAAGAATAACATGTATACGCTATACACTGGCAATTCATACAAGAACTAGCTCATTCTGTTGTGCAACGAGGAGATAAGATTTTTGCATTGCATTGCACACACGTTCTAACTTTGTGCAATGGAGAATAACATAGGCTATGAACTTGTTGCATTGCAATGCATACAAAGAACTGACTTATTACGTTGTGCAACGAGGAGATAACATTTGTGCTTTGTTGAATTGCATGAAATATCAAACTTATACCTTTGTGCATTGAAAAGACGGTAATAACATTTGAATTAGCATTACATTGCATACATCTAACTTGTGCAGCGAACAGGTAACATGTGCTTGTTGCAGTGCATTGCACAAGCGATCTAACTTTGTGCAATAAAAAATAACATATAAGCTATGCACTTGTTGCATTGCAATTCATACAAAAATCTCATACCGTTGTGCAACGAGGAGACAACATTTGAGCATTGCATTGCACATGCGATCTAACGTTGTGCAATGAAATATCACATATAAGTTATGCACTTAAATTGCATAAAATATCAAACTCATAACTTTGTGCAATAATATATGTGCATTTGCATTGCATACAACTAGTGCGGCGAAGAGATAACGTGTGCTTTTGCATTGCATTGCACACACGATCTAACGTTGTGCAATGAAGAATAATATATAAGCTATGCACTTGTTGCATTGCAATTCATACAATAACTAACTCATTCTGTTGTGCAACGATTTGTGCATTGCATTGCACACACGATCTAACGTTGTGCAATGAAGAAAATGTTGCGTTGCAATGCATACAGATAACTATCTCATTACGTTGTGCAACATTTGTGCTCTGTTGCATTGCATAAAATATCTAACTTATAAATGCATTGAAAAGATAGCAATAACATGTGCATTCGCATTGCATTGCATGCAACAATTAACTTGTGCATTGAAGAGATAACATATGTACTGTTGCATTGCACACACAATCTAACGTTGTTAAATGAAGAATAACATATATCTTATTCTTCATTGCACAAAGTTAGATCGTGTGTGCAATGATATGCACATATGTTATCTCCTCATTGCACAACAGAATGGGTTAGTTCTTGAATGAATTGGAATGTAATAAGTGCATAGCTCATATGTTATTCTTCATTGCACAACGTTAGATCGTGTGTGCAATGCAATGGAAAAGCACACGTTATCTCTTCGCCGCACTAGTTGTATGCAATGCAATGCGAATGCACATATATTATTGCTGTCTTTTCAATGCACAAAGTTATGAGTTTGATATTTTATGCAATTCAAGTGCATAACTTATAAAGTGATATTTTATTGCACAACCTTAGATGGAACGAAGAGGTAACATTTGCATTGCATTGCACACACGATATACTAACGTTGTGCAATAAAGAATAACATAAAAGCTATGAAGTTGTTGCATTTGCAATGCATACAAAGAACTAACTCATTCCGTTGTGCAACGAGATAACATTTGTGCTCTGTTACATTGCATAAAATATCTAAAAAACTTTGTGCATTGCATTGCACACACGATCTAACAATGTGCAATGAAGAATAACATATAAACTATGGACTTGTTGCACTGCAATGCATACAAACAACTATCTCATTCCGTTGTGCAATGAAGAGATAACATTTCTGCTCTGTTGCATGCATAAAATATCTAACATAATTGTGTGCATTGAAAAGATAGCAATAACATATGTGCATTCCCATTGCATTGCATACAAACAACTAACTTGTGCAACGAAGAGATAACATATGCGTATTGCACACTCGATCTACGTTGTGCAATGTAGAATAACACATAAGCTATGAAGTTGTTGTATTGCAATGCATACAAAGAACTCATTCCGTTGTGCAATGAGGAGATAAAACATTTGTGCTCTGTTGCATTGCATAAAATATCTAACATTACTCTGTGCATTGAAAAGACAGCAATAAAATATGCATTTGTACTGCATTGCAACAACTAACTTGTGCAACGAAGTAACATATGTGCAGTTGCATTGCATTGCACACACGATCTAACGTTGTGCAATGAAGAATAACATATAGGCTATGCACTTGATGCATTGCAATTCATACAAAAACAAAATCATTCTGTTGTGCAAACGAGGAGATAACATGGCATTGCATTGCACAACGTTAGATTGTGTGTGCAATGCAATGCAAAAATGTTATCTCCTCGTTTCATATGTTCATATATTCGCATTGCATTGCATGCAACAACTAACTTGTGCAATGAAGAGATAACTTATTTGCAGTTGCATTGCGCACACGATCTAACGTTGTGCAATAATAAAGAATAACATATAAGCTATGTACTTGTTGCATTGCAAGTCATATAAGAACTATCATACCGTTGTGGAGATAACATCTGTGCATTGCATTGCACACACGCTCTAACGTTGTGCAATGAAATATAACATATAAGCTATGCACTTGTTGCATTGCAATACATAAAATATGATATAAAATATCTAACTTATAACGTTAGATCGTGTTGCAATTAAATGCAACAGCATAAATGTTACCTCTTCCAATGCAAAACGGAATGAGTTAGTTATTAAATGCACTGCAAATGCAACAAGTGAATAGCTTATATGTTATTCTTCAATGCACAAGGTTAGATCGTGTGTACAATGCAACCGCGAATGAGGTTTTTTGTAATGCAGCAGGTTAATCAATGATTTCCCTAAATAAGTTAGTTTATAGTATGAAATGCAATGCAAAAATACATGTGTTTATTTTTGCAAAGAGGAATAGGTTAGGTCTTTTATGCAAGGCAATGCAACAGCAAAAATTGTATCTCTATAATGCACATCGGAATTAGTTATTGTAGGCATTGCAAATGCTTATATGTTATTCTTCAATGCACAATGGAATGAGTTAGTTCTTATATGCATTGCAATGCAACAAGTGCATAGCTTATATGCTATTCTTCAATGCACAACGTTTGATCGTGTGTTGCAATGCAACTGCACAAATGTTATCTCTTCACTGCACAACGGAATAAGGTAACTCTTCTATGCATTTTAATGCAAAAAGGTAATGCAATGATTTACAGTTTGGGTGTAGCAACGCAAAATTTCAATAATGTTACGTTAGATCTTGTTGCAATTCAATGCAACAGCAAAATGTTACCTCTTCAATGCAGTTACTTCTTGCATTGCACTGCAACAAGTGCATAGCTTATATGTTATTTTTCATTGCACAAGGTTAGATCGTGTGTGCAGTGCAATGCAACCGCGAATGAGTTTTTAGGCTAATGAAATGATTTCCCTAAATAAGGTAGTTGTAGTGCCTTCACGCATGGTCTTGTATCAACAAAAACATGCGTTCTACTTCAGTGTACAACGGAATAAGTTAGTTATTGTATACAGTTCAGTGAAACAGGTCATATGTTATATGATATCTCTTTAATGCACAACTGAAAACGTTAGCTTTGCATGCAATAAATGCACAACGGATTAATTTATATCGTGCATGCAATGCATTATCATATGTCTTGTGCTATTTCTTCAATGCACAAGGGAATTAATAACTTCTGTATGCGTTGCAATGCAACAGTTCATGTGCGATATATCTTCATTGCACAGTGAAATAAGTTAAACTCAGTATAACTCTATTACTTAATTTGAGCAAGAGCACATATTGTGTGGTATCTCTTAAATGAACAGCAAAATTAGTTAGTTGTTTTATGCATTGGAATGCAAAAGTATGAATGTTGTCAAGCCTTCGGATGTCAAACGCTTCGTTCGGATGTTCATCACCTTAACTCATTTTAATGTTTATTGGAGAGATTACATGTGCATGTTGCATTGCATTACAATATTTAACTTTGAAGAATGCAAAAGGGAATAAGTTAGTTCTTGTATTCAACAAAATAAGGAACATTCTAGAAAAACTCATAGACTCCTTCTGATGTTCAACAGCCGGATAGTGGTCCATGTTTGACATATTAAACACATTTATAGACAAAGAGTCCTTAATCTTGAACTTTCCATAGACTCTTTCTGATGTTTCATCAGTAGTTCAAATGTGGATTTTTGTACAATATTTTCAGAGAATCCTTAATCTTGAACATTCTATACATACTCATTGACTCCTTCTGATGTTTCATCAGCAAGACAGTAGTCCATATTTGACCTACTTAACATATTTCTGTCCAAAGAGTCATTGAACTTGAACTTTCCATAAATACTCATTGACTCCTTCTGATGTTTCTTCAGCCAGACAGTAGTCCATGTTTGACCTACTTAACATATTTCTGGCCAAAGTCTTTTAAAAGACTAACTTACTATGCAAACTCATAGACTTCTTTTGATGTTACTTCAACCATAGATTAGACCATATTTGACCTTATGAACACTTTTCTGGACTAAGAGTCCTTAATCTTGAACTTTCTATACATACTCATAAACTCTTGATGTTTCATCAGTAGTTCAAATGTGGCTTTTTGTACATATTGCCAGAGAATCCTTGAACTTGAGATCATTCTATACATACTCATTGACTCCTTCTGATGTTTCTTCAGCCAGACAGTAGTCCATGTTTGACCTACTTAACATATTTCTGGCCAAAGTCTTTTAAAAGGCTAACTTACTATGCAAACTCATAGACTTCTTTCGATGTTACTTCAATCATAGATTAGACCATATTTGACCTTATGAACACTTTTCTGGACTAAGAGTCCTTAATCTTGAACTTTCTATACATACTCATAGACTCGTTCTGATGTTTCATCAGTAGTTCAAATGTGGCTTTTTGTACATATTGCCAGAGAATCCTTGAACTTGATCTTTCTATTCATACTCATTGAGTCCTTCTGATGTTTCATCAGCCTGACAGTGGTCCATATTTGACCTACTTAACATAATTCTGGCCAAAGAGTCTTTGAACTTAAACTTTCTATACATACTCATTGACTTATTTTGATGTTTCATCAGCCAGACAGTGGTCCATATTTGACATACTTAAAATATTTCTGTCCAAAGAGTCTTTGAACTTGAACTTTCCATAAATACTCATTGACTCCTTCTGATGTTTCTTCAGCCAGACAGTGGTCCATATTTGACCCACTTAACATACAGTATTTCTGTCCAAAGTGTCATTGAACTTGAACTTTCCATAAATATTCATTGACTCCTTCTGATGTTTCATCAGTAGTTCAAATGTGGCTTTTTGTACATATTGCCAGAGAATCCTTGAACTTGATCTTTCTATACATACTCATAGACTCCTGATGTTTCATCAGCCAGACAGTGATCCATATTACCTACTTAACATATATCTGGCCAAAGTCTTTTCAAAGGCTAACTTACTATGCATACTCATAGACTTCTTTTGATGTTTCTTCAACCATACATTAGACCATATTTGACTTTATGAAAACTTTTCTGGACTAAGAGTCCTTAATCTTGAACTTTCTATACATACTCATAGACTCCTTCTGATGTTTCATCAGCAAGACAGTGGTCCATATTTGACCTACTTAACATATTTCTGGCCAAAGAGTCTTTGAACTTGAACTTTCTATACATACCCATTGACTCCTTCTGATGTTTCATCAGCCAGACAGTGGTCCATATTTGACCTACTTAATTTGACCTACTTAACATATTTTTGTCCAAAGAGTCGTGGAACTTGAACTTTCCATAAATACTAATTGACTCTTTCTGATGTTTCTTCAGCCAGACAGTTGTCCATGTTACTTCAACCATAGATTAGACCATATTTGACCGTATGAACACATTTCTGGACTAAGAGTCCTTAATCTTGAACTTTCTATAAATATACACTCCTTCTGATGTTTCATCAGTAGTTCAAATGTGGCTTTTTGTACATATTGCCAGAGAATCCTTGAACTTGATCTTTCTATTCATACTCATTGAGTCCTTCTGATGTTTCATCAGCCAGACAGTGGTCCATATTTGACCTACTTAACATATTTCAAGCCAAAGAGTCTTTGAAATTTAACTTTCTATAAATACTCCTTGACTCCTTTTGATGTTTCATCAGGCAGACAGTGGTCCATATTTGACCTACTTAACATATTTTTGCCCAAAGAGTCTTTGAACTTGAACTTTCCATAAATACTCATTGACTCATTCTGATGTTTCGTCAGCCAGACAGTGGTCCATGTTTGACCTACTTAACATATTTCTGGCCAAAGTCTTTTAAAAGTCTAACTTACTATGCAAACTCATAGACTTCTTTTGATGTTTCATCAGCCAGACAGTGGTCCATATTTGACCTACTTAACATATTTCTGGCCAAAGTCTTTTCAAATACTAACTTACTATGCATACTCATAGACTTCTTTTGATGTTTCATCAGCCAGACAGTGGTCCATATTTGACATACTTAAAATATTTCTGTCCAAAGAGTCTTTGAACTTGAACTTTCCATAAATACTCATTGAGTCCTTCTGATGTTTCTTCAGCCAGACAGTGGTCCATATTTGACCCACTTAACATACAGTATTTCTGTCCAAAGAGTCATTGAACTTAAACTTTCCATAAATATTCATTGACTCCTTCTGATGTTTCTTCAGCCAGACAGTAGTCCATGTTTGACCTACTTAACATATTTCTGGCCAAAGTCTTTTTAAAAGGCTAACTTACTATGCAAACTCATAGACTTCTTTTGATGTTACTTTAACCATAGATTAGACCATATTTGACCTTATGAACACTTTTCTGGACTAAGAGTCCTTAATCTTGAACTTTCTATACATACTCATAAACTCTTGATGTTTCATCAGTAGTTCAAATGTGGCTTTTTCTAAATATTGCAAGAGAATCCTTGAACTTGATAATTCTATACATACTCATTGACTCCTTCTGATGTTTCTTCAGCCAGATAGTAGTCCATGTTTGACCTACTTAACATATTTCTGGCCAAAGAGTCTTTGAACTTGAACTTTCTATACATACTCATAGACTCGTTCTGATGTTTCATCAGTAGTTCAAATGTGGCTTTTTGTACATATTGCCAGAGAATCCTTGAACTTGATCTTTCTATTCATACTCATAGACTCCATTTGTTTCATCAGCCAGACAGTGATCCATATTACCTACTTAACATATTTCTGGCCAAAGTCTTTTCAAAGGCTAACTTACTATGCATACTTATAGACTTCTTTTGATGTTTCATCAGCCAGACAGTGGTCCATATTTGACCTACTTAAAATATTTCTGTCCAAAGAGTCTTTGAACTTGAACTTTCCATAAAAACTCATTGACTCCTTCTGATGTTTCTTCAGCCAGACAGTGGTCCATGTTTGACCTACTTAACATATTTCTGGCCAAAGTCTTTTAAACGACTAACTTACTATGCAAACTCATAGACTTCTTTTGATGTTACTTTAACCATAGATTAGACCATATTTGACCTTATGAAAACATTTCTGCACTAAGAGTCCTTAATCTTGAACTTTATATACATACTTATAGACTTGTTCTGATGTTTCATCAGCAAGACAGTGGTCCATATTTGACCTACTTAACATATTTCTGGCCAAAGAGTCTTTGAACTTGAACTTTCCATAAATACTAATTGACTCTTTCTGATGTTTCTTCAGCCAGACAATTGTCCATGTTACTTCAACCATAGATTAGACCATATTTGACCTTATGAACACATTTCTGGAATAAGAGTCCTTAATCTTGAACTTTCTATAAATATACACTCCTTCGGATGTTTCATCAGTAATTCAAATGTGGCTTTTTGTACATATTGCCAGAGAATCCTTGAACTTGATCTTTCTATTCATACTCATTGAGTCCTTCTGATGTTTCATCAGCCAGAGAGTGGTCCATATTTGACCTACTTAACATATTTCAAGCCAAAGAGTCTTTGAAATTTAACTTTCTATAAATACTCCTTGACTCCTTTTGATGTTTCATCAGGCAGACAGTGGTCCATATTTGACCTACTTAACATATTTTTGTCCAAAGAGTCTTTGAACTTGAACTTTCTATAAATACTTCTTTACTCCTTTTGATGTTTCATCAGGCAGACAGTGGTCCATATTTGACCTACTTAACATATTTCTGGCCAAAGAGTCTTTGAACTTAAACTTTCTATACATACTCATAGACTTCTTTTGATGTTTCATCAGCCAGACAGTGGTCCATATTTGACCTACTTAAAATATTTCTGTCCAAAGAGTCTTTGAACTTGAACTTTCCATGAATATTCATTGACTCCTTCTGATGTTTCTTCAGCCAGACAGTAGTCCATGTTTGACCTACTTAACATATTTCTGGCCAAAGTCTTTTAAAAGTCTAAAGTCTAAAGTCTAAAATATTGCCAGAGAATCCTTGAACTTGATCTTTCTATTCATACTCATTGAGTCCTTCTGATGTTTCATCAGCCAGACAGTGGTCCATAACCTACTTAACATATTTCAAGCCAAAAAGTCTTTGAAATGTAACTTTCTATAAATACTCCTTGACTCCTTTTGATGTTTCATCAGGCAGACATTGTTCCATATTTGACCTACTTAACATATTTCTGGCCAAAGAGTCTTTGAACTTAAACTTTCTATACATACTCAAAGACTTCTTTTGATGTTCCATCAGCCAGACAGTGGTCCATATTTGACCTACTTAAAATATTTCTGTCCAAAGATTCTTTGAACTTGAACTTTCCATAAATACTCATTGACTCCTTCTGATGTTTCTTGAGCCAGACAGTGGTCCATATTTGACCTACTTAACATATTTCTGGCCAAAGAGTCTTTGAACTTGAACTTTCTATACATACTCATAGACTCGTTCTGATGTTTCATCAGTAGTTCAAATGTGGCTTTTTGTACATATTGCCAGAGAATCCTTGAACTTGATCTCTCTATACATACTCATAGACTCCTGATGTTTCATCAGACAGACAGTGATCCATATTACCTACTTAACATATTTCTGGCCAAAGTCTTTTCAAAGGCTAACTTACTATGCATACTCATAGACTTCTTTTGATGTTTCTTCAACCATAGATTGGACCATATTTGACCTTATGAACACTTTTCTGGACTAAGAGTCCTTAATCTTGAACATTCTATGCATACTCATGGACTCCTTCTGATGTTTCATCAGCAAGACAGTGGTCCATATTTGACCTACTTAACATATTTCTGTCCAAAGAGTCATTGAACTTGAACTTTCCATAAATACTCATTGACTCCTTCTGATGTTTCTTCAGCCAGACAGTAGTCCTTGTTTGACCTACTTAACATATTTCTGGCCAAAGTCTTTTCAAAGGCTAACTTACTATGCATACTCATAGACTTCTTTTGATGTTACTTCAACCATAGATTAGACCATTTTTGACCTTATGACCACATTTCTGGACAAAGAGTGCTTAATCTTGAACTTTCGATTCACACTTATTGCCTCCTTCTGATGTTTCATCAGCCAGACAGTGGTCCATATTTGACCTACTTAACATATTTTTGTCCAAAGAGTCTTTGAACTTGAACTTTCTATAAATACTTCTTGACTCCTTTTGATGTTTCATCAGGCAGACAGTGGTCCATATTTGACCTACTTAACATATTTCTGGCCAAAGAGTCTTTGAACTTAAACTTTCTATACATACTCATAGACTTCTTTTGATGTTTCATCAGCCAGACAGTGGTCCATATTTGACCTACTTAATTTGACCTACTTAACATATTTTTTGTCCAAAGAGTCGTGGAACTTGAACTTTCCATAAATACTAATTGACTCTTTCTGATGTTTCTTCAGCCAGACAGTTGTCCATGTTACTTCAACCATAGATTAGACCATATTTGACCGTATGAACACATTTCTGGACTAAGAGTCCTTAATCTTGAACTTTCTATAAATATACACTCCTTCTGATGTTTCATCAGTAGTTCAAATGTGGCTTTTTGTACATATTGCCAGAGAATCCTTGAACTTGATCTTTCTATTCATACTCATTGAGTCCTTCTGATGTTTCATCAGCCAGACAGTGGTCCATATTTGACCTACTTAACATATTTCAAGCCAAAGAGTCTTTGAAATTTAACTTTCTATAAATACTCCTTGACTCCTTTTGATGTTTCATCAGGCAGACAGTGGTCCATATTTGACCTACTTAACATATTTTTGCCCAAAGAGTCTTTGAACTTGAACTTTCCATAAATACTCATTGACTCATTCTGATGTTTCGTCAGCCAGACAGTGGTCCATGTTTGACCTACTTAACATATTTCTGGCCAAAGTCTTTTAAAAGTCTAACTTACTATGCAAACTCATAGACTTCTTTTGATGTTACTTCAACCATAGATTAGACCATATTTGACCTTATGAACACTTTTCTGGACTAAGAGTCCTTAATCTTGAACTTTCTATACATATACACTCCTTCTGATGTTTCATTAGTATTTGAACAATGTGGCTTTTTGTACATATTGCCAGAGAATCCTTGAACTTGATCTTTCTATTCATACTCATTGAGTCCTTCTGATGTTTCATCAGCCAGACAGTGGTCCATATTTGACCTACTTAACATATTTCTGGCCAAAGTCTTTTCAAATACTAACTTACTATGCATACTCATAGACTTCTTTTGATGTTTCATCAGCCAGACAGTGGTCCATATTTGACATACTTAAAATATTTCTGTCCAAAGAGTCTTTGAACTTGAACTTTCCATAAATACTCATTGAGTCCTTCTGATGTTTCTTCAGCCAGACAGTGGTCCATATTTGACCCACTTAACATACAGTATTTCTGTCCAAAGAGTCATTGAACTTAAACTTTCCATAAATATTCATTGACTCCTTCTGATGTTTCTTCAGCCAGACAGTAGTCCATGTTTGACCTACTTAACATATTTCTGGCCAAAGTCTTTTTAAAAGGCTAACTTACTATGCAAACTCATAGACTTCTTTTGATGTTACTTTAACCATAGATTAGACCATATTTGACCTTATGAACACTTTTCTGGACTAAGAGTCCTTAATCTTGAACTTTCTATACATACTCATAAACTCTTGATGTTTCATCAGTAGTTCAAATGTGGCTTTTTCTAAATATTGCAAGAGAATCCTTGAACTTGATCATTCTATACATACTCATTGACTCCTTCTGATGTTTCTTCAGCCAGATAGTAGTCCATGTTTGACCTACTTAACATATTTCTGGCCAAAGAGTCTTTGAACTTGAACTTTCTATACATACTCATAGACTCGTTCTGATGTTTCATCAGTAGTTCAAATGTGGCTTTTTGTACATATTGCCAGAGAATCCTTGAACTTGATCTTTCTATTCATACTCATAGACTCCATTTGTTTCATCAGCCAGACAGTGATCCATATTACCTACTTAACATATTTCTGGCCAAAGTCTTTTCAAAGGCTAACTTACTATGCATACTTATAGACTTCTTTTGATGTTTCATCAGCCAGACAGTGGTCCATATTTGACCTACTTAAAATATTTCTGTCCAAAGAGTCTTTGAACTTGAACTTTCCATAAAAACTCATTGACTCCTTCTGATGTTTCTTCAGCCAGACAGTGGTCCATGTTTGACCTACTTAACATATTTCTGGCCAAAGTCTTTTAAACGACTAACTTACTATGCAAACTCATAGACTTCTTTTGATGTTACTTTAACCATAGATTAGACCATATTTGACCTTATGAAAACATTTCTGCACTAAGAGTCCTTAATCTTGAACTTTATATACATACTTATAGACTTGTTCTGATGTTTCATCAGCAAGACAGTGGTCCATATTTGACCTACTTAACATATTTCTGGCCAAAGAGTCTTTGAACTTGAACTTTCCATAAATACTAATTGACTCTTTCTGATGTTTCTTCAGCCAGACAATTGTCCATGTTACTTCAACCATAGATTAGACCATATTTGACCTTATGAACACATTTCTGGACTAAGAGTCCTTAATCTTGAACTTTCTATAAATATACACTCCTTCGGATGTTTCATCAGTAATTCAAATGTGGCTTTTTGTACATATTGCCAGAGAATCCTTGAACTTGATCTTTCTATTCATACTCATTGAGTCCTTCTGATGTTTCATCAGCCAGAGAGTGGTCCATATTTGACCTACTTAACATATTTCAAGCCAAAGAGTCTTTGAAATTTAACTTTCTATAAATACTCCTTGACTCCTTTTGATGTTTCATCAGGCAGACAGTGGTCCATATTTGACCTACTTAACATATTTTTGTCCAAAGAGTCTTTGAACTTGAACTTTCTATAAATACTTCTTGACTCCTTTTGATGTTTCATCAGGCAGACAGTGGTCCATATTTGACCTACTTAACATATTTCTGGCCAAAGAGTCTTTGAACTTAAACTTTCTATACATACTCATAGACTTCTTTTGATGTTTCATCAGCCAGACAGTGGTCCATATTTGACCTACTTAAAATATTTCTGTCCAAAGAGTCTTTGAACTTGAACTTTCCATGAATATTCATTGACTCCTTCTGATGTTTCTTCAGCCAGACAGTAGTCCATGTTTGACCTACTTAACATATTTCTGGCCAAAGTCTTTTAAAAGTCTAAAGTATAAAGTCTAAAATATTGCCAGAGAATCCTTGAACTTGATCTTTCTATTCATACTCATTGAGTCCTTCTGATGTTTCATCAGCCAGACAGTGGTCCATAACCTACTTAACATATTTCTGGCCAAAGAGTCTTTGAACTTGAACTTTCTATACATACTCATAGACTCGTTCTGATGTTTCATCAGTAGTTCAAATGTGGCTTTTTGTACATATTGCCAGAGAATCCTTGAACTTGATCTCTCTATACATACTCATAGACTCCTGATGTTTCATCAGACAGACAGTGATCCATATTACCTACTTAACATATTTCTGGCCAAAGTCTTTTCAAAGGCTAACTTACTATGCATACTCATAGACTTCTTTTGATGTTTCTTCAACCATAGATTGGACCATATTTGACCTTATGAACACTTTTCTGGACTAAGAGTCCTTAATCTTGAACATTCTATGCATACTCATGGACTCCTTCTGATGTTTCATCAGCAAGACAGTGGTCCATATTTGACCTACTTAACATATTTCTGTCCAAAGAGTCATTGAACTTGAACTTTCCATAAATACTCATTGACTCCTTCTGATGTTTCTTCAGCCAGACAGTAGTCCTTGTTTGACCTACTTAACATATTTCTGGCCAAAGTCTTTTCAAAGGCTAACTTACTATGCATACTCATAGACTTCTTTTGATGTTACTTCAACCATAGATTAGACCATTTTTGACCTTATGACCACATTTCTGGACAAAGAGTGCTTAATCTTGAACTTTCGATTCACACTTATTGCCTCCTTCTGATGTTTCATCAGCCAGACAGTGGTCCATATTTGACCTACTTAACATATTTTTGTCCAAAGAGTCTTTGAACTTGAACTTTCTATAAATACTTCTTGACTCCTTTTGATGTTTCATCAGGCAGACAGTGGTCCATATTTGACCTACTTAACATATTTCTGGCCAAAGAGTCTTTGAACTTAAACTTTCTATACATACTCATAGACTTCTTTTGATGTTTCATCAGCCAGACAGTGGTCCATATTTGACCTACTTAAAATATTTCTGTCCAAAGAGTCTTTGAACTTGAACTTTCCATGAATATTGATTGACTCCTTCTGATGTTTCTTCAGCCAGACAGTAGTCCATGTTTGACCTACTTAACATATTTCTGGCCAAAGTCTTTTAAAAGTCTAAAGTCTAAAGTCTAAAATATTGCCAGAGAATCCTTGAACTTGATCTTTCTATTCATACTCATTGAGTCCTTCTGATGTTTCATCAGCCAGACAGTGGTCCATATTTGACCTACTTAACATATTTCAAGCCAAAAAGTCTTTGAAATGTAACTTTCTATAAATACTCCTTGACTCCTTTTGATGTTTCATCAGGCAGACAGTGGTCCATATTTGACCTACTTAACATATTTCTGGCCAAAGAGTCTTTGAACTTAAACTTTCTATACATACTCATTGACTCCTTCTGATGTTTCTTCAGCCAGACAGTAGTCCTTGTTTGACATACTTAACATATTTCTGGCCAAAGTCTTTTCAAAGGCTAACTTACTATGCATACTCATAGACTTCTTTTGATGTTACTTCAACCATAGATTAGACCATTTTTGACCTTATGACCACATTTCTGGACAAAGAGTGCTTAATCTTGAACTTTCGATTCATACTTATTGCCTCCTTCTGATGTTTCATCAGCCAGACAGTGGTCCATATTTGACCTACTTAACATATTTTTGTCCAAAGAGTCTTTGAACTTGAACTTTCTATAAATACTTCTTGACTCCTTTTGATGTTTCATCAGGCAGACAGTGGTCCATATTTGACCTACTTAACATATTTCTGGCCAAAGAGTCTTTGAACTTAAACTTTCTATACATACTCATAGACTTCTTTTGATGTTTCATCAGCCAGACAGTGGTCCATATTTGACCTACTTAAAATATTTCTGTCCAAAGAGTCTTTGAACTTGAACTTTCCATGAATATTGATTGACTCCTTCTGATGTTTCTTCAGCCAGACAGTAGTCAATGTTTGACCTACTTAACATATTTCTGGCCAAAGTCTTTTAAAAGTCTAAAGTCTAAAGTCTAAAATGTTGCCAGAGAATCCTTGAACTTGATCTTTCTATTCATACTCATTGAGTCCTTCTGATGTTTCATCAGCCAGACAGTGGTCCATATTTGACCTACTTAACATATTTCAAGCCAAAAAGTCTTTGAAATGTAACTTTCTATAAATACTCCTTGACTCCTTTTGATGTTTCATCAGGCAGACAGTGGTCCATATTTGACCTACTTAACATATTTCTGGCCAAATAGTCTTTGAACTTAAACTTTCTATATATACTCATAGACTTCTTTTGATGTTCCATCAGCCAGACAGTGGTCCATATTTGACCTACTTAAAATATTTCTGTCCAAAGATTCTTTGAACTTGAACTTTCCAGAAATACTCATTGACTCCTTCTGATGTTTCTTGAGCCAGACAGTGGTCCATATTTGACCTACTTAACATATTTCTGGCCAAAGAGTCTTTGAACTTGAACTTTCTATACATACTCATAGACTCGTTCTGATGTTTCATCAGTAGTTCAAATGTGGCTTTTTGTACATATTGCCAGAGAATCCTTGAACTTGATCTTTCTATACATACTCATAGACTCCTGATGTTTCATCAGCCAGACAGTGATCCATATTACCTACTTAACATATTTCTGGCCAAAGTCTTTTCAAAGGCTAACTTACTATGCATACTCATAGACTTCTTTTGATGTTACTTCAACCATAGATTAGACCATATTTGACCTTATGAACACTTTTCTGGACTAAGAGTCCTTAATCTTGAACTTTCTATACATACTCATAGACTCCTTCTGATGTTTCATCAGCAAGACAGGGGTCCATATTTGAATTACTTAACATATTTCTGTCCAAAGAGTCATTGAACTTGAACTTTCCATAAATACTCATTGACTCCTTCTGATGTTTCTTCAGCCAGACAGTAGTCCTTGTTTGACCTACTTAACATATTTCTGGCCAAAGTCTTTTCAAAGTCTAACTTACTATGCATACTCATAGACTTCTTTTGATGTTACTTCAACCATAGATTAGACCATATTTGACCTTATGAACACTTTTCTGGACTAAGAGTCCTTAATCTTGAACTTTCTATACATACTCATAGACTCCTTCTGATGTTTCATCAGCAAGAAAGTGATCCATATTTGACCTACTTAACATATTTCTGGCCAAAGAGTCTGTGAACTTGAACTTTCTATAAATACTCCTTGACTCCTTTTGATGTTTCATCAGGCAGACAGTGGTCCATATTTGACCTACTTAAAATATTTCTGTCCAAAGAGTCTTTGAACTTGAACTTCCCATAAATACTCATTGACTCCTTCTGATGTTTCTTCAGCCAGACAGTGGTCCATGTTTGACCTACTTAACATATTTCTGGCAAAAAGTCTTTTAAAAGTCTAACTTACTATGCAAACTCATAGACTTCTTTTTATGTTACTTCAACCATAGATTAGACCATATCTGACCGTATGAACACTTGTCTGGACTAAGAGTCCTTAATCTTGAACTTTCTATACATATACACTCCTTCTGATGTTTCATTAGTATTTGAACAATGTGGCTTTTTGTACATATTGCCAGAGAATCCTTGAACTTGATTTTTCTATTCATACTCATTGAGTCCTTCTGATGTTTCATCAGCCAGACAGTGGTCCATATTTGACCTACTTAACATATTTCTGGCCGAAGTCTTTTCAAATGCTAACTTACTATGCATACTCATAGACTTCTTTTGATGTTTCATCAGCCAGACAGTGGTCCATATTTGACCTACTTAACATATTTCTGGCCAAAGAGTCTTTGAACTTGAATTTTCCATAAATACTAATTGACTCTTTCTGATGTCTCTTCAGCCAGACAATTGTCCATGTTACTTCAACCATAGATTAGACCATATTTGACCGTATGAACACATTTCTGGTCTAAGAGTCCTTAATCTTGAACTTTCTATAAATATACACTCCTTCTGATGTTTCATCAGTAGTTCAAATGTGGCTTTTTGTACATATTGCCAGAGAATCCTTGAACTTGATCTTTCTATTCATACTCATTGAGTCCTTCTGATGTTTCATCAGCCAGACAGTGGGTCCATATTTGACCTACTTAAAATATTTCTGGCCAAAGTCTTTTCAAATGCTAACTTACTATGCATACTCATAGACTTCTTTTGATGTTTCATCAGCCAGACAGTGGTCCATATTTGACCTACTTAACATATATCTGGCCAAGGAGTCTTTGAACTTAAACTTTCTATATATACTCATAGACTTCTATTGATGTCTCATCAGCCAGACAGTGGTCCATATTTGACCTACTTAAAATATTTCTGTCCAAAGAGTCTTTGAACTTGAACTTCCTATACATACTCATAGACTCGTTCTGATGTTTCATCAGTCAGACAGTGGGTCCATATTTGACCTACTTAACATATTTCTGGCCAAAGTCTTTTCAAATGCTAACTTACTATGCATACTCATAGACTTCTTTTGATGTTTCATCAGCCAGACAGTGGTCCATATTTGACCTACTTAACATATTTCTGGCCAAGGAGTCTTTGAACTTAAACTTTCTATACATACTCATAGACTTCTTTTGATGTCTCATCAGCCAGACAGTGGTCCATATTTGACCTACTTAAAATATTTCTGTCCAAAGAGTCTTTGAACTTGAACTTTCCATAAATATTCATTGACTTCTTCTGATGTTTCTTCAGCTAGACAGTAGTCCATGTTTGACCTACATATTTATGGCCAAAGACTTTTAAAAGTCTAAAGTCTAAATTATTGCCAGAGAATCCTTGAACTTGATCTTTCTATTCATGCTCATTGAGTCCTTCTGATGTTTCTTCAGCCAGACAGTGGTCCATATTTGACCCACTTAACATACAGTATTTCTGTCCAAAGAGTCATTGAACTTGAACTTTCCATAAATATTCATTGACTCCTTCTGATGTTTCTTCAGCGAGGCAGTACTCCATGTTTGACCTACTTAACATATTTCTGGCCAAAGTCTTTTAAAAGTCTAAAGTCTAAAATATTGCCAGAGAATCCTTAAACTTGATCTTTCTATTCATACTCATTGAGTCCTTCTGATGTTTCATCAGCCAGACAGTGGTCCATATTTGACCTACTTAACATATTTCAAGCCAAAAAGTCTTTGAAATGTAACTTTCTATAAATACTCCTTGACTCCTTTTGATGTTTCATCAGGCAGACAGTGGTCCATATTTGACCTACTTAACATTTTTCTGGCCAAAGAGTCTTTGAACTTAAACTTTCTATACATACTCATAGACTTCTTTTGATGTCTCATCAGCCAGACAGTGGTCCATATTTGACCTACTTAAAATATTTCTGTCCAAAGAGTTTTTGAACTTGAACTTTCCTAAATACTCATTGACTCCTTCTGATGCTTCTTCAGCCAGACAGTGGTCCATATTTGACCCACTTAACATATTTCTGCCCAAAGTCTTTTAAAAGTCTAAAGTCTAAAGTCTAAATTATTGCCAGAGAATCCTTGAACTTGATCTTTCTATTCATACTCATTGACTCCTTCTGATGTTTCATCAGCCAGACAGTGGTCCATATTTGACCTACTTAATATATTTCAAGCCAAAGAGTCTTTGAAATTTAACTTTCTATGCAAACTCATAGACTTCTTTTGATGTTACTTCAACCATAGATTAGACCATATTTGACCTTATGAAAACATTTCTGCACTAAGAGTCCTTAATCTTGAACTTTATATCAAAAGAAGTCTATGAGTATGCATGGTAAGTAAGCCTTTGAAAAGACTTTGGCCAGAAATATGTTAAGTAGGTCAAATATGGACCACTGTCTGGCTGAAGAAACATCAGAAAGAGTCTATGAGTATTTATAGAAAGTTCAAGTTCAAAGACTCTTTGCCTGAAATATGTTAAGTAGGTCAAATATTGACCACTGTCTGGCTGATGAAACATTAAAAGGATTCAATGAGTATGTATAGAAAGATCAAGTTGAATGATTTTCTGGACATAAATGTGTTCATAGTGTCACATATGGTCTAATTTATGGTTGAAGTAACATCAAAAGAAGTCTATGAGTATGCAAAGTAAGTTAGCCTTTGAAAAGACTTTGGCCAGAAATATGTTAAGTAGGTCAAATAAGGACCACTGTCTGGCTGATGAAACATCAGAAGGAGTCAATGAGTATGAATGGAAAGATCAAGTTTAAGGATTGTCTGGCAAGCCTTGGATAATACTTTGGTAAGAAATTTCTTACTGCAAGAAATATGTTAAGTAGGGTCAAATATGGACCACTGTCTGGTTGATGAAACATCAGAAGGAGTCTATGAGTATTTATAGAAAGTTCAAGTTGTAAGACTCTTTGGCCAGAAATATGTTAAGTAGGTCAAATATGGACCCACTCTCTGGAAGATGAAACATCAGAAAGAGTCTATAAGTATTTATAAAATGTTCAAGTTCAAGTTCAAACACACTTTGGCCTGAAATATGTTAAGTAGGTCAAATATGGACCACTGTCTGGCTGATGAAACATCAGAAGGAGTATATGAGTATTTATAGAAAGTTCAAGATTAAGGACTCTTTGTCCAGAAATGTGGTCATAAGGTCAAAAATGGTCTAATCTATGGTTGAAGTAACATCAAAAGAAGTCTATGAGTATGCATGGTAAGTTAGCCTTTGAAAAGACTTTGGCCAGACATATGTTAAGTTGGTCAAATATGGACCCACTGTCTGGCTGATGAAACATCAGAAGGAGTCTAAAAGAGTACTTATAGAAAGTTCAAGTTCAAGTTCAAAGACTCTTTGGCCTGAAGTATGATAAGTAGGTTAAATATGGACCACTGTCTGGCTGATGAAACATCAGAAGGAGTCAATAAGTATGAATCGAAAGTTCAAGATTAAGCACTCTTTGTCCAGAAATGTGGTCATAAGGTCAAAAATGGTCTAATCTATGGTTGAAGTAACATCAAAAGAAGTCTATGAGTATGCATGGTAAGTTAGCCTTTGAAAAGACTTTGGCCAGAAATATGTTAAGTAGGTCAAATATGGACCACTGTCTGGCTGAAGAAACATCAGAAAGAGTCTATGAGTATTTATAAAATGTTCAAGTTCAAGTTCAAACACACTTTGGCCTGAAATATGTTAAGTAGGTCAAATATGGACCACTGTCTGGCTGATGAAACATCAGAAGGAGTCTATGAGTATTTATAGAAAGTTCAAGATTAAGGACTCTTTGTCCAGAAATGTGGTCATAAGGTCAACTATGGTCTAATCTATGGTTGTAGTAACATCAAAAGAAGTCTATGAGTATGCATGGTAAGTTAACCTTTGAAAAGACTTTGGCCAGACATATGTTAAGTAGGTCAAATTTGGACCCACTGTCTGGCTGATGAAATATCAGAAGGAGTCTAAGAGTACTTATAGAAAGTTCAAGTTCAAGTTCAAAGACTCTTTGGCCTGAAATATGATAAGTAGGTTAAATATGGACCACTGTCTGGCTGATGAAACATCAGAAGGAGTCAATAAGTATGAATCGAAAGTTCAAGATTAAGCACTCTTTGTCCAGAAATGTGGTCATAAGGTCAAAAATGGTCTAATCTATGGTGGAAGTAACATCAAAAGAAGTCTATGAGTATGCAAAGCAAGTTAGCCTTTGAAAAGACTTTGGCCAGAAATATGTTAAGTAGGTCAAATAAGGACCACTGTCTGGCTGATGAAACATCAGAAGGAGTCAATGAGTATTAATCGAAAGTTCAAGATTGAGCACTCTTTGTCCAGAAATGTGGTCATAAGGTCAAAAATGGTCTAATCTATGGTTGAAGTAACATCAAAAGAAGTCTATGAGTATGCATGGTAAGTTAGCCTTTGAAAAGACTTTGGCCAGAAATATGTTAAGTAGGTCAAATATGGACCACTGTCTGGCTGAAGAAACATCAGAAAGAGTGTATGAATATTTATAGAAAGTTCAAGTTCAAAGACTCTTTGCCTGAAATATGTAAAGTAGGTCAAATATTGACCACTGTCTGGCTGATGAAACATCAGAAGGATTCAATGAGTATCTATAGAAAGATCAAGTTGAATGATTTTCTGGACAGAAATGTGTTCATAGTGTCACATATGGTCTAATTTATGGTTGAAGTAACATCAAAAGAAGTCTATGAGTATGCAAAGTAAGTTAGCCTTTGAAAAGACTTTGGCCAGAAATATGTTAAGTAGGTCAAATAAGGACCACTGTCTGGCTGATGAAACATCAGAAGGAGTCAATGAGTATTAATCGAAAGTTCAAGATTGAGCACTCTTTGTCCAGAAATGTGGTCATAAGGTCAAAAATGGTCTAATCTATGGTTGAAGTAACATCAAAAGAAGTCTATGAGTATGCATGGTAAGTTAGCCTTTGAAAAGACTTTGGCCAGAAATATGTTAAGTAGGTCAAATATGGACCACTGTCTGGCTGAAGAAACATCAGAAAGAGTCTATGAGTATTTATAGAAAGTTCAAGTTCAAAGACTCTTTGCCTGAACATGAAATCCACGGGGAGGAGTCGGATCCAGATCCGACTCCTCCCACCTTACATACACCTAAACCTACCCAACTCCGCCCCCTGATCCCTAAACCCACCCCTAATCCCTAAACCCAACCCTAATCCTACCCATCTCCACCCCTTGGATCTTGATCCGACTCCTCCCCGTGGATCTCATGTACTGCATTGAGGTGCTACTGCAAATATGGACCACTCTCTGGCTGATGAAACATCAGAAGGAGTCTATAAGTATTTATAAAATGTTCAAGTTCAAGTTCAAACACACTTTGGCCTGAAATATGTTAAGTAGGTCAAATATGGACCACTGTCTGGCTGAAGAAACATGAGAAGGAGTCTATGAGTATTTATAGAAAGTTCAAGATTAAGGACTCTTTGTCCAGAAATGTGGTCATAAGGTCAAAAATGGTCTAATCTAATGTTGAAGTAACATCAAAAGAAGTCTATGAGTATGCATGGTAAGTTAGCCTTTGAAAAGACTTTGGCCAGACATATGTTAAGTAGGTCAAATATGGACCCACTGTCTGGCTGATGAAACATCAGAAGGAGTCTAAGAGTACTTATAGAAAGTTCAAGTTCAAGTTCAAAGACTCTTTGGCCTGAAATATGATAAGTAGGTTAAATATGGACCACTGTCTGGCTGATGAAACATCAGAAGGAGTCAATAAGTATGAATCGAAAGTTCAAGATTAAGCACTCTTTGTCCAGAAATGTGGTCATAAGGTCAAAAATGGTCTAATCTATGGTTGAAGTAACATCAAAAGAAGTCTATGAGTATGCATGGTAAGTTAGCCTTTGAAAAGACTTTGGCCAGAAATATGTTAAGTAGGTCAAATATGGACCACTGTCTGGCTGAAGAAACATCAGAAAGAGTCTATGAGTATTTATAGAAAGTTCAAGTTCAAGTTCAAAGACTCTTTGCCTGAAATATGTTAAGTAGGTCAAATATTGACCACTGTCTGGCTGATGAAACATCAGAAGGATTCAATGAGTATCTATAGAAAGATCAAGTTGAATGATTTTCCGGACAGAAATGTGTTCATAGTGTCACATATGGTCTAATTTATGGTTGAAGTAACATCAAAAGAAGTCTATGAGTATGCAAAGCAAGTTAGCCTTTGAAAAGACTTTGGCCAGAAATATGTTAAGTAGGTCAAACCACTGTCTGGCTGATGAAACATCAGAAGGAGTCAATGAGTATGAATAGAAAGATCAAGTTCAAGGATTGTCTGGCAAGCCTTGGATAATACTTTGGTAAGAAATTTCTTACTGCAAGAAATATGTTAAGTAGGGTCAAATATGGACCACTGTCTGGTTGATGAAACATCAGAAGGAGTCTATGAGTATTTATAGAAAGTTCAATTCTAAGACTCTTTGGCCAGAAATATGTTAAGTAGGTCAAATATGGACCATTCTCTGGCTGATGAAACATAAGAAGGAGTCTATAAGTATTTATAAAATGTTCAAGTTCAAGTTCAAACACACTTTGGCCTGAAATATGTTAAGTAGGTCAAATATGGACCACTGTCTGGCTGATGAAACATCAGAAGGAGTCTATGAGTATTTATAGAAAGTTCAAGATTAAGGACTCTTTGTCCAGAAATGTGGTCATAAGGTCAACTATGGTCTAATCTATGGTTAAAGTAACATCAAAAGAAGTCTATGAGTATGCATGGTAAGTTAACCTTTGAAAAGACTTTGGCCAGACATATGTTAAGTAGGTCAAATATGGACCCACTGTCTGGCTGATGAAACATCAGAAGGAGTCTAAAAGTACTTATAGAAAGTTCAAGTTCAAGTTCAAAGACTCTTTGGCCTGAAATATGATAAGTAGGTTAAATATGGACCACTGTCTGGCTGATGAAACATCAGAAGGAGTCAATAAGTATGAATCGAAAGTTCAAGATTAAGCACTCTTTGTCCAGAAATGTGGTCATAAGGTCAAAAATGGTCTAATCTATGGTTGAAGTAACATCAAAAGAAGTCTATGAGTATGCATGGTAAGTTAGCCTTTGAAAAGACTTTGGCCAGAAATATGTTAAGTAGGTCAAATATTGACCACTGTCTGGCTGAAGAAACATCAGAAAGAGTCTATGAGTATTTATAGAAAGTTCAAGTTCAAGTTCAAAGACTCTTTGCCTGAAATATGTTAAGTAGGTCAAATATTGACCACTGTCTGGCTGATGAAACATCAGAAGGATTCAATGAGTATCTATAGAAAGATCAAGTTGAATGATTTTCTGGACAGAAATGTGTTCATAGTGTCACATATGGTCTAATTTATGGTTGAAGAAACATCAAAAGAAGTCTATGAGTATGCAAAGCAAGTTAGCCTTTGAAAAGACTTTGGCCAGAAATATGTTAAGTAGGTCAAATATGGACCACTATCTGGCTGATAAAACATCAGGAGGAGTCAATAAGTATGAATAGAAAGATCCTGTTCAAGGATTCTATGGCAAGGTATATGTACAGAAATGTAAAATTTGAACTACTGAAGAAACATCAGAAGGAGTCTAAGAGTATGAATAGAATGAAGTTCAAGGCTTCTCTGGCAAGCCTCGGATAATACTTTGCAGAGAAATTTCTTACTACAAGAAATATGTTAAATATGTCCCCGCAATAAACAGAAGTTGTCTAAGAGTACTTATATAGAAAGTTCAAGTTCAAGTTCAAAGACTCTTTGCCCTGAAATATAAGTAGGTCAAATATGGATCACTGTCTGGCTGATGAAACATCAGAAGGAGTCTATGAGTATTTATATAAAGTTCATGGACTCTTTCTAAAAAATAGGTTCCAAAATGTCATATTTGAACTACTGAGGAAACAACAGGAGTCCATGAGAGTGCATAGAAAGTTCAAAATCGAGGACTCTTTGGCCCAAAATCTGTTTAGTAGGTCAAATAAGTGAATACGTTAGTTGCACTATACAATGTAATGCAAAAGCACATATGTGTTTTCTTAATGCATAGAGTAATAAGTTAGATTTTGTATGCAATGAATCACAATAGCACATGTGTTATAAACAACGGAATAAGATAGTTATTATATGCATTGCATTGCAAAAAGTAAACAGCTCATTTTTATTCTTCAGTGAAAAACTTTAGATCATGTGTGCAATGCAATGCAAATGTTACCTTTTCGTCGCACAACGGATTGACGTCGTTCTTCTATGCATTGTTATCCAACAGGTAAATTACAATGGTTTCCCTTTAATACACAACTGAATAAGTTGTTGTATCCAATGCGAAAGTTCATATGTTATGTGTTTTCTTTTCATTGAGTTAGTCAGATCAATGCAATGCAACGCAGTGCAACGAATTAGAACAGGTAGCGTACTGCAATAATTTCCCTTCAAATAAACAATGAACGAATTACGTTAGCTCGTCTCTGCAGTGCAACAAATATTATCTCTTCGTTACACACAAACAATGAGATAGTTCTTCTATGCATTTTAAAGCAACATCTCATGTTATGTTTTCTTCTTGCACAAAGTTAGATTTAGCACTCTCATTGCACAAAGTTAGATTTTTAATGCAACGAAACAGCAAACAATGTTATCTCTTCAATGCACAACATAATGAGTTAGTTCTTATATGCATTGCAATGCACATGCACAGCTTACCTGTTATTCTTTAAAGCACAACGTTACATTGGGTGTGCAATGCAATGCAACCGCCAAAAAGTTTTTTGTAGTACAAAAAGCTAATGCAATGATATCCTTTCAATACACAACTGAATAAGTTAGTTGTAGTATGCAAAGCAATGCAACTGCTCATATGTTATCTTTTTGTTGCACAACGGAATGAGGTAGGATTGTGATGCAAATTGTGATTTCCCTTCAATACACAACTGAATAAGTTAGTTGTATTGCAATGCAAAGCAAAAGCACATATGTGTTTTCAAATTGCACAGAGGAATGTTAGATATTTTATGCAATGCAACGCAACAGCAAACATGTTATCTCTGTAATGCATATCGGAATGAGTTAGTTATTGTATGCATTGCAAATGCAACAAGTTGCATAGCTTATATGTTATTCTTCAATGCACAACGTTTGATTGTGTGGTAAGGTAACTCTTCTATGCATTTTAATGCAAAAAGGAAATGCAATGATTTACCTTCAACACACAACTGAATAAGTTAGTTATAGTATACAATGCAATGCAAAAGGACATATGTGTTTTCTTATTGCATAGGAATAAGTTAGATCTTTTATTCAATGCAATACCAAAAATGTTATCATATCGTTGCACAACGGAATGAATAGTTATTATAGGCATTGTAATGGAAGAGCTAAGTTCCTTAAAAAATATGTGTTCCTTCAAAACACAAATTGACAGTTTGGTTGTAGTATGCAATGCAACGCAATATTCAATAGTTTATTTTATTCTTCAATGCAAAACGTCAGATCGTGTTGCAATTAAATGCAACAGCATAAATGTTACCTCTTCCAATGCAAAACGGAATGAGTTAGTTATTATATGCATTGCAAACGCAACAAGTGCATAGCTTATATGTTATTCTTCAATGCACAAGGTTAGATCGTGTGTGCAATGCAACCGCGAATGAGGTTTTTTGTAATGCAGCAGGTTAATCAATGATTTCCCTAAATAAGTTAGTTTATAGTATGAAATGCAATGCAAAAAAACATGTGTTTTCTTTTCGCAAAGAGGAATAGGTTAGGTCTTTTATGCAAGGCAATGCAACAGCAAAAATGTTATCTCTATAATGCTCATCGGAATTAGTTATTGTAGGCATTTCAATGCTTAGCTTATATGTTTTTTTTCAATCCACAACGTTTGATCGCGTGTGCAATGCAACAGGAAAAATGTTATCTCTGTAATGCACATCGGAATGAGTTAGTTATTGTATGCATTGCAAATGCAAAGCTTATATGTTATTCTTCAATGCACAACGGAATGAGTTAGTTCTTATATGCAATTGTAATGCAACAAGTGCATAGCTTAAATCCTATTCTTCAATGCACAACGTTTGATCGTGTGTGCAATGCAACTGCACAAATGTTATCTCTTCACTGCACAACGGAATAAGGTAACTCTTCTATGCATTTTAATGCAAAAAGTCAATGCAATGATTTACAGTTTGGGTGTAGCAACGCAAAATTTCAATAATGTTACGTTAGATCTTGTTGCAATTCAATGCAACAGCAAAATGTTACCTCTTCAATACTTCTTATATGCATTGCACTGCAACAAGTGCATAGCTTATATGTTATTTTTCATTGCACAAGGTTAGATCGTGTGTGCAGTGCAATGCAACCGCGAATGAGTTTTTAGGCTAATGAAATTTTTTCCCTAAATAAGGTAGTTGTAGTGCCTTCACGCATGGTCTTGTATCAACAAAAACATGCGTTCTACTTCAGTGTACAACGGAATAAGTTAGTTATTGTATACAGTTCAGTGAAACAGGTCATATGTTATATGATATCTCTTTAATGCACAACTGAAAACGTTAGCTTTGCATGCAATAAATGCACAACGGATTAATTTATATCGTGCATGCAATGCATGTGCTATTTCTTCAATGCACAAGGGAATTAATAACTTCTGTATGCGTTGCAATGCAACAGTTCATGTGCGATATATCTTCATTGCACAGTGAAATAAGTTAAACTTAGTATAACTCTATTACTTAATTTGAGCAAGAGCACATATTGTGTGTTATCTCTTAAATGAACAGCAAAATTAGTTAGTTGTTTTATACATTGGAATGCAAAAGTATGAATGTTGTCAAGCCTTCGGATGTCAAACGCGTCTGTTCGGATGTTCATCACCTTAACTCATTTTAATGTTTATTGGAGAGATTACATGTGCATGTTGCATTGCATTACAATATTTAACTTTGAAGAATGCAAAAGGGAATAAGTTAGTTCTTGTATTCAACAAAATAAGGAACATTTTAGAAAAACTCATAGACTCCTTCTGATGTTCAACAGCCGGAAAGTGGCCCATGTTTGACATATTAAACACATTTATAGACAAAGAGTCCTTAATCTTGAACTTTCCATACATACTCATAGACTCTTTCCGATGTTTCATCAATTGTTCTAATGTGACTTTTTGTACATATTGCCAGATAATCCTTGAACTTGATCTTTCTATACATACTCATTGACTCCTTCTAATGTTTCATCAGCAAGACAGTAGTCCATATTTGACCTACTTAACATATTTCTGTCCAAAGAGTCATTGAACTTGAACTTTCCATAAATACTCATTGACTCCTTCTGATGTTTCTTCAGCCAGACAGTAGTCCATGTTTGACCTACTTAACATATTTCTGGCCAAAGTCTTTTAAAAGTCTAACTTACTATGCAAACTCATAGACTTCTTTTGATGTTACTTCAACCATAGATTAGAACATATTCGACCTTATGAAAACATTTCTGCACTAAGAGTCCTTGAACTTGAACTTTCTATATGCATAGACTCGTTCTGATGTTTCATCAATTGTTCTAATGTGGCTTTTTGTACATATTGCCAGATAATCCTTGAACTTGATCTTTCTATACATACTCATTGACTCCTTCTAATGTTTCATCAGCAAGACAGTCGTCCATATTTGACCTACTTAACATATTTCTGTCCAAAGAGTCTAGAACTTGAACAATCCATAAATACTCATTGACTCCTTCTGATGTTTCTTCAGCCAGACAGTAGTCCATGTTTGACCTACTTAACATATTTCTGGCCAAAGTCTTTTAAAAGGCTAACTTACTATGCAAACTCATAGACTTCTTTCGATGTTAGTTCAACCATAGATTAGACCATATTTGACCTTATGAACACTTTTCTGGACTAAGAGTCCTTAATCTTGAACTTTCTATACATACTCATAAACTCTTGATGTTTCATCAGTAGTTCAAATGTGGTTTTTGTACATATTGCCAGAGAATCCTTGAACTTGAGATCATTCTATACATACTCATTGACTCCTTCTGATGTTTCTTCAGCCAGACAGTAGTCCATGTTTGACCTTAACATATTTCTGGCCAAAGTCTTTTAAAAGGCTAACTTACTATGCAAACTCATAGACTTCTTTCGATGTTACTTCAACCATAGATTAGACCATATTTGACCTTATGAACACTTTTCTGGACTAAGAGTCCTTAATCTTGAACTTTCTGTACATACTCATAGACTCGTTCTGATGTTTCATCAGTAGTTCAAATGTGGCTTTTTGTACATATTGCCAGAGAATCCTTGAACTTGATCTTTCTATACATACTCATCCTTGAATCCTTGAACTTGAGATCATTCTATACATACTCATTGACTCCTTCCTGATGTTTCATCAGCCAGACAGTGATCCATATTACCTACTTAACATATTTCTGGCCAAAGACTTTTCAAAGGCTAACTTACTATGCATACTCATAGACTTCTTTTGATGTTTCTTCAACCATAGATTAGACCATATTTGACCTTATGAAAACTTTTCTGGACTAAGAGTCCTTAATCTTGAACTTTCTATACATACTCATAGACTCCTTCTGATGTTTCATCAGCAAGACAGTGGTCCATATTTGACCTACTTAACATATTTCTGGCCAAAGAGTCTTTGAACTTGAACTTTCTATACATACCCATTGACTCCTTCTGATGTTTCATCAGCCAGACAGTGGTCCATATTTGACCTACTTAATTTGACCTACTTTACATATTTTTGTCCAAAGAGTCGTGGAACTTGAACTTTCCATAAATACTAATTGACTCTTTCTGATGTTTCTTCAGCCAGACAGTTGTCCATGTTACTTCAACCATAGATTAGACCATATTTGACCGTATGAACACATTTCTGGACTAAGAGTCCTTAATCTTGAACTTTCTATAAATATACACTCCTTCTGATGTTTCATCAGTAGTTCAAATGTGGCTTTTTGTACATATTGCCAGAGAATCCTTGAACTTGATCTTTCTATTCATACTCATTGACTCCTTCTAATGTTTCATCAGCAAGACAGTAGTCCATATTTGACCTACTTAACATATTTCTGTCCAAAGAGTCTAGAACTTGAACATTCCATAAATACTCATTGACTCCTTCTGATGTTTCTTCAGCCAGACAGTAGTCCATGTTTGACCTACTTAACATATTTCTGGCCAAAGTCTTTTAAAAGGCTAACTTACTATGCAAACTCATAGACTTCTTTCGATGTTACTTCAACCATAGATTAGACCATATTTGACATTATGAACACTTTTCTGGACTAAGAGTCCTTAATCTTGAACTTTCTATACATACTCATAAACTCTTGATGTTTCATCAGTAGTTCAAATGTGGCTTTTTGTACATATTGCCAGAGAATCCTTGAACTTGAGATCATTCTATACATACTCATTGACTCCTTCTGATGTTTCTTCAGCCAGACAGTAGTCCATGTTTGACCTTAACATATTTCTGGCCAAAGACTTTTAAAAAGCTAACTTACTATGCAAACTCATAGACTTCTTTCGATGTTACTTCAACCATAGATTAGACCATATTTGACCTTATGAACACTTTTCTGGACTAAGAGTCCTTAATCTTGAACTTTCTATACATACTCATAAACTCTTGATGTTTCATCAGTAGTTCAAATGTGGCTTTTTGTACATATTGCCAGAGAATCCTTGAACTTGAGATCATTCTATACATACTCATTGACTCCTTCTGATGTTTCTTCAGCCAGACAGTAGTCCATGTTTGACCTACTTAACATATTTCTGGCCAAAGTCTTTTAAAAGGCTAACTTACTATGCAAACTCATAGACTTCTTTCGATGTTACTTCAATCATAGATTAGACCATATTTGACCTTATGAACACTTTTCTGGACTAAGAGTCCTTAATCTTGAACTTTCTATACATACTCATAGACTCGTTCTGATGTTTCATCAGTAGTTCAAATGTGGCTTTTTGTACATATTGCCAGAGAATCCTTGAACTTGATCTTTCTATTAGTTCAATTCAGAGTTCAATTCTCTGGCAATATATTAGACTTTACACTTTAGACTTTAGACTTTTAAAAGACTTTGGCCAGAAATATGTTAAGTGGGTCAAATATGGACCACTGTCTGGCTGAAGAAACATCAGAAGGACTCAATGAGCATGAATAGAAAGATCAAGTTCAAGGATTCTCTGGCAATAATTTAGACTTTAGACTTTTAAAAGACTTTGGCCATAAATATGTAGGTCAAACATGGACTACTGTCTGGCTGAAGAAACATCAGAAGGAGTCAATGAATATTTATGGAAAGTTCAAGTTCAAAGACTCCTTGGCCAGAAATATGTTAAGTAGGTCAAATATGTACCACTGTCTGGCTGATGAAACATCAAAAGAAGTCTATGAGTATGCATAGTAAGTTAGCATTTGAAAAGACTTTGGCCAGAAATATGTTAAGTAGGTCAAATATGGACCCACTGTCTGACTGATGAAACATCAGAACGAGTCTATGAGTATGTAAAGAAAGTTCAAGTTCAAAGACTCTTTGGCCAGAAATATGTTAAGTAGGTCAAATATGGACCACTGTCTGGCTGATGAAACATCAGAAGGACTCAATGAGTATGAATAGAAAGATCAAGTTCAAGGATTCTCTGGCAATATGTACAAAAAGCCACATTTGAACTACTGATGAAACATCAGAAGGAGTGTATATTTATAGAAAGTTCAAGATTAAGGACTCTTAGTCCAGAAATGTGTTCATACGGTCAAATATGGTCTAATCTATGGTTGAAGTAACATGGACAATTGTCTGGCTGAAGAAACATCAGAAAGAGTCAATTAGTATTTATGGAAAGTTCAAGTTCAAAGACTCTTTGGCCAGAATAATGTTAAGTAGGTCAAATATGGACCACTGTCTGGCTGATGAAACATCAAAAGAAGTCTATGAGTATGCATAGTAAGTTAGCATTTGAAAAGACTTTGGCCAGAAATATGTTAAGTAGGTCAAATATGGACCACTGTCTGGCTGATGAAACATCAGAAGGACTCAATGAGTATGAATAGAAAGATCAAGTTCAAGGATTCTCTGGCAATATGTACAAAAAGCCACATTGTTCAAATACTAATGAAACATCAGAAGGAGTGTATATGTATAGAAAGTTCAAGATTAAGGACTCTTAGTCCAGAAAAGTGTTCATACGGTCAGATATGGTCTAATCTATGGTTGAAGTAACATCAAAAGAAGTCTATGAGTTTGCATAGTAAGTTAGACTTTTAAAAGACTTTGGCCAGAAATATGTTAAGTAGGTCAAACATGGACCACTGTCTGGCTGAAGAAACATCAGAAGGAGTCAATGAGTATTTATGGGAAGTTCAAGTTCAAAGACTCTTTGGACAGAAATATTTTAAGTAGGTCAAATATGGACCACTGTCTGCCTGATGAAACATCAAAAGGAGTCAAGGAGTATTTATAGAAAGTTCAAGATTAAGGACTCTTTGTCCAGAAATGTGTTCATACGGTCAAATATGGTCTAATCTATGGTTGAAGTTACATGGACAATTGTCTGGCTGAAGAAACATCAGAAAGAGTCAATTAGTATTTATGGAAAGTTCAAGTTCAAAGACTCTTTGGCCAGAAATATGTTAAGTAGGTCAAATATGGACCACTGTCTGGCTGATGAAACATCAAAAGAAGTCTTTGAGTATGCATAGTAAGTTAGCATTTAAAAAGACTTTGGCCAGAAATATGTTAAGTAGGTCAAATATGGACCACTGTCTGGCTGATGAAACATCAGAAGGACTCAATGAGTATGAATAGAAAGATCAAGTTCAAGGATTCTCTGGCAATATGTACAAAAAGCCACATTTGAACTACTGATGAAACATCAGAAGGAGTGTATATTTATAGAAAGTTCAAGATTAAGGACTCTTAGTCCAGAAATGTGTTCATACGGTCAAATATGGTCTAATCTATGGTTGAAGTAACATGGACAACTGTCTGGCTGAAGAAACATCAGAAAGAGTCAATTAGTATTTATGGAAAGTCAGAAGGACTCAATGAACTTTGAATAGACTTTGTCACTCTCCTGCTGAAGAAACATCAGAAGGAGTCAATGAGTATTTAGGGAAAGTACAAGTTCAAAGTCTCTTTGGACAGAAATATGTTAAGTAGGTCAATATGGACCACTGTCTGGCTGATGAAACATCGGAAGAGTATGTATGAGTATGGATAGAAAGTTCAAGATTAAGGTCTTAGTCCAGAAAAGTGTTCATAAGGTCAAATATGGTCTAATCTATGGTTGAAGTAACATCAAAAGAAGTCTATGAGTTTGCATAGTAAGTTAGCCTTTTAAAAGACTTTGGCCAGAAATACGTTAAGTAGGTCAAACATGGACCACTGTCTGGCTGAAGAAACATCAGAAGAAGTCAATGAGTATTTATTGAAAGTTCAAGTTCAAAGACTCTTTGGACAGAAATATTTTAAGTAGGTCAAATATGGACGACTGTCTGCCTGATGAAACATCAAAAGGAGTCAAGGAGTATTTATAGAAAGTTAAATTTCAAAGACTCTTTGGCTTGAAATATGTTAAGTAGGTCAAACATGGACCACTCTCTGGCTGATGAAACATCAGAAGGACTCAATGAGTATGAATAGAAAGATCAAGTTCAAGGATTCTCTGGCAATATGTACAAAAAGCCACATTTGAACTAGTGATGAAACATCAGAAGGAGTGTATATTTATAGAAAGTTCAAGATTAAGGACTCTTAGTCCAGAAATGTGTTCATACGATCAAATATGGTCTAATCTATGGTTGAAGTAACATGGACAATTGTCTGGCTGAAGAAACATCAGAAAGAGTCAATTAGTATTTATGGAAAGTTCAAGTTCAAACACACTTTGGCCTGAAATATGTTAAGTAGGTCAAATATGGACCACTGTCTGGCTGATGAAACATCAGAAGGAGTCTATGAGTATTTATAGAAAGTTCAAGATTAAGGACTCTTTGTCCAGAAATGTGGTCATAAGGTCAAAAATGGTCTAATCTATGGTTGAAGTAACATCAAAAGAAGTCTATGAGTATGCATGGTAAGTTAGCCTTTGAAAAGACTTTGGCCAGACATATGTTAAGTAGGTCAAATATGGACCCACTGTCTGGCTGATGAAACATCAGAAGGAGTCTAAGAGTACTTATAGAAAGTTCAAGTTCAAGTTCAAAGACTCTTTGGCCTGAAATATGATAAGTAGGTTAAATATGGACCACTGTCTGGCTGATGAAACATCAGAAGGAGTCAATAAGTATGAATCGAAAGTTCAAGATTAAGCACTCTTTGTCCAGAAATGTGGTCATAAGGTCAAAAACGGTCTAATCTATGGTTGAAGTAACATCAAAAGAAGTCTATGAGTATGCATGGTAAGTTAGCCTTTGAAAAGACTTTGGCCAGAAATATGTTAAGTAGGTCAAATATGGACCACTGTCTGGCTGAAGAAACATCAGAAAGAGTCTATGAGTATTTAAAGAAAGTTCAAGTTCAAAGACTCTTTGCCTGAAATATGTTAAGTAGGTCAAATATTGACCACTGTCAGGCTGATGAAACATCAGAAGGATTCAATGAGTATGTATAGAAAGATCAAGTTGAATGATTTTCTGGACAGAAATGTGTTCATAGTGTCACATATGGTCTAATTTATGGTTGAAGTAACATCAAAAGAAGTCTATGAGTATGCAAAGTAAGTTAGCCTTTGAAAAGACTTTGGCCAGAAATATGTTAAGTAGGTCAAATAAGGACCACTGTCTGGCTGATGAAACATCAGAAGCAGTCAGTGAGTATGAATAGAAAGATCAAGTTTAAGGATTGTCTGGCAAGCCTTGGATAATACTTTGGTAAGAAATTTCTTACGGCAAGAAATATGTTAAGTAGGGTCAAATATGGACCACTGTCTGGTTGATGAAACATCAGAAGGAGTCTATGAGTATTTATAGAAAGTTCAAGTTCTAAGACTCTTTGGCCAGAAATATGTTAAGTAGGTCAAATATGGACCACTCTCTGGCTGATGAAACATCAGAAGGAGTCTATAAGTATTTATAAAATGTTCAAGTTCAAGTTCAAACACACTTTGGCCTGAAATATGTTAAGTAGGTCAAATATGGACCACTGTCTGGCTGATGAAACATCAGAAGGAGTCTATGAGTATTTATAGAAAGTTCAAGATTAAGGACTCTTTGTCCAGAAATGTGGTCATAAGGTCAAAAATGGTCTAATCTATGGTTGAAGTAACATCAAAAGAAGTCTATGAGTATGCATGGTAAGTTAGCCTTTGAAAAGACTTTGGCCAGACATATGTTAAGTAGGTCAAATATGGACCCACTGTCTGGCTGATGAAACATCAGAAGGAGTCTAAGAGTACTTATAGAAAGTTCAAGTTCAAGTTCAAAGACTCTTTGGCCTGAAATATGATAAGTAGGTTAAATATGGACCACTGTCTGGCTGATGAAACATCAGAAGGAGTCAATAAGTATGAATCGAAAGTTCAAGATTAAGCACTCTTTGTCCAGAAATGTGGTCATAAGGTAAAAATGGTCTAATCTATGGTTGAAGTAACATCAAAAGAAGTCTATGAGTATGCATGGTAAGTTAGCCTTTGAAAAGACTTTGGCCAGAAATATGTTAAGTAGGTCAAATATGGACCACTGTCTGGCTGAAGAAACATCAGAAAGAGTCTATGAGTATTTATAGAAAGTTCAAGTTCAAAGACTCTTTGCCTGAAATATGTTAAGTAGGTCAAATATTGACCACTGTCTGGCTGATGAAACATCAGAAGGATTCAATGAGTATGTATAGAAAAAGATCAAGTTGAATGATTTTCTGGACAGAAATGTGTTCATAGTGTCACATATGGTCGAATTTATGGTTGAAGTAACATCAAAAGAAGTCTATGAGTATGCAAAGTAAGTTAGCCTTTGAAAAGACTTTGGCCAGAAATATGTTAAGTAGGTCAAATAAGGACAGCTGTCTGGCTGATGAAACATCAGAAGAAGTCAATGAGTATGAATAGAAAGATCAAGTTCAAGGATTGTCTGGCAAGCCTTGGATAATACTTTAGTAAGAAATTTCTTACTGCAAGAAATATGTTAAGTAGGGTCAAATATGGACCACTGTCTGGTTGATGAAACATCAGAAGGAGTCTATGAGTATTTATAGAAAGTTCAAGTTTTAAGACTCTTTGGCCAGAAATATGTTAAGTAGGTCAAATATGGACCACTCTCTGGCTGATGAAACATGAGAAGGAGTCTATAAGTATTTATAAAATGTTCAAGTTCAAGTTCAAACACACTTTGGCCTGAAATATGTTAAGTAGGTCAAATATGGACCACTATTTAGTGGTCCATATTTGGCTGATGAAACATCAGAAGGCTGATGAAACATCAGAAGGAGTCTATGAGTATTTATAGAAAGTTCAAGATTAAGGACTCTTTGTCCAGAAATGTGGTCATAAGGTCAACTATGGTCTAATCTATGGTTGAAGTAGCATCAAAAGAAGTCTATGAGTATGCATGGTAAGTTAGCCTTTGAAAAGACTTTGGCCAGACATATGTTAAGTAGGTCAAATATGGACCCACTGTCTGGCTGATGAAACATCAGAAGGAGTCTAAGAGTACTTATAGAAAGTTCAAGTTCAAGTTCAAAGACTCTTTGGCCTGAAATATGATAAGTAGGTTAAATATGGACCACTGTCTGGCTGATGAAACATCAGAAGGAGTCAATAAGTATGAATCGAAAGTTCAAGATTAAGCACTCTTTGTCCAGAAATGTGGTCATAAGGTCAAAAATGGTCTAATCTATGGTTGAAGTAACATCAAAAGAAGTCTATGAGTATGCATGGTAAGTTAGCCTTTGAAAAGACTTTGGCCAGAAATATGTTAAGTAGGTCAAATATGGACCACTGTCTGGCTGAAGAAACATCAGAAAGAGTCTATGAGTATTTATAGAAAGTTCAAGTTCAAGTTCAAAGACTCTTTGCCTGAAATATGTTAAGTAGGTCAAATATTGACCACTGTCTGGCTGATGAAACATCAGAAGGATTCAATGAGTATCTATAGAAAGATCAAGTTGAATGATTTTCTGGACAGAAATGTGTTCATAGTGTCACATATGGTCTAATTTATGGTTGAAGTAACATCAAAAGAAGTCTATGAGTATGCAAAGCAAGTTAGCCTTTGAAAAGACTTTGGCCAGAAATATGTTAAGTAGGTCAAACCACTGTCTGGCTGATGAAACATCAGAAGGAGTCAATGAGTATGAATAGAAAGATCAAGTTCAAGGATTGTCTGGCAAGCCTTGGATAATACTTTGGTAAGAAATTTCTTACTGCAAGAAATATGTTAAGTAGGGTCAAATATGGACCACTGTCTGGTTGATGAAACATCAGAAGGAGTCTATGAGTATTTATAGAAAGTTCAATTCTAAGACTCTTTGGCCAGAAATATGTTAAGTAGGTCAAATATGGACCATTCTCTGGCTGATGAAACATAAGAAGGAGTCTATAAGTATTTATAAAATGTTCAAGTTCAAGTTCAAACACACTTTGGCCTGAAATATGTTAAGTAGGTCAAATATGGACCACTGTCTGGCTGATGAAACATCAGAAGGAGTCTATGAGTATTTATAGAAAGATCAAGTTGAATGATTTTCTGGACAGAAATGTGTTCATAGTGTCACATATGGTCTAATTTATGGTTGAAGTAACATCAAAAGAAGTCTATGAGTATGCAAAGCAAGTTAGCCTTTGAAAAGACTTTGGCCAGAAATATGTTAAGTAGGTCAAACCACTGTCTGGCTGATGAAACATCAGAAGGAGTCAATGAGTATGAATAGAAAGATCAAGTTCAAGGATTGTCTGGCAAGCCTTGGATAATACTTTGGTAAGAAATTTCTTACTGCAAGAAATATGTTAAGTAGGGTCAAATATGGACCACTGTCTGGTTGATGAAACATCAGAAGGAGTCTATGAGTATTTATAGAAAGTTCAATTCTAAGACTCTTTGGCCAGAAATATGTTAAGTAGGTCAAATATGGACCATTCTCTGGCTGATGAAACATAAGAAGGAGTCTATAAGTATTTATAAAATGTTCAAGTTCAAGTTCAAACACACTTTGGCCTGAAATATGTTAAGTAGGTCAAATATGGACCACTGTCTGGCTGATGAAACATCAGAAGGAGTCTATGAGTATTTATAGAAAGTTCAAGATTAAGGACTCTTTGTCCAGAAATGTGGTCATAAGGTCAACTATGGTCTAATCTATGGTTGAAGTAACATTAAAAGAAGTCTATGAGTATGCATGGTAAGTTAACCTTTGAAAAGACTTTGGCCAGACATATGTTAAGTAGGTCAAATATGGACCCACTGTCTGGCTGATGAAACATCAGAAGGAGTCTAAAAGTACTTATAGAAAGTTCAAGTTCAAGTTCAAAGACTCTTTGGCCTGAAATATGATAAGTAGGTTAAATATGGACCACTGTCTGGCTGATGAAACATCAGAAGGAGTCAATAAGTATGAATCGAAAGTTCAAGATTAAGCACTCTTTGTCCAGAAATGTGGTCATAAGGTCAAAAATGGTCTAATCTATGGTTGAAGTAACATCAAAAGAAGTCTATGAGTATGCATGGTAAGTTAGCCTTTGAAAAGACTTTGGCCAGAAATATGTTAAGTAGGTCAAATATGGACCACTGTCTGGCTGAAGAAACATCAGAAAGAGTCTATGAGTATTTATAAAATGTTCAAGTTCAAGTTCAAACACACTTTGGCCAGAAATATGTTAAGTAGGTCAAATATGGACCACTATCTGGCTGATAAAACATCAGGAGGAGTCAATAAGTATGAATAGAAAGATCCTGTTCAAGGATTCTATGGCAAGGTATATGTACAGAAATGTAAAATTTGAACTACTGAAGAAACATCAGAAGGAGTCTAAGAGTATGAATAGAATGAAGTTCAAGGCTTCTCTGGCAAGCCTCGGATAATACTTTGCAGAGAAATTTCTTACTACAAGAAATATGTTAAATATGTCCCCGCAATAAACAGAAGTTGTCTAAGAGTACTTATATAGAAAGTTCAAGTTCAAGTTCAAAGACTCTTTGCCCTGAAATATAAGTAGGTCAAATATGGATCACTGTCTGGCTGATGAAACATCAGAAGGAGTCTATGAGTATTTATATAAAGTTCATGGACTCTTTCTAAAAAATAGGTTCCAAAATGTCATATTTGAACTACTGAGGAAACAACAGGAGTCCATGAGAGTGCATAGAAAGTTCAAAATCGAGGACTCTTTGGCCCAAAATCTGTTTAGTAGGTCAAATAAGTGAATACGTTAGTTGCACTATACAATGTAATGCAAAAGCACATATGTGTTTTCTTAATGCATAGAGTAATAAGTTAGATTTTGTATGCAATGAATCACAATAGCACATGTGTTATAAACAACGGAATAAGATAGTTATTATATGCATTGCATTGCAAAAAGTAAACAGCTTATTTTTATTCTTCAGTGAAAAACTTTAGATCATGTGTGCAATGCAATGCAAATGTTACCTTTTCGTCGCACAACGGATTGACGTCGTTCTTCTATGCATTGTTATCCAACAGGTAAATTACAATGGTTTCCCTTTAATACACAACTGAATAAGTTGTTGTATCCAATGCGAAAGTTCATATGTTATGTGTTTTCTTTTCATTGAGTTAGTCAGATCAATGCAATGCAACGCGGTGCAACGAATTAGAACAGGTGGCGTACTGCAATAATTTCCCTTCAAATAAACAATGAACGAATTACGTTAGCTCGTCTCTGCAGTGCAACAAATATTATCTCTTCGTTACACACAAACAATGAGATAGTTCTTCTATGCATTTTAAAGCAACATCTCATGTTATGTTTTCTTCTTGCACAAAGTTAGATTTAGCACTCTCATTGCACAAAGTTAGATTTTTAATGCAACGAAACAGCAAACAATGTTATCTCTTCAATGCACAACATAATGAGTTAGTTCTTATATGCATTGCAATGCACATGCACAGCTTACATGTTATTCTTTAATGCACAACGTTACATTGGGTGTGCAATGCAATGCAACCGCGAAAAAGTTTTTTGTAGTACAAAAAGCTAATGCAAGTAGGATTGTGATGCAAATTGTGATTTCCCTTCAATACACAACTGAATAAGTTAGTTGTATGTTCTATGTTATTCTTCAATGCACAAGGTTAGATCGTGTGTGGAATGAAATGCAACCACGAATGAGTTTTTTTTTTTTGTATAACAGAAGGCTAATGCATTGATTTCCCTAAATAAGTCTATGAGTATGCAATGCAAAGCAAAAGCACATATGTGTTTTCAAATTGCACAGAGGAATGTTAGATATTTTATGCAATGCAACGCAACAGCAAACATGTTATCTCTGTAATGCATATCGGAATGAGTTAGTTATTGTATGCATTGCAAATGCAACAAGTTGCATAGCTTATATGTTATTCTTCAATGCACAACGTTTGATTGTGTGGTAAGGTAACTCTTCTATGCATTTTAATGCAAAAAGGAAATGCAATGATTTACCTTCAACACACAACTGAATAAGTTAGTTATAGTATACAATGCAATGCAAAAGGACATATGTGTTTTCTTATTGCATAGGAATAAGTTAGATCTTTTATTCAATGCAATACCAAAAATGTTATCATATCGTTGCACAACGGAATGAATAGTTATGCACAACGAATAGTTATATGAATAGTTATGCATTCCGTTGTGCACAACGTTGCACAACGGAATGAATAGGCATTGTAATGGAAGAGCTAAGTTCCTTCAAAAATATGTGTTCCTTCAAAACACAAATTGACAGTTTGGTTGTAGTATGCAATGCAACGCAATATTCAATAGTTTATGTTATTCTTCAATGCAAAACGTCAGATCGTGTTGCAATTAAATGCAACAGCATAAATGTTACCTCTTCCAATGCAAAACGGAATGAGTTAGTTATTATATGCATTGCAAACGCAACAAGTGCATAGCTTATATGTTATTCTTCAATGCACAAGGTTAGATCGTGTGTGCAATGCAACCGCGAATGAGGTTTTTTGTAATGCAGCAGGTTAATCAATGATTTCCCTAAATAAGTTAGTTTATAGTATGAAATGCAATGCAAAAAAACATGTGTTTTCTTTTCGCAAAGAGGAATAGGTTAGGTCTTTTATGCAAGGCAATGCAACAGCAAAAATGTTATCTCTATAATGCACATCGGAATTAGTTATTGTAGGCATTTCAATGCTTAGCTTATATGTTTTTTTTCAATCCACAACGTTTGATCGCGTGTGCAATGCAACAGCAAAAATGTTATCTCTGTAATGCACATCGGAATGAGTTAGTTATTGTATGCATTGCAAATGCAAAGCTTATATGTTATTCTTCAATGCACAATGGAATGAGTTAGTTCTTATATGCATTGCAACACGTGCATAGCTTATATGTTATTCTTCAATGCATAACGTTTGATCGTGTGTGCAATGCAACCGCGAATGAGGTTTTTTGTAATGCAGCAGGTTAATCAATGATTTCCCTAAATAAGTTAGTTTATAGTATGAAATGCAATGCAAAAAAACATGTGTTTTCTTTTCGCAAAGAGGAATAGGTTAGGTCTTTTATGCAAGGCAATGCAACAGCAAAAATGTTATCTCTATAATGCACATCGGAATTAGTTATTGTAGGCATTTCAATGCTTAGCTTATATGTTTTTTTTCAATCCACAACGTTTGATCGCGTGTGCAATGCAACAGCAAAAATGTTATCTCTGTAATGCACATCGGAATGAGTTAGTTATTGTATGCATTGCAAATGCAAAGCTTATATGTTATTCTTCAATGCACAATGGAATGAGTTAGTTCTTATATGCATTGCAACACGTGCATAGCTTATATGTTATTCTTCAATACATAACGTTTGATCGTGTGTGCAATACAACATCACAAATGTTATCTCTTCACTGCACAACGGAATAAGGTAACTCTTCTATGCATTTTAATGCGAAAAAAAGGAAATGCAATGATTTACCTTCAATACACAACTGAATGTTTGCAGTCCAATGCAAAAGCACATAGAATAAGCTAGATATGTTATGCAATGCAATGCAACAGCAAAATGGTATCTCTATAATGCACATCGGAATTAGTTATTGTAGGCATTTCAATGCTTAGCTTATATGTTTTTTTTCAATCCACAACGTTTGATCGCGTGTGCAATGCAACAGCAAAAATGTTATCTCTGTAATGCACATCGGAATGAGTTAGTTATTGTATGCATTGCAAATGCAAAGCTTATATGTTATTCTTCAATGCACAATGGAATGAGTTAGTTCTTATATGCATTGCAACACGTGCATAGCTTATATGTTATTCTTCAATACATATCGTTTGATCGTGTGTGCAATACAACATCACAAATGTTATCTCTTCACTGCACAACGGAATAAGGTAACTCTTCTATGCATTTTAATGCAAAAAAAAGGAAATGCAATGATTTACCTTCAATACACAACTGAATGTTTGCAGTCCAATGCAAAAGCACATAGAATAAGCTAGATATGTTATGCAATGCAATGCAACAGCAAAATGGTATCTCTGTAATGCACATTGGAATAAGTTAGTTAATGTATGCATTGCACAATTAATACACAAATTAATAGTTTGGTTGCAACACAAAATTTCAATAGCTTATGTTATTCTTCAATACAAAACGTTAGATCGTGTTGCAATTCAAAGCAACAGCAAAAAGGCTTAATGCAATGATTTTCCTAAATAAGTTAGTTGCAATACAATGCTGAAGCACATGTGTTTTCAAATTGCACAGGGGATATGTTAGATATTTTATGCAATGCAACAGGAAAAATGTTATCTCTGTAATGCACATCGGAATGAGTTAGTTATTGTATGCATTGCAAATGCAAAGCTTATATGTTATTCTTCAATGCACAACGGAATGAGTTAGTTCTTATATGCAATTGTAATGCAACAAGTGCATAGCTTAAATGCTATTCTTCAATGCACAACGTTTGATCGTGTGTGCAATGCAACTGCACAAATGTTATCTCTTCACTGCACAACGGAATAAGGTAACTCTTCTATGCATTTTAATGCAAAAAGTCAATGCAATGATTTACAGTTTGGGTGTAGCAACGCAAAATTTCAATAATGTTACGTTAGATCTTGTTGCAATTCAATGCAACAGCAAAATGTTACCTCTTCAATACTTCTTATATGCATTGCACTGCAACAAGTGCATAGCTTATATGTTATTTTTCATTGCACAAGGTTAGATCGTGTGTGCAGTGCAATGCAACCGCGAATGAGTTTTTAGGCTAATGAAATTTTTTCCCTAAATAAGGTAGTTGTAGTGCCTTCACGCATGGTCTTGTATCAACAAAAACATGCGTTCTACTTCAGTGTACAACGGAATAAGTTAGTTATTGTATACAGTTCAGTGAAACAGGTCATATGTTATATGATATCTCTTTAATGCACAACTGAAAACGTTAGCTTTGCATGCAATAAATGCACAACGGATTAATTGATATCGTGCATGCAATGCATGTGCTATTTCTTCAATGCACAAGGGAATTAATAACTTCTGTATGCGTTGCAATGCAACAGTTCATGTGCGATATATCTTCATTGCACAGTGAAATAAGTTAAACTCAGTATAACTCTATTACTTAATTTGAGCAAGAGCACATATTGTGTGTTATCTCTTAAATGAACAGCAAAATTAGTTAGTTGTTTTATACATTGGAATGCAAAAGTATGAATGTTGTCAAGCCTTCGGATGTCAAACGCGTCTGTTCGGATGTTCATCACCTTAACTCATTTTAATGTTTATTGGAGAGATTACATGTGCATGTTGCATTGCATTACAATATTTAACTTTGAAGAATGCAAAAGGGAATAAGTTAGTTCTTGTATTCAACAAAATAAGGAACATTTTAGAAAAACTCATAGACTCCTTCTGATGTTCAACAGCCGGATAGTGGCCCATGTTTGACATATTAAACACATTTATAGACAAAGAGTCCTTAATCTTGAACTTTCCATACATAATCATAGACTCTTTCTGATGTTTCATCAATTGTTCTAATGTGACTTTTTGTACATATTGCCAGATAATCCTTGAACTTGATCTTTCTATACATACTCATTGACTCCTTCTAATGTTTCATCAGCAAGACAGTAGTCCATATTTGACCTACTTAACATATTTCTGTCCAAAGAGTCATTGAACTTGAACTTTCCATAAATACTCATTGACTCCTTCTGATGTTTCTTCAGCCAGACAGTAGTCCATGTTTGACCTACTTAACATATTTCTGGCCAAAGTCTTTTAAAAGTCTAACTTACTATGCAAACTCATAGACTTCTTTTGATGTTACTTCAACCATAGATTAGAACATATTCGACCTTATGAAAACATTTCTGCACTAAGAGTCCTTGAACTTGAACTTTCTATATGCATAGACTCGTTCTGATGTTTCATCAATTGTTCTAATGTGGCTTTTTGTACATATTGCCAGATAATCCTTGAACTTGATCTTTCTATACATACTCATTGACTCCTTCTAATGTTTCATCAGCAAGACAGTAGTCCATATTTGACCTACTTAACATATTTCTGTCCAAAGAGTCTAGAACTTGAACAATCCATAAATACTCATTGACTCCTTCTGATGTTTCTTCAGCCAGACAGTAGTCCATGTTTGACCTACTTAACATATTTCTGGCCAAAGTCTTTTAAAAGGCTAACTTACTATGCAAACTCATAGACTTCTTTCGATGTTAGTTCAACCATAGATTAGACCATATTTGACCTTATGAACACTTTTCTGGACTAAGAGTCCTTAATCTTGAACTTTCTATACATACTCATAAACTCTTGATGTTTCATCAGTAGTTCAAATGTGGTTTTTGTACATATTGGCAGAGAATCCTTGAACTTGAGATCATTCTATACATACTCATTGACTCCTTCTGATGTTTCTTCAGCCAGACAGTAGTCCATGTTTGACCTACTTAACATATTTCTGGCCAAAGTCTTTTAAAAGGCTAACTTACTATGCAAACTCATAGACTTCTTTCGATGTTACTTCAACCATAGATTAGACCATATTTGACCTTATGAACACTTTTCTGGACTAAGAGTCCTTAATCTTGAACTTTCTGTACATACTCATAGACTCGTTCTGATGTTTCATCAGTAGTTCAAATGTGGCTTTTTGTACATATTGCCAGAGAATCCTTGAACTTGATCTTTCTATACATACTCATTGACTCCTTCTGATGTTTCTTCAGCCAGACAGTAGTCCATGTTTGACCTACTTAACATATTTCTGGCCAAAGTCGTTTAAAAGGCTAACTTACTATGCAAACTCATAGACTTCTTTCGATGTTACTTCAATCATAGATTAGACCATATTTGACCTTATGAACACTTTTCTGGACTAAGAGTCCTTAATCTTGAACTTTCTATACATACTCATAGACTCGTTCTGATGTTTCATCAGTAGTTCAAATGTGGCTTTTTGTACATATTGCCAGAGAATCCTTGAACTTGATCTTTCTATTAGTTCAATTCAGAGTTCAATTCTCTGGCAATATATTAGACTTTACACTTTAGACTTTAGACTTTTAAAAGACTTTGGCCAGAAATATGTTAAGTGGGTCAAATATGGACCACTGTCTGGCTGAAGAAACATCAGAAGGACTCAATGAGCATGAATAGAAATATCAAGTTCAAGGATTCTCTGGCAATAATTTAGACTTTAGACTTTTAAAAGACTTTGGCCATAAATATGTAGGTCAAACATGGACTACTGTCTGGCTGAAGAAACATCAGAAGGAGTCAATGAATATTTATGGAAAGTTCAAGTTCAAAGACTCCTTGGCCAGAAATATGTTAAGTAGGTCAAATATGTACCACTGTCTGGCTGATGAAACATCAAAAGAAGTCTATGAGTATGCATAGTAAGTTAGCATTTGAAAAGACTTTGGCCAGAAATATGTTAAGTAGGTCAAATATGGACCCACTGTCTGACTGATGAAACATCAGAACGAGTCTATGAGTATGTAAAGAAAGTTCAAGTTCAAAGACTCTTTGGCCAGAAATATGTTAAGTAGGTCAAATATGGACCACTGTCTGGCTGATGAGACATCAAAAGATGTCTATGAGTATGTATGGAAAGTTCAAGTTCAAAGACTCCTTGGCCAGAAATATGTTAAGTAGGTCAAATATGGACCACTGTCTGGCTGATGAAACATCAGAAGGACTCAATGAGTATGAATAGAAAGATCAAGTTCAAGGATTCTCTGGCAATATGTACAAAAAGCCACATTTGAACTACTGATGAAACATCAGAAGGAGTGTATATTTATAGAAAGTTCAAGATTAAGGACTCTTAGTCCAGAAATGTGTTCATACGGTCAAATATGGTCTAATCTATGGTTGAAGTAACATGGACAATTGTCTGGCTGAAGAAACATCAGAAAGAGTCAATTAGTATTTATGGAAAGTTCAAGTTCAAAGACTCTTTGGCCAGAATAATGTTAAGTAGGTCAAATATGGACCACTGTCTGGCTGATGAAACATCAAAAGAAGTCTATGAGTATGCATAGTAAGTTAGCATTTGAAAAGACTTTGGCCAGAAATATGTTAAGTAGGTCAAATATGGACCACTGTCTGGCTGATGAAACATCAGAAGGACTCAATGAGTATGAATAGAAAGATCAAGTTCAAGGATTCTCTGGCAATATGTACAAAAAGCCACATTGTTCAAATACTAATGAAACATCAGAAGGAGTGTATATGTATAGAAAGTTCAAGATTAAGGACTCTTAGTCCAGAAAAGTGTTCATACGGTCAGATATGGTCTAATCTATGGTTGAAGTAACATCAAAAGAAGTCTATGAGTTTGCATAGTAAGTTAGACTTTTAAAAGACTTTGGCCAGAAATATGTTAAGTAGGTCAAACATGGACCACTGTCTGGCTGAAGAAACATCAGAAGGAGTCAATGAGTATTTATGGGAAGTTCAAGTTCAAAGACTCTTTGGACAGAAATATTTTAAGTAGGTCAAATATGGACCACTGTCTGCCTGATGAAACATCAAAAGGAGTCAAGGAGTATTTATAGAAAGTTCAAGATTAAGGACTCTTTGTCCAGAAATGTGTTCATACGGTCAAATATGGTCTAATCTATGGTTGAAGTTACATGGACAATTGTCTGGCTGAAGAAACATCAGAAAGAGTCAATTAGTATTTATGGAAAGTTCAAGTTCAAAGACTCTTTGGCCAGAAATATGTTAAGTAGGTCAAATATGGACCACTGTCTGGCTGATGAAACATCAAAAGAAGTCTATGAGTATGCATAGTAAGTTAGCATTTAAAAAGACTTTGGCCAGAAATATGTTAAGTAGGTCAAATATGGACCACTGTCTGGCTGATGAAACATCAGAAGGACTCAATGAGTATGAATAGAAAGATCAAGTTCAAGGATTCTCTGGCAATATGTACAAAAAGCCACATTTGAACTACTGATGAAACATCAGAAGGAGTGTATATTTATAGAAAGTTCAAGATTAAGGACTCTTAGTCCAGAAATGTGTTCATACGGTCAAATATGGTCTAATCTATGGTTGAAGTAACATGGACAACTGTCTGGCTGAAGAAACATCAGAAAGAGTCAATTAGTATTTATGGAAAGTCAGAAGGACTCAATGAACTTTGAATAGACTTTGTCACTCTCCTGCTGAAGAAACATCAGAAGGAGTCAATGAGTATTTAGGGAAAGTACAAGTTCAAAGTCTCTTTGGACAGAAATATGTTAAGTAGGTCAATATGGACCACTGTCTGGCTGATGAAACATCGGAAGAGTATGTATGAGTATGGATAGAAAGTTCAAGATTAAGGTCTTAGTCCAGAAAAGTGTTCATAAGGTCAAAAATGGTCTAATCTATGGTTGAAGTAACATCAAAAGAAGTCTATGAGTATGCATGGTAAGTTAGCCTTTGAAAAGACTTTGGCCAGACATATGTTAAGTAGGTCAAATATGGACCACTGTCTGGCTGAAGAAACATCAGAAGAAGTCAATGAGTATTTATAGAAAGTTAAATTTCAAAGACTCTTTGGCTTGAAATATGTTAAGTAGGTCAAACATGGACCACTCTCTGGCTGATGAAACATCAGAAGGACTCAATGAGTATGAATAGAAAGATCAAGTTCAAGGATTCTCTGGCAATATGTACAAAAAGCCACATTTGAACTAGTGATGAAACATCAGAAGGAGTGTATATTTATAGAAAGTTCAAGATTAAGGACTCTTAGTCCAGAAATGTGTTCATACGATCAAATATGGTCTAATCTATGGTTGAAGTAACATGGACAATTGTCTGGCTGAAGAAACATCCGAAAGAGTCAATTAGTATTTATGGAAAGTTCAAGTTCAAACACACTTTGGCCTGAAATATGTTAAGTAGGTCAAATATGGACCACTGTCTGGCTGATGAAACATCAGAAGGAGTCTATGAGTATTTATAGAAAGTTCAAGATTAAGGACTCTTTGTCCAGAAATGTGGTCATAAGGTCAAAAATGGTCTAATCTATGGTTGAAGTAACATCAAAAGAAGTCTATGAGTATGCATGGTAAGTTAGCCTTTGAAAAGACTTTGGCCAGACATATGTTAAGTAGGTCAAATATGGACCCACTGTCTGGCTGATGAAACATCAGAAGGAGTCTAAGAGTACTTATAGAAAGTTCAAGTTCAAGTTCAAAGACTCTTTGGCCTGAAATCTGATAAGTAGGTTAAATATGGACCACTGTCTGGCTGATGATACATCAGAAGGAGTCAATAAGTATGAATCGAAAGTTCAAGATTAAGCACTCTTTGTCCAGAAATGTGGTCATAAGGTCAAAAACGGTCTAATCTATGGTTGAAGTAACATCAAAAGAAGTCTATGAGTATGCATGGTAAGTTAGCCTTTGAAAAGACTTTGGCCAGAAATATGTTAAGTAGGTCAAATATGGACCACTGTCTGGCTGAAGAAACATCAGAAAGAGTCTATGAGTATTTATAGAAAGTTCAAGTTCAAAGACTCTTTGCCTGAAATATGTTAAGTAGGTCAAATATTGACCACTGTCTTGCTGATGAAACATCAGAAGGATTCAATGAGTATGTATAGAAAGATCAAGTTGAATGATTTTCTGGACAGAAATGTGTTCATAGTGTCACATATGGTCTAATTTATGGTTGAAGTAACATCAAAAGAAGTCTATGAGTATGAAAAGTAAGTTAGCCTTTGAAAAGACTTTGGCCAGAAATATGTTAAGTAGGTCAAATAAGGACCACTGTCTGGCTGATGAAACATCAGAAGCAGTCAGTGAGTATGAATAGAAAGATCAAGTTTAAGGATTGTCTGGCAAGCCTTGGATAATACTTTGGTAAGAAATTTCTTACTGCAAGAAATATGTTAAGTAGGGTCAAATATGGACCACTGTCTGGTTGATGAAACATCAGAAGGAGTCTATGAGTATTTATAGAAAGTTCAAGTTCTAAGACTCTTTGGCCAGAAATATGTTAAGTAGGTCAAATATGGACCAATCTCTGGCTGATGAAACATCAGAACGAGTCTATAAGTATTTATAAAATGTTCAAGTTCAAGTTCAAACACACTTTGGCCTGAAATATGTTAAGTAGGTCAAATATGGACCACTGTCTGGCTGATGAAACATCAGAAGGAGTCTATGAGTATTTATAGAAAGTTCAAGATTAAGGACTCTTTGTCCAGAAATGTGGTCATAAGGTCAAAAATGGTCTAATCTATGGTTGAAGTAACATCAAAAGAAGTCTATGAGTATGCATGGTAAGTTAGCCTTTGAAAAGACTTTGGCCAGACATATGTTAAGTAGGTCAAATATGGACCCACTGTCTGGCTGATGAAACATCAGAAGGAGTCTAAGAGTACTTATAGAAAGTTCAAGTTCAAGTTCAAAGACTCTTTGGCCTGAAATATGATAAGTAGGTTAAATATGGACCACTGTCTGGCTGATGAAACATCAGAAGGAGTCAATAAGTATGAATCGAAAGTTCAAGATTAAGCACTCTTTGTCCAGAAATGTGGTCATAAGGTAAAAATGGTCTAATCTATGGTTGAAGTAACATCAAAAGAAGTCTATGAGTATGCATGGTAAGTTAGCCTTTGAAAAGACTTTGGCCAGAAATATGTTAAGTAGGTCAAATATGGACCACTGTCTGGCTGAAGAAACATCAGAAAGAGTCTATGAGTATTTATAGAAAGTTCAAGTTCAAAGACTCTTTGCCTGAAATATGTTAAGTAGGTCAAATATTGACCACTGTCTGGCTGATGAAACATCAGAAGGATTCAATGAGTATGTATAGAAAAAGATCAAGTTGAATGATTTTCTGGACAGAAATGTGTTCATAGTGTCACATATGGTCGAATTTATGGTTGAAGTAACATCAAAAGAAGTCTATGAGTATGCAAAGTAAGTTAGCCTTTGAAAAGACTTTGGCCAGAAATATGTTAAGTAGGTCAAATAAGGACAGCTGTCTGGCTGATGAAACATCAGAAGAAGTCAATGAGTATGAATAGAAAGATCAAGTTCAAGGATTGTCTGGCAAGCCTTGGATAATACTTTAGTAAGAAATTTCTTACTGCAAGAAATATGTTAAGTAGGGTCAAATATGGACCACTGTCTGGTTGATGAAACATCAGAAGGAGTCTATGAGTATTTATAGAAAGTTCAAGTTTTAAGACTCTTTGGCCAGAAATATGTTAAGTAGGTCAAATATGGACCACTCTCTGGCTGATGAAACATCAGAAGGAGTCTATAAGTATTTATAAAATGTTCAAGTTCAAGTTCAAACACACTTTGGCCTGAAATATGTTAAGTAGGTCAAATATGGACCACTGTCTGGCTGATGAAACATCAGAAGGAGTCTATGAGTATTTATAGAAAGTTCAAGATTAAGGACTCTTTGTCCAGAAATGTGGTCATAAGGTCAACTATGGTCTAATCTATGGTTGAAGTAGCATCAAAAGAAGTCTATGAGTATGCATGGTAAGTTAGCCTTTGAAAAGACTTTGGCCAGACATATGTTAAGTAGGTCAAATATGGACCCACTGTCTGGCTGATGAAACATCAGGAGTCTAAGAGTACTTATAGAAAGTTCAAGTTCAAGTTCAAAGACTCTTTGGCCTGAAATATGATAAGTAGGTTAAATATGGACCACTGTCTGGCTGATGAAACATCAGAAGGAGTCAATAAGTATGAATCGAAAGTTCAAGATTAAGCACTCTTTGTCCAGAAATGTGGTCATAAGGTCAAAAATGGTCTAATCTATGGTTGAAGTAACATCAAAAGAAGTCTATGAGTATGCATGGTAAGTTAGCCTTTGAAAAGACTTTGGCCAGAAATATGTTAAGTAGGTCAAATATGGACCACTGTCTGGCTGAAGAAACATCAGAAAGAGTCTATGAGTATTTATAGAAAGTTCAAGTTCAAGTTCAAAGACTCTTTGCCTGAAATATGTTAAGTAGGTCAAATATTGACCACTGTCTGGCTCATGAAACATCAGAAGGATTCAATGAGTATCTATAGAAAGATCAAATTGAATGATTTTCTGGACAGAAATGTGTTCATAGTGTCACATATGGTCTAATCTATGGTTGAAGTAACATCAAAAGAAGTCTATGAGTATGCATAGTAAGTTAGCATTTGAAAAGACTTTGGCCAGAAATATGTTAAGTAGGTCAAATATGGACCCACTGTCTGACTGATGAAACATCAGAACGAGTCTATGAGTATGTAAAGAAAGTTCAAGTTCAAAGACTCTTTGGCCAGAAATATGTTAAGTAGGTCAAATATGGACCACTGTCTGGCTGATGAGACATCAAAAGAAGTCTATGAGTATGTATGGAAAGTTCAAGTTCAAAGACTCCTTGGCCAGAAATATGTTAAGTAGGTCAAATATGGACCACTGTCTGGCTGATGAAACATCAGAAGGACTCAATGAGTATGAATAGAAAGATCAAGTTCAAGGATTCTCTGGCAATATGTACAAAAAGCCACATTTGAACTACTGATGAAACATCAGAAGGAGTGTATATTTATAGAAAGTTCAAGATTAAGGACTCTTAGTCCAGAAATGTGTTCATACGGTCAAATATGGTCTAATCTATGGTTGAAGTAACATGGACAATTGTCTGGCTGAAGAAACATCAGAAAGAGTCAATTAGTATTTATGGAAAGTTCAAGTTCAAAGACTCTTTGGCCAGAATAATGTTAAGTAGGTCAAATATGGACCACTGTCTGGCTGATGAAACATCAAAAGAAGTCTATGAGTATGCATAGTAAGTTAGCATTTGAAAAGACTTTGGCCAGAAATATGTTAAGTAGGTCAAATATGGACCACTGTCTGGCTGATGAAACATCAGAAGGACTCAATGAGTATGAATAGAAAGATCAAGTTCAAGGATTCTCTGGCAATATGTACAAAAAGCCACATTGTTCAAATACTAATGAAACATCAGAAGGAGTGTATATGTATAGAAAGTTCAAGATTAAGGACTCTTAGTCCAGAAAAGTGTTCATACGGTCAGATATGGTCTAATCTATGGTTGAAGTAACATCAAAAGAAGTCTATGAGTTTGCATAGTAAGTTAGACTTTTAAAAGACTTTGGCCAGAAATATGTTAAGTAGGTCAAACATGGACCACTGTCTGGCTGAAGAAACATCAGAAGGAGTCAATGAGTATTTATGGGAAGTTCAAGTTCAAAGACTCTTTGGACAGAAATATTTTAAGTAGGTCAAATATGGACCACTGTCTGCCTGATGAAACATCAAAAGGAGTCAAGGAGTATTTATAGAAAGTTCAAGATTAAGGACTCTTTGTCCAGAAATGTGTTCATACGGTCAAATATGGTCTAATCTATGGTTGAAGTTACATGGACAATTGTCTGGCTGAAGAAACATCAGAAAGAGTCAATTAGTATTTATGGAAAGTTCAAGTTCAAAGACTCTTTGGCCAGAAATATGTTAAGTAGGTCAAATATGGACCACTGTCTGGCTGATGAAACATCAAAAGAAGTCTATGAGTATGCATAGTAAGTTAGCATTTAAAAAGACTTTGGCCAGAAATATGTTAAGTAGGTCAAATATGGACCACTGTCTGGCTGATGAAACATCAGAAGGACTCAATGAGTATGAATAGAAAGATCAAGTTCAAGGATTCTCTGGCAATATGTACAAAAAGCCACATTTGAACTACTGATGAAACATCAGAAGGAGTGTATATTTATAGAAAGTTCAAGATTAAGGACTCTTAGTCCAGAAATGTGTTCATACGGTCAAATATGGTCTAATCTATGGTTGAAGTAACATGGACAACTGTCTGGCTGAAGAAACATCAGAAAGAGTCAATTAGTATTTATGGAAAGTCAGAAGGACTCAATGAACTTTGAATAGACTTTGTCACTCTCCTGCTGAAGAAACATCAGAAGGAGTCAATGAGTATTTAGGGAAAGTACAAGTTCAAAGTCTCTTTGGACAGAAATATGTTAAGTAGGTCAATATGGACCACTGTCTGGCTGATGAAACATCGGAAGAGTATGTATGAGTATGGATAGAAAGTTCAAGATTAAGGTCTTAGTCCAGAAAAGTGTTCATAAGGTCAAAAATGGTCTAATCTGTGGTTGAAGTAACATCAAAAGAAGTCTATGAGTATGCATGGTAAGTTAGCCTTTGAAAAGACTTTGGCCAGACATATGTTAAGTAGGTCAAATATGGACCCACTGTCTGGCTGAAGAAACATCAGAAGAAGTCAATGAGTATTTATTGAAAGTTCAAGTTCAAAGACTCTTTGGACAGAAATATTTTAAGTAGGTCAAATATGGACGACTGTCTGCCTGATGAAACATCAAAAGGAGTCAAGGAGTATTTATAGAAAGTTAAATTTCAAAGACTCTTTGGCTTGAAATATGTTAAGTAGGTCAAACATGGACCACTCTCTGGCTGATGAAACATCAGAAGGACTCAATGAGTATGAATAGAAAGATCAAGTTCAAGGATTCTCTGGCAATATGTACAAAAAGCCACATTTGAACTAGTGATGAAACATCAGAAGGAGTGTATATTTATAGAAAGTTCAAGATTAAGGACTCTTAGTCCAGAAATGTGTTCATACGATCAAATATGGTCTAATCTATGGTTGAAGTAACATGGACAATTGTCTGGCTGAAGAAACATCAGAAAGAGTCAATTAGTATTTATGGAAAGTTCAAGTTCAAACACACTTTGGCCTGAAATATGTTAAGTAGGTCAAATATGGACCACTGTCTGGCTGATGAAACATCAGAAGGAGTCTATGAGTATTTATAGAAAGTTCAAGATTAAGGACTCTTTGTCCAGAAATGTGGTCATAAGGTCAAAAATGGTCTAATCTATGGTTGAAGTAACATCAAAAGAAGTCTATGAGTATGCATGGTAAGTTAGCCTTTGAAAAGACTTTGGGCAGACATATGTTAAGTAGGTCAAATATGGACCCACTGTCTGGCTGATGAAACATCAGAAGGAGTCTAAGAGTACTTATAGAAAGTTCAAGTTCAAGTTCAAAGACTCTTTGGCCTGAAATATGATAAGTAGGTTAAATATGGACCACTGTCTGGCTGATGAAACATCAGAAGGAGTCAATAAGTATGAATCGAAAGTTCAAGATTAAGCACTCTTTGTCCAGAAATGTGGTCATAAGGTCAAAAACGGTCTAATCTATGGTTGAAGTAACATCAAAAGAAGTCTATGAGTATGCATGGTAAGTTAGCCTTTGAAAAGACTTTGGCCAGAAATATGTTAAGTAGGTCAAATATGGACCACTTTCTGGCTGAAGAAACATCAGAAAGAGTCTATGAGTATTTATAGAAAGTTCAAGTTCAAAGACTCTTTGCCTGAAATATGTTAAGTAGGTCAAATATTGACCACTGTCTTGCTGATGAAACATCAGAAGGATTCAATGAGTATGTATAGAAAGATCAAGTTGAATGATTTTCTGGACAGAAATGTGTTCATAGTGTCACATATGGTCGAATTTATGGTTGAAGTAACATCAAAAGAAGTCTATGAGTATGCAAAGTAAGTTAGCCTTTGAAAAGACTTTGGCCAGAAATATGTTAAGTAGGTCAAATAAGGACAGCTGTCTGGCTGATGAAACATCAGAAGAAGTCAATGAGTATGAATTGAAAGATCAAGTTCAAGGATTGTCTGACAAGCCTTGGATAATACTTTAGTAAGAAATTTCTTACTGCAAGAAATATGTTAAGTAGGGTCAAATATGGACCACTGTCTGGTTGATGAAACATCAGAAGGAGTCTATGAGTATTTATAGAAAGTTCAAGTTTTAAGACTCTTTGGCCAGAAATATGTTAAGTAGGTCAAATATGGACCACTCTCTGGCTGATGAAACATCAGAAGGAGTCTATAAGTATTTATAAAATGTTCAAGTTCAAGTTCAAACACACTTTGGCCTGAAATATGTTAAGTAGGTCAAATATGGACCACTGTCTGGCTGATGAAACATCAGAAGGAGTCTATGAGTATTTATAGAAAGTTCAAGATTAAGGACTCTTTGTCCAGAAATGTGGTCATAAGGTCAACTATGGTCTAATCTATGGTTGAAGTAGCATCAAAAGAAGTCTATGAGTATGCATGGTAAGTTAGCCTTTGAAAAGACTTTGGCCAGACATATGTTAAGTAGGTCAAATATGGACCCACTGTCTGGCTGATGAAACATCAGGAGTCTAAGAGTACTTATAGAAAGTTCAAGTTCAAGTTCAAAGACTCTTTGGCCTGAAATATGATAAGTAGGTTAAATATGGACCACTGTCTGGCTGATGAAACATCAGAAGGAGTCAATAAGTATGAATCGAAAGTTCAAGATTAAGCACTCTTTGTCCAGAAATGTGGTCATAAGGTCAAAAATGGTCTAATCTATGGTTGAAGTAACATCAAAAGAAGTCTATGAGTATGCATGGTAAGTTAGCCTTTGAAAAGACTTTGGCCAGAAATATGTTAAGTAGGTCAAATATGGACCACTGTCTGGCTGAAGAAACATCAGAAAGAGTCTATGAGTATTTATAGAAAGTTCAAGTTCAAGTTCAAAGACTCTTTGCCTGAAATATGTTAAGTAGGTCAAATATTGACCACTGTCTGGCTCATGAAACATCAGAAGGATTCAATGAGTATCTATAGAAAGATCAAGTTGAATGATTTTCTGGACAGAAATGTGTTCATAGTGTCACATATGGTCTAATTTATGGTTGAAGAAACATCAAAAGAAGTCTATGAGTATGCAAAGCAAGTTAGCCTTTGAAAAGACTTTGGCCAGAAATATGTTAAGTAGGTCAAATAAGGACCACTGTCTGGCTGATGAAACATCAGAAGGAGTCAATGAGTATTAATCGAAAGTTCAAGATTGAGCACTCTTTGTCCAGAAATGTGGTCATAAGGTCAAAAATGGTCTAATCTATGGTTGAAGTAACATCAACAGAAGTCTATGAGTATGCATGGTAAGTTAGCCTTTGAAAAGACTTTGGCCAGAAATATGTTAAGTAGGTCAAATATGGACCACTGTCTGTCTGGCTGAAGAAACATCAGAAAGAGTCTATGAGTATTTATAGAAAGTTCAAGTTCAAAGACTCTTTGCCTGAAATATGTTAAGTAGGTCAAATATTGACCACTGTCTGGCTGATGAAACATCAGAAGGATTCAATGAGTATGTATAGAAAAAGATCAAGTTGAATGATTTTCTGGACAGAAATGTGTTCATAGTGTCACATATGGTCGAATTTATGGTTGAAGTAACATCAAAAGAAGTCTATGAGTATGCAAAGTAAGTTAGCCTTTGAAAAGACTTTGGCCAGAAATATGTTAAGTAGGTCAAATAAGGACAGCTGTCTGGCTGATGAAACATCAGAAGAAGTCAATGAGTATTATTCGAAAGTTCAAGATTGAGCACTCTTTGTCCAGAAATGTGGTCATAAGGTCAAAAATGGTCTAATCTATGGTTGAAGTAACATCAAAAGAAGTCTATGAGTATGCATGGTAAGTTAGCCTTTGAAAAGACTTTGGCCAGAAATATGTTAAGTAGGTCAAATATGGACCACTGTCTGTCTGGCTGAAGAAACATCAGAAAGAGTCTATGAGTATTTATAGAAAGTTCAAGTTCAAAGACTCTTTGCCTGAAATATGTTAAGTAGGTCAAATATTGACCACTGTCTGGCTGATGAAACATCAGAAGGATTCAATGAGTATCTATAGAAAGATCAAGTTGAATGATTTTCTGGACAGAAATGTGTTCATAGTGTCACATATGGTCTAATTTATGGTTGAAGTAACATCAAAAGAAGTCTATGAGTATGCAAAGTAAGTTAGCCTTTGAAAAGACTTTGGCCAGAAATATGTTAAGTAGGTCAAATAAGGACCACTGTCTGGCTGATGAAACATCAGAAGGAGTCAATGAGTATTATTCGAAAGTTCAAGATTGAGCACTCTTTGTCCAGAAATGTGGTCATAAGGTCAAAAATGGTCTAATCTATGGTTGAAGTAACATCAAAAGAAGTCTATGAGTATGCATGGTAAGTTAGCCTTTGAAAAGACTTTGGCCAGAAATATGTTAAGTAGGTCAAATATGGACCACTGTCTGGCTGAAGAAACATCAGAAAGAGTGTATGAGTATTTATAGAAAGTTCAAGTTCAAAGACTCTTTGCCTGAAATATGTAAAGTAGGTCAAATATTGACCACTGTCTGGCTGATGAAACATCAGAAGGATTCAATGAGTATCTATAGAAAGATCAAGTTGAATGATTTTCTGGACAGAAATGTGTTCATAGTGTCACATATGGTCTAATTTATGGTTGAAGTAACATCAAAAGAAGTCTATGAGTATGCAAAGTAAGTTAGCCTTTGAAAAGACTTTGGCCAGAAATATGTTAAGTAGGTCAAATAAGGACCACTGTCTGGCTGATGAAACATCAGAAGGAGTCAATGAGTATGAATAGAAAGATCAAGTTCAAGGATTGTCTGGCAAGCCTTGGATAATACTTTAGTAAGAAATTTCTTACTGCAAGAAATATGTTAAGTAGGGTCAAATATGGACCATTGTCTGGTTGATGAAACATCAGAAGGAGTCTATGAGTATTTATAGAAAGTTCAAGTTCTAAGACTCTTTGGCCAGAAATATGTTAAGTAGGTCAAATATGGACCACTCTCTGGCTGATGAAACATCAGAAGGAGTCTATAAGTATTTATAAAATTTTCAAGTTCAAGTTCAAACACACTTTGGCCTGAAATATGTTAAGTAGGTCAAATATGGACCACTGTCTGGCTGATGAAACATCAGAAGGAGTCAATGAGTATTAATCGAAAGTTCAAGATTGAGCACTCTTTGTCCAGAAATGTGGTCATAAGGTCAAAAATGGTCTAATCTATGGTTGAAGTAACATCAAAAGAAGTCTATGAGTATGCATGGTAAGTTAGCCTTTGAAAAGACTTTGGCCAGAAATATGTTAAGTAGGTCAAATATGGACCACTGTCTGGCTGAAGAAACATCAGAAAGAGTGTATGAGTATTTATAGAAAGTTCAAGTTCAAAGACTCTTTGCCTGAAATATGTAAAGTAGGTCAAATATTGACCACTGTCTGGCTGATGAAACATCAGAAGGATTCAATGAGTATCTATAGAAAGATCAAGTTGAATGATTTTCTGGACAGAAATGTGTTCATAGTGTCACATATGGTCTAATTTTTGGTTGAAGTAACATCAAAAGAAGTCTATGAGTATGCAAAGTAAGTTAGCCTTTGAAAAAACTTTGGCCAGAAATATGTTAAGTAGGTCAAATAAGGACCACTGTCTGGCTGATGAAACATCAGAAGGAGTCAATGAGTATGAATAGAAAGATCAAGTTCAAGGATTGTCTGGCAAGCCTTGGATAATACTTTAGTAAGAAATTTCTTACTGCAAGAAATATGTTAAGTAGGGTCAAATATGGACCATTGTCTGGTTGATGAAACATCAGAAGGAGTCTATGAGTATTTATAGAAAGTTCAAGTTCTAAGACTCTTTGGCCATAAATATGTTAAGTAGGTCAAATATGGACCACTCTCTGGCTGATGAAACATCAGAAGGAGTCTATAAGTATTTATAAAATGTTCAAGTTCAAGTTCAAACACACTTTGGCCTGAAATATGTTAAGTAGGTCAAATATGGACCACTCTCTGGCTGATGAAACATCAGAAGGAGTCTATGAGTATTTATAGAAAGTTCAAGATTAAGGACTCTTTGTCCAGAAATGTGGTCATAAGGTCAACTATGGTCTAATCTGTGGTTGAAGTAACATCAAAAGAAGTCTATGAGTATGCATGGTAAGTTAGCCTTTGAAAAGACTTTGGCCAGACATATGTTAAGTAGGTCAAATATGGACCCACTGTCTGGCTGATGAAACATCAGAAGGAGTCTAAGAGTACTTATAGAAAGTTCAAGTTCAAGTTCAAAGACTCTTTGGCCTGAAATATGATAAGTAGGTTAAATATGGACCACTGTCTGGCTGATGAAACATCAGAAGGAGTCAATAAGTATGAATCGAAAGTTCAAGATTAAGCACTCTTTGTCCAGAAATGTGGTCATAAGGTCAAAAATGGTCTAATCTATGGTTGAAGTAACATCAAAAGAAGTCTATGAGTATGCATGGTAAGTTAGCCTTTGAAAAGACTTTGGCCAGAAATATGTTAAGTAGGTCAAATATGGACCACTGTCTGGCTGAAGAAACATCAGAAAGAGTCTATGAGTATTTATAGAAAGTTCAAGTTCAAGTTCAAAGACTCTTTGCCTGAAATATGTTAAGTAGGTCAAATATTGACCACTGTCTGGCTGATGAAACATCAGAAGGATTCAATGAGTATCTATAGAAAGATCAAGTTGAATGATTTTCTGGACAGAAATGTGTTCATAGTGTCACATATGGTCTAATTTATGGTTGAAGAAACATCAAAAGAAGTCTATGAGTATGCAAAGCAAGTTAGCCTTTGAAAAGATTTTGGCCAGAAATATGTTAAGTAGGTCAAATAAGGACCACTGTCTGGCTGATGAAACATCAGAAGGAGTCAATGAGTATGAATAGAAAGATCAAGTTCAAGGATTGTCTGGCAAGTCTTGGATAATACTTTGGTAAGAAATTTCTTACTGCAAGAAATATGTTAAGTAGGGTCAAATATGAACCACTGTCTGGTTGATGAAACATCAGAAGGAGTCTATGAGTATTTATAGAAAGTTCAAGTTCTAAGACTCTTTGGCCAGAAATATGTTAAGTAGGTCAAATATGGACCATTCTCTGGCTGATGAAACATAAGAAGGAGTCTATAAGTATTTATAAAATGTTCAAGTTCAAGTTCAAACACACTTTGGCCTGAAATATGTTAAGTAGGTCAAATATGGACCACTGTCTGGCTGAAGAAACATGAGAAGGAGTCTATGAGTATTTATAGAAAGTTCAAGATTAAGGACTCTTTGTCCAGAAATGTGGTCATAAGGTCAAAAATGGTCTAATCTAATGTTGAAGTAACATCAAAAGAAGTCTATGAGTATGCATGGTAAGTTAGCCTTTGAAAAGACTTTGGCCAGACATATGTTAAGTAGGTCAAATATGGACCCACTGTCTGGCTGATGAAACATCAGAAGGAGTCTAAGAGTACTTATAGAAAGTTCAAGTTCAAGTTCAAAGACTCTTTGGCCTGAAATATGATAAGTAGGTTAAATATGGACCACTGTCTGGCTGATGAAACATCAGAAGGAGTCAATAAGTATGAATCGAAAGTTCAAGATTAAGCACTCTTTGTCCAGAAATGTGGTCATAAGGTAAAAATGGTCTAATCTATGGTTGAAGTAACATCAAAAGAAGTCTATGAGTATGCATGGTAAGTTAGCCTTTGAAAAGACCTTGGCCAGAAATATGTTAAGTAGGTCAAATATGGACCACTGTCTGGCTGAAGAAACATCAGAAAGAGTCTATGAGTATTTATAGAAAGTTCAAGTTCAAAGACTCTTTGCCTGAAATATGTTAAGTAGGTCAAATATTGACCACTGTCTGGCTGATGAAACATCAGAAGGATTAAATGAGTATGTATAGAAAAAGATCAAGTTGAATGATTTTTTGGACAGAAATGTGTTCATAGTGTCACATATGGTCGAATTTATGGTTGAAGTAACATCAAAAGAAGTCGATGAGTATGCAAAGTAAGTTAGCCTTTGAAAAGACTTTGGCCAGAAATATGTTAAGTAGGTCAAATAAGGACAGCTGTCTGGCTGATGAAACATCAGAAGAAGTCAATGAGTATGAATAGAAAGATCAAGTTCAAGGATTGTCTGGCAAGCCTTGGATAATACTTTAGTAAGAAATTTCTTACTGCAAGAAATATGTTAAGTAGGGTCAAATATGGACCACTGTCTGGTTGATGAAACATCAGAAGGAGTCTATGAGTATTTATAGAAAGTTCAAGTTCTAAGACTCTTTGGCCAGAAATATGTTAAGTAGGTCAAATATGGACCACTCTCTGGCTGATGAAACATCAGAAGGAGTCTATAAGTATTTATAAAATGTTCAAGTTCAAGTTCAAACACACTTTGGCCTGAAATATGTTAAGTAGGTCAAATATGGACCACTGTCTGGCTGATGAAACATCAGAAGGAGTCTATGAGTATTTATAGAAAGTTCAAGATTAAGGACTCTTTGTCCAGAAATGTGGTCATAAGGTCAACTATGGTCTAATCTATGGTTGAAGTAACATCAAAAGAAGTCTATGAGTATGCATGGTAAGTTAGCCTTTGAAAAGACTTTGGCCAGACATATGTTAAGTAGGTCAAATATGGACCCACTGTCTGGCTGATGAAACATCAGAAGGAGTCTAAGAGTACTTATAGAAAGTTCAAGTTCAAGTTCAAAGACTCTTTGGCCTGAAATATGATAAGTAGGTTAAATATGGACCACTGTCTGGCTGATGAAACATCAGAAGGAGTCAATAAGTATGAATCGAAAGTTCAAGATTAAGCACTCTTTGTCCAGAAATGTGGTCATAAGGTCAAAAATGGTCTAATCTATGGTTGAAGTAACATCAAAAGAAGTCTATGAGTATGCATGGTAAGTTAGCCTTTGAAAAGACTTTGGCCAGAAATATGTTAAGTAGGTCAAATATGGACCACTGTCTGTCTGAAGAAACATCAGAAAGAGTCTATGAGTATTTATAGAAAGTTCAAGTTCAAGTTCAAAGACTCTTTGCCTGAAATATGTTAAGTAGGTCAAATATTGACCACTGTCTGGCTCATGAAACATCAGAAGGATTCAATGAGTATCTATAGAAAGATCAAGTTGAATGATTTTCTGGACAGAAATGTGTTCATAGTGTCACATATGGTCTAATTTATGGTTGAAGAAACATCAAAAGAAGTCTATGAGTATGCAAAGCAAGTTAGCCTTTGAAAAGACTTTGGCCAGAAATATGTTAAGTAGGTCAAATAAGGACCACTGTCTGGCTGATGAAACATCAGAAGGAGTCAATGAGTATTAATCGAAAGTTCAAGATTGAGCACTCTTTGTCCAGAAATGTGGTCATAAGGTCAAAAATGGTCTAATCTATGGTTGAAGTAACATCAAAAGAAGTCTATGAGTATGCATGGTAAGTTAGCCTTTGAAAAGACTTTGGCCAGAAATATGTTAAGTAGGTCAAATATGGACCACTGTCTGTCTGGCTGAAGAAACATCAGAAAGAGTCTATGAGTATTTATAGAAAGTTCAAGTTCAAAGACTCTTTGCCTGAAATATGTTAAGTAGGTCAAATATTGACCACTGTCTGGCTGATGAAACATCAGAAGGATTCAATGAGTATCTATAGAAAGATCAAGTTGAATGATTTTCTGGACAGAAATGTGTTCATAGTGTCACATATGGTCTAATTTATGGTTGAAGTAACATCAAAAGAAGTCTATGAGTATGCAAAGTAAGTTAGCCTTTGAAAAGACTTTGGCCAGAAATATGTTAAGTAGGTCAAATAAGGACCACTGTCTGGCTGATGAAACATCAGAAGGAGTCAATGAGTATTATTCGAAAGTTCAAGATTGAGCACTCTTTGTCCAGAAATGTGGTCATAAGGTCAAAAATGGTCTAATCTATGGTTGAAGTAACATCAAAAGAAGTCTATGAGTATGCATGGTAAGTTAGCCTTTGAAAAGACTTTGGCCAGACATATGTTAAGTAGGTCAAATATGGACCACTGTCTGGCTGAAGAAACATCAGAAAGAGTGTATGAGTATTTATAGAAAGTTCAAGTTCAAAGACTCTTTGCCTGAAATATGTAAAGTAGGTCAAATATTGACCACTGTCTGGCTGATGAAACATCAGAAGGATTCAATGAGTATCTATAGAAAGATCAAGTTGAATGATTTTCTGGACAGAAATGTGTTCATAGTGTCACATATGGTCTAATTTATGGTTGAAGTAACATCAAAAGAAGTCTATGAGTATGCAAAGTAAGTTAGCCTTTGAAAAGACTTTGGCCAGAAATATGTTAAGTAGGTCAAATAAGGACCACTGTCTGGCTGATGAAACATCAGAAGGAGTCAATGAGTATGAATAGAAAGATCAAGTTCAAGGATTGTCTGGCAAGCCTTGGATAATACTTTAGTAAGAAATTTCTTACTGCAAGAAATATGTTAAGTAGGGTCAAATATGGACCATTGTCTGGTTGATGAAACATCAGAAGGAGTCTATGAGTATTTATAGAAAGTTCAAGTTCTAAGACTCTTTGGCCAGAAATATGTTAAGTAGGTCAAATATGGACCACTCTCTGGCTGATGAAACATCAGAAGGAGTCTATAAGTATTTATAAAATGTTCAAGTTCAAGTTCAAACACACTTTGGCCTGAAATATGTTAAGTAGGTCAAATATGGACCACTGTCTGGCTGATGAAACATCAGAAGGAGTCAATGAGTATTAATCGAAAGTTCAAGATTGAGCACTCTTTGTCCAGAAATGTGGTCATAAGGTCAAAAATGGTCTAATCTATGGTTGAAGTAACATCAAAAGAAGTCTATGAGTATGCATGGTAAGTTAGCCTTTGAAAAGACTTTGGCCAGAAATATGTTAAGTAGGTCAAATATGGACCACTGTCTGGCTGAAGAAACATCAGAAAGAGTGTATGAGTATTTATAGAAAGTTCAAGTTCAAAGACTCTTTGCCTGAAATATGTAAAGTAGGTCAAATATTGACCACTGTCTGGCTGATGAAACATCAGAAGGATTCAATGAGTATCTATAGAAAGATCAAGTTGAATGATTTTCTGGACAGAAATGTGTTCATAGTGTCACATATGGTCTAATTTTTGGTTGAAGTAACATCAAAAGAAGTCTATGAGTATGCAAAGTAAGTTAGCCTTTGAAAAGACTTTGGCCAGAAATATGTTAAGTAGGTCAAATAAGGACCACTGTCTGGCTGATGAAACATCAGAAGGAGTCAATGAGTATGAATAGAAAGATCAAGTTCAAGGATTGTCTGGCAAGCCTTGGATAATACTTTAGTAAGAAATTTCTTACTGCAAGAAATATGTTAAGTAGGGTCAAATATGGACCATTGTCTGGTTGATGAAACATCAGAAGGAGTCTATGAGTATTTATAGAAAGTTCAAGTTCTAAGACTCTTTGGCCATAAATATGTTAAGTAGGTCAAATATGGACCACTCTCTGGCTGATGAAACATCAGAAGGAGTCTATAAGTATTTATAAAATGTTCAAGTTCAAGTTCAAACACACTTTGGCCTGAAATATGTTAAGTAGGTCAAATATGGACCACTCTCTGGCTGATGAAACATCAGAAGGAGTCTATGAGTATTTATAGAAAGTTCAAGATTAAGGACTCTTTGTCCAGAAATGTGGTCATAAGGTCAACTATGGTCTAATCTGTGGTTGAAGTAACATCAAAAGAAGTCTATGAGTATGCATGGTAAGTTAGCCTTTGAAAAGACTTTGGCCAGACATATGTTAAGTAGGTCAAATATGGACCCACTGTCTGGCTGATGAAACATCAGAAGGAGTCTAAGAGTACTTATAGAAAGTTCAAGTTCAAGTTCAAAGACTCTTTGGCCTGAAATATGATAAGTAGGTTAAATATGGACCACTGTCTGGCTGATGAAACATCAGAAGGAGTCAATAAGTATGAATCGAAAGTTCAAGATTAAGCACTCTTTGTCCAGAAATGTGGTCATAAGGTCAAAAATGGTCTAATCTATGGTTGAAGTAACATCAAAAGAAGTCTATGAGTATGCATGGTAAGTTAGCCTTTGAAAAGACTTTGGCCAGAAATATGTTAAGTAGGTCAAATATGGACCACTGTCTGGCTGAAGAAACATCAGAAAGAGTCTATGAGTATTTATAGAAAGTTCAAGTTCAAGTTCAAAGACTCTTTGCCTGAAATATGTTAAGTAGGTCAAATATTGACCACTGTCTGGCTGATGAAACATCAGAAGGATTCAATGAGTATCTATAGAAAGATCAAGTTGAATGATTTTCTGGACAGAAATGTGTTCATAGTGTCACATATGGTCTAATTTATGGTTGAAGAAACATCAAAAGAAGTCTATGAGTATGCAAAGCAAGTTAGCCTTTGAAAAGATTTTGGCCAGAAATATGTTAAGTAGGTCAAATAAGGACCACTGTCTGGCTGATGAAACATCAGAAGGAGTCAATGAGTATGAATAGAAAGATCAAGTTCAAGGATTGTCTGGCAAGCCTTGGATAATACTTTAGTAAGAAATTTCTTACTGCAAGAAATATGTTAAGTAGGGTCAAATATGGACCATTGTCTGGTTGATGAAACATCAGAAGGAGTCTATGAGTATTTATAGAAAGTTCAAGTTCTAAGACTCTTTGGCCATAAATATGTTAAGTAGGTCAAATATGGACCACTCTCTGGCTGATGAAACATCAGAAGGAGTCTATAAGTATTTATAAAATGTTCAAGTTCAAGTTCAAACACACTTTGGCCTGAAATATGTTAAGTAGGTCAAATATGGACCACTCTCTAGCTGTTGAAACATCAGAAGGAGTCTATGAGTATTTATAGAAAGTTCAAGATTAAGGACTCTTTGTCCAGAAATGTGGTCATAAGGTCAACTATGGTCTAATCTATGGTTGAAGTAACATCAAAAGAAGTCTATGAGTATGCATGGTAAGTTAGCCTTTGAAAAGACTTTGGCCAGACATATGTTAAGTAGGTCAAATATGGACCCACTGTCTGGCTGATGAAACATCAGAAGGAGTCTAAGAGTACTTATAGAAAGTTCAAGTTCAAGTTCAAAGACTCTTTGGCCTGAAATATGATAAGTAGGTTAAATATGGACCACTGTCTGGCTGATGAAACATCAGAAGGAGTCAATAAGTATGAATCGAAAGTTCAAGATTAAGCACTCTTTGTCCAGAAATGTGGTCATAAGGTCAAAAATGGTCTAATCTATGGTTGAAGTAACATCAAAAGAAGTCTATGAGTATGCATGGTAAGTTAGCCTTTGAAAAGACTTTGGCCAGAAATATGTTAAGTAGGTCAAATATGGACCACTGTCTGTCTGAAGAAACATCAGAAAGAGTCTATGAGTATTTATAGAAAGTTCAAGTTCAAGTTCAAAGACTCTTTGCCTGAAATATGTTAAGTAGGTCAAATATTGACCACTGTCTGGCTCATGAAACATCAGAAGGATTCAATGAGTATCTATAGAAAGATCAAGTTGAATGATTTTCTGGACAGAAATGTGTTCATAGTGTCACATATGGTCTAATTTATGGTTGAAGAAACATCAAAAGAAGTCTATGAGTATGCAAAGCAAGTTAGCCTTTGAAAAGACTTTGGCCAGAAATATGTTAAGTAGGTCAAATAAGGACCACTGTCTGGCTGATGAAACATCAGAAGGAGTCAATGAGTATTAATCGAAAGTTCAAGATTGAGCACTCTTTGTCCAGAAATGTGGTCATAAGGTCAAAAATGGTCTAATCTATGGTTGAAGTAACATCAAAAGAAGTCTATGAGTATGCATGGTAAGTTAGCCTTTGAAAAGACTTTGGCCAGAAATATGTTAAGTAGGTCAAATATGGACCACTGTCTGTCTGGCTGAAGAAACATCAGAAAGAGTCTATGAGTATTTATAGAAAGTTCAAGTTCAAAGACTCTTTGCCTGAAATATGTTAAGTAGGTCAAATATTGACCACTGTCTGGCTGATGAAACATCAGAAGGATTCAATGAGTATCTATAGAAAGATCAAGTTGAATGATTTTCTGGACAGAAATGTGTTCATAGTGTCACATATGGTCTAATTTATGGTTGAAGTAACATCAAAAGAAGTCTATGAGTATGCAAAGTAAGTTAGCCTTTGAAAAGACTTTGGCCAGAAATATGTTAAGTAGGTCAAATAAGGACCACTGTCTGGCTGATGAAACATCAGAAGGAGTCAATGAGTATTAATCGAAAGTTCAAGATTGAGCACTCTTTGTCCAGAAATGTGGTCATAAGGTCAAAAATGGTCTAATCTATGGTTGAAGTAACATCAAAAGAAGTCTATGAGTATGCATGGTAAGTTAGCCTTTGAAAAGACTTTGGCCAGAAATATGTTAAGTAGGTCAAATATGGACCACTGTCTGGCTGAAGAAACATCAGAAAGAGTCTATGAGTATTTATAGAAAGTTCAAGTTCAAAGACTCTTTGCCTGAAATATGTAAAGTAGGTCAAATATTGACCACTGTCTGGCTGATGAAACATCAGAAGGATTCAATGAGTATCTATAGAAAGATCAAGTTGAATGATTTTCTGGACAGAAATGTGTTCATAGTGTCACATATGGTCTAATTTATGGTTGAAGTAACATCAAAAGAAGTCTATGAGTATGCAAAGTAAGTTAGCCTTTGAAAAGACTTTGGCCAGAAATATGTTAAGTAGGTCAAATAAGGACCACTGTCTGGCTGATGAAACATCAGAAGGAGTCAATGAGTATGAATAGAAAGATCAAGTTCAAGGATTTCTGGCAAGCCTTGGATAATACTTTAGTAAGAAATTTCTTACTGCAAGAAATATGTTAAGTAGGGTCAAATATGGACCATTGTCTGGTTGATGAAACATCAGAAGGAGTCTATGAGTATTTATAGAAAGTTCAAGTTCTAAGACTCTTTGGCCAGAAATATGTTAAGTAGGTCAAATATGGACCACTCTCTGGCTGATGAAACATCAGAAGGAGTCTATAAGTATTTATAAAATGTTCAAGTTCAAGTTCAAACACACTTTGGCCTGAAATATGTTAAGTAGGTCAAATATGGACCACTGTCTGGCTGATGAAACATCAGAAGGAGTCTATGAGTATTTATAGAAAGTTCAAGATTAAGGACTCTTTGTCCAGAAATGTGGTCATAAGGTCAAAAATGGTCTAATCTATGGTTGAAGTAACATCAAAAGAAGTCTATGAGTATGCATGGTAAGTTAGCCTTTGAAAAGACTTTGGCCAGACATATGTTAAGTAGGTCAAATATGGACCCACTGTCTGGCTGATGAAACATCAGAAGGAGTCTAAGAGTACTTATAGAAAGTTCAAGTTCAAGTTCAAAGACTCTTTGGCCTGAAATATGATAAGTAGGTTAAATATGGACCACTGTCTGGCTGATGAAACATCAGAAGGAGTCAATAAGTATGAATCGAAAGTTCAAGATTAAGCACTCTTTGTCCAGAAATGTGGTCATAAGGTCAAAAATGGTCTAATCTATGGTTGAAGTAACATCAAAAGAAGTCTATGAGTATGCATGGTAAGTTAGCCTTTGAAAAGACTTTGGCCAGAAATATGTTAAGTAGGTCAAATATGGACCACTGTCTGGCTGAAGAAACATCAGAAAGAGTCTATGAGTATTTATAAAATGTTCAAGTTCAAGTTCAAACACACTTTGGCCTGAAATATGTTAAGTAGGTCAAATATGGACCACTGTCTGGCTGATGAAACATCAGAAGGAGTCTATGAGTATTTATAGAAAGTTCAAGATTAAGGACTCTTTGTCCAGAAATGTGGTCATAAGGTCAACTATGGTCTAATCTATGGTTGAAGTAACATCAAAAGAAGTCTATGAGTATGCATGGTAAGTTAGCCTTTGAAAAGACTTTGGCCAGAAATATGTTAAGTAGGTCAAATATGGACCACTGTCTGGCTGAAGAAACATCAGAAAGAGTCTATGAGTATTTATAGAAAGTTCTAGTTCAAGTTCAAAGACTCTTTGCCTGAAATATGTTAAGTAGGTCAAATATTGACCACTGTCTGGCTGATGAAACATCAGAAGGATTCAATGAGTATCTATAGAAAGATCAAGTTGAATGATTTTCTGGACAGAAATGTGTTCATAGTGTCACATATGGTCTAATTTATGGTTGAATTAAAAATCAAAAGAAGTCTATGAGTATGCAAAGCAAGTTAGCCTTTGAAAAGACTTTGGCCAGAAATATGTTAAGTAGGTCAAATAAGGACCACTGTCTGGCTGATGAAACATCAGAAGGAGTCAATGAGTATTAATCGAAAGTTCAAGATTGAGCACTCTTTGCCCAGAAATGTGGTCATAAGGTCAAAAATGGTCTAATCTATGGTTGAAGTAACATCAAAAGAAGTCTATGAGTATGCATGGTAAGTTAGCCTTTGAAAAGACTTTGGCCAGAAATATGTTAAGTAGGTCAAATATGGACCACTGTCTGGCTGAAGAAACATCAGAAAGAGTGTATGAGTATTTATAGAAAGTTCAAGTTCAAAGACTCTTTGCCTGAAATATGTAAAGTAGGTCAAATATTGACCACTGTCTGGCTGATGAAACATCAGAAGGATTCAATGAGTATCTATAGAAAGATCAAGTTGAATGATTTTCTGGACAGAAATGTGTTCATAGTGTCACATATGGTCTAATTTATGGTTGAAGTAACATCAAAAGAAGTCTATGAGTATGCAAAGTAAGTTAGCCTTTGAAAAGACTTTGGCCAGAAATATGTTAAGTAGGTCAAATAAGGACCACTGTCTGGCTGATGAAACATCAGAAGGAGTCAATGAGTATTAATCGAAAGTTCAAGATTGAGCACTCTTTGTCCAGAAATGTGGTCATAAGGTCAAAAATGGTCTAATCTATGGTTGAAGTAACATCAAAAGAAGTCTATGAGTATGCATGGTAAGTTAGCCTTTGAAAAGACTTTGGCCAGAAATATGTTAAGTAGGTCAAATATGGACCACTGTCTGGCTGAAGAAACATCAGAAAGAGTCTATGAGTTTTTATAGAAAGTTCAAGTTCAAAGACTCTTTGCCTGAAATATGTAAAGTAGGTCAAATATTGACCACTGTCTGGCTGATGAAACATCAGAAGGATTCAATGAGTATCTATAGAAAGATCAAGTTGAATGATTTTCTGGACAGAAATGTGTTCATAGTGTCACATATGGTCTAATTTATGGTTGAAGAAACATCAAAAGAAGTCTATGAGTATGCAAAGCAAGTTAGCCTTTGAAAAGACTTTGGCCAGAAATATGTTAAGTAGGTCAAATAAGGACCACTGTCTGGCTGATGAAACATCAGAAGGAGTCAATGAGTATGAATAGAAAGTTCAAGATTGAGCACTCTTTGTCCAGAAATGTGGTCATAAGGTCAAAAATGGTCTAATCTATGGTTGAAGTAACATCAAAAGAAGTCTATGAGTATGCATGGTAAGTTAGCCTTTGAAAAGACTTTGGCCAGAAATATGTTAAGTAGGTCAAATATGGACCACTGTCTGGCTGAAGAAACATCAGAAAGAGTCTATGAGTTTTTATAGAAAGTTCAAGTTCAAAGACTCTTTGCCTGAAATATGTAAAGTAGGTCAAATATTGACCACTGTCTGGCTGATGAAACATCAGAAGGATTCAATGAGTATCTATAGAAAGATCAAGTTGAATGATTTTCTGGACAGAAATGTGTTCATAGTGTCACATATGGTCTAATTTATGGTTGAAGAAACATCAAAAGAAGTCTATGAGTATGCAAAGCAAGTTAGCCTTTGAAAAGACTTTGGCCAGAAATATGTTAAGTAGGTCAAATAAGGACCACTGTCTGGCTGATGAAACATCAGAAGGAGTCAATGAGTATGAATAGAAAGATCAAGTTCAAGGATTGTCTGGCAAGTCTTGGATAATACTTTGGTAAGAAATTTCTTACTGCAAGAAATATGTTAAGTAGGGTCAAATATGAACCACTGTCTGGTTGATGAAACATCAGAAGGAGTCTATGAGTATTTATAGAAAGTTCAAGTTCTAAGACTCTTTGGCCATAAATATGTTAAGTAGGTCAAATATGGACCACTCTCTGGCTGATGAAACATCAGAAGGAGTCTATAAGTATTTATAAAATGTTCAAGTTCAAGTTCAAACACACTTTGGCCTGAAATATGTTAAGTAGGACAAATATGGACCACTCTCTGGCTGATGAAACATCAGAAGGAGTCTATGAGTATTTATAGAAAGTTCAAGATTAAGGACTCTTTGTCCAGAAATGTGGTCATAAGGTCAACTATGGTCTAATCTATGGTTGAAGTAACATCAAAAGAAGTCTATGAGTATGCATGGTAAGTTAGCCTTTGAAAAGACTTTGGCCAGACATATGTTAAGTAGGTCAAATATGGACCCACTGTCTGGCTGATGAAACATCAGAAGGAGTCTAAGAGTACTTATAGAAAGTTCAAGTTCAAGTTCAAAGACTCTTTGGCCTGAAATATGATAAGTAGGTTAAATATGGACCACTGTCTGGCTGATGAAACATCAGAAGGAGTCAATAAGTATGAATCGAAAGTTCAAGATTAAGCACTCTTTGTCCAGAAATGTGGTCATAAGGTCAAAAATGGTCTAATCTATGGTTGAAGTAACATCAAAAGAAGTCTATGAGTATGCATGGTAAGTTAGCCTTTGAAAAGACTTTGGCCAGAAATATGTTAAGTAGGTCAAATATGGACCACTGTCTGGCTGAAGAAACATCAGAAAGAGTCTATGAGTATTTATAGAAAGTTCAAGTTCAAAGACTCTTTGCCTGAAATATGTAAAGTAGGTCAAATATTGACCACTGTCTGGCTGATGAAACATCAGAAGGATTCAATGAGTATCTATAGAAAGATCAAGTTGAATGATTTTCTGGACAGAAATGTGTTCATAGTGTCACATATGGTCTAATTTGTGGTTGAAGAAACATCAAAAGAAGTCTATGAGTATGCAAAGTAAGTTAGCCTTTGAAAAGACTTTGGCCAGAAATATGTTAAGTAGGTCAAATAAGGACCACTGTCTGGCTGATGAAACATCAGAAGGAGTCAATGAGTATGAATAGAAAGATCAAGTTCAAGGATTGTCTGGCAAGCCTTGGATAATACTTTAGTAAGAAATTTCTTACTGCAAGAAATATGTTAAGTAGGGTCAAATATGGACCATTGTCTGGTTGATGAAACATCAGAAGGAGTCTATGAGTATTTATAGAAAGTTCAAGTTCTAAGACTCTTTGGCCATAAATATGTTAAGTAGGTCAAATATGGACCACTCTCTGGTTGATGAAACATCAGAAGGAGTCTATAAGTATTTATAAAATGTTCAAGTTCAAGTTCAAACACACTTTGGCCTGAAATATGTTAAGTAGGTCAAATATGGACCACTCTCTAGCTGTTGAAACATCAGAAGGAGTCTATGAGTATTTATAGAAAGTTCAAGATTAAGGACTCTTTGTCCAGAAATGTGGTCATAAGGTCAACTATGGTCTAATCTATGGTTGAAGTAACATCAAAAGAAGTCTATGAGTATGCATGGTAAGTTAGCCTTTGAAAAGACTTTGGCCAGACATATGTTAAGTAGGTCAAATATGGATCCACTGTCTGGCTGATGAAACATCAGAAGGAGTCTAAGAGTACTTATAGAAAGTTCAAGTTCAAGTTCAAAGACTCTTTGGCCTGAAATATGATAAGTAGGTTAAATATGGACCACTGTCTGGCTGATGAAACATCAGAAGGAGTCAATAAGTATGAATCGAAAGTTCAAGATTAAGCACTCTTTGTCCAGAAATGTGGTCATAAGGTCAAAAATGGTCTAATCTATGGTTGAAGTAACATCAAAAGAAGTCTATGAGTATGCATGGTAAGTTAGCCTTTGAAAAGACTTTGGCCAGAAATATGTTAAGTAGGTCAAATATGGCCACTGTCTGGCTGAAGAAACATCAGAAAGAGTCTATGAGTATTTATAGAAAGTTCAAGTTCAAGTTCAAAGACTCTTTGCCTGAAATATGTTAAGTAGGTCAAATATTGACCACTGTCTGGCTCATGAAACATCAGAAGGATTCAATGAGTATCTATAGAAAGATCAAGTTGAATGATTTTCTGGACAGAAATGTGTTCATAGTGTCACATATGGTCTAATTTATGGTTGAAGAAACATCAAAAGAAGTCTATGAGTATGCAAAGCAAGTTAGCCTTTGAAAAGACTTTGGCCAGACATATGTTAAGTAGGTCAAATATGGACCCACTGTCTGGCTGATGAAACATCAGAAGGAGTCTAAGAGTACTTATAGAAAGTTCAAGTTCAAGTTCAAAGACTCTTTGGCCTGAAATATGATAAGTAGGTTAAATATGGACCACTGTCTGGCTGATGAAACATCAGAAGGAGTCAATAAGTATGAATCGAAAGTTCAAGATTAAGCACTCTTTGTCCAGAAATGTGGTCATAAGGTCAAAAATGGCCTAATCTATGGTTGAAGTAACATCAAAAGAAGTCTATGAGTATGCATGGTAAGTTAGCCTTTGAAAAGACTTTGGCCAGAAATATGTTAAGTAGGTCAAATATGGACCACTGTCTGGCTGAAGAAACATCAGAAAGAGTCTATGAGTATTTATAGAAAGTTCAAGTTCAAAGACTCTTTGCCTGAAATATGTAAAGTAGGTCAAATATTCACCACTGTCTGGCTGATGAAACATCAGAAGGATTCAATGAGTATCTATAGAAAGATCAAGTTGAATGATTTTCTGGACAGAAATGTGTTCATAGTGTCACATATGGTCTAATTTTTGGTTGAAGAAACATCAAAAGGAGTCTATGAGTATGCAAAGCAAGTTAGCCTTTGAAAAGACTTTGGCCAGAAAAATGTTAAGTAGGTCAAATAAGGACCACTGTCTGGCTGATGAAACATCAGAAGGAGTCAATGAGTATGAATAGAAAGATCAAGTTCAAGGATTGTCTGGCAAGCCTTGGATAATACTTTAGTAAGAAATTTCTTACTGCAAGAAATATGTTAAGTAGGGTCAAATATGGACCATTGTCTGGTTGATGAAACATCAGAAGGAGTCTATGAGTATTTATAGAAAGTTCAAGTTCTAAGACTCTTTGGCCATAAATATGTTAAGTAGGTCAAATATGGACCACTCTCTGGCTGATGAAACATCAGAAGGAGTCTATAAGTATTTATAAAATGTTCAAGTTCAAGTTCAAACACACTTTGGCCTGAAATATGTTAAGTAGGTCAAATATGGACCACTCTCTAGCTGATGAAACATCAGAAGGAGTCTATGAGTATTTATAGAAAGTTCAAGATTAAGGACTCTTTGTCCAGAAATGTGGTCATAAGGTCAACTATGGTCTAATCTATGGTTGAAGTAACATCAAAAGAAGTCTATGAGTATGCATGGTAAGTTAGCCTTTGAAAAGACTTTGGCCAGACATATGTTAATTAGGTCAAATATGGACCCACTGTCTGGCTGATGAAACATCAGAAGGAGTCTAAGAGTACTTATAGAAAGTTCAAGTTCAAGTTCAAAGACTCTTTGGCCTGAAATATGATAAGTAGGTTAAATATGGACCACTGTCTGGCTGATGAAACATCAGAAGGAGTCAATAAGTATGAATCGAAAGTTCAAGATTAAGCACTCTTTGTCCAGAAATGTGGTCATAAGGTCAAAAATGGTCTAATCTATGGTTGAAGTAACATCAAAAGAAGTCTATGAGTATGCATGGTAAGTTAGCCTTTGAAAAGACTTTGGCCAGAAATATGTTAAGTAGGTCAAATATGGCCACTGTCTGGCTGAAGAAACATCAGAAAGAGTCTATGAGTATTTATAAAAAGTTCAAGTTCAAGTTCAAAGACTCTTTGCCTGAAATATGTTAAGTAGGTCAAATATTGACCACTGTCTGGCTGATGAAACATCAGAAGGATTCAATGAGTATCTATAGAAAGATCAAGTTGAATGATTTTCTGGACAGAAATGTGTTCATAGTGTCACATATGGTCTAATTTATGGTTGAAGAAACATCAAAAGAAGTCTATGAGTATGCAAAGCAAGTTAGCCTTTGAAAAGACTTTGGCCAGAAATATGTTAAGTAGGTCAAATAAGGACCACTGTCTGGCTGATGAAACATCAGAAGGAGTCAATGAGTATGAATAGAAAGATCAAGTTCAAGGATTGTCTGGCAAGCCTTGGATAATACTTTGGTAAGAAATTTCTTACTGCAAGAAATATGTTAAGTAGGGTCAAATATGGACCACTGTCTGGTTGATGAAACATCAGAAGGAGTCTATGAGTATTTATAGAAAGTTCAAGTTCTAAGACTCTTTGGCCAGAAATATGTTAAGTAGGTCAAATATGGACCATTCTCTGGCCGATGAAACATAAGAAGGAGTCTATAAGTATTTATAAAATGTTCAAGTTCAAGTTCAAACACACTTTGGCCTGAAATATGTTAAGTAGGTCAAATATGGACCACTGTCTGGCTGATGAAACATCAGAAGGAGTCTATGAGTATTTATAGAAAGTTCAAGATTAAGGACTCTTTGTCCAGAAATGTGGTCATAAGGTCAACTATGGTCTAATCTATGGTTGAAGTAACATCAAATGAAGTCTATGAGTATGCATGGTAAGTTAACCTTTGAAAAGACTTTGGCCAGACATATGTTAAGTAGGTCAAATATGGACCCACTGTCTGGCTGATGAAACATCAGAAGGAGTCTAAGAGTACTTATAGAAAGTTCAAGTTCAAGTTCAAAGACTCTTTGGCCTGAAATATGATAAGTAGGTTAAATATGGACCACTGTCTGGCTGATAAAACAGCAGAAGGAGTCAATAAGTATGAATCGAAAGTTCAAGATTAAGCACTCTTTGTCCAGAAATGTGGTCATAAGGTCAAAAATGGTCTAATCTATGGTTGAAGTAACATCAAAAGAAGTCTATGAGTATGCATGGTAAGTTAGCCTTTGAAAAGACTTTGGCCAGAAATATGTTAAGTAGGTCAAATATTGACCACTGTCTGGCTGAAGAAACATCAGAAAGAGTCTATGAGTATTTATAGAAAGTTCAAGTTCAAGTTCAAAGACTCTTTGCCTGAAATATGTTAAGTAGGTCAATTATTGACCACTGTCTGGCTGATGAAAAATCAGAAGGATTCAATGAGTATCTATAGAAAGATCAAGTTGAATGATTTTCTGGACAGAAATGTGTTCATAGTGTCACATATGTGGTCATAAGGTCAACTATGGTCTAATCTATGGTTGAAGTAACATCAAAAGAAGTCTATGAGTATGCATGGTAAGTTAGCCTTTGAAAAGACTTTGGCCAGACATATGTTAAGTAGGTCAAATATGGACCCACTGTCTGGCTGATGAAACATCAGAAGGAGTCTAAGAGTACTTATAGAAAGTTCAAGTTCAAGTTCAAAGACTCTTTGGCCTGAAATATGATAAGTAGGTTAAATATGGACCACTGTCTGGCTGATGAAACATCAGAAGGAGTCAATGAGTATGAATCGAAAGTTCAAGATTAAGCACTCTTTGTCCAGAAATGTGGTCATAAGGTCAAAAATGGTCTAATCTATGGTTGAAGTAACATCAAAAGAAGTCTATGAGTATATATGGTAAGTTAGCCTTTGAAAAGACTTTGGCCAGAAATATGTTAAGTAGGTCAAATATGGACCACTGTCTGTCTGGCTGAAGAAACATCAGAAAGAGTCTATGAGTATTTATAGAAAGTTCAAGTTCAAAGACTCTTTGCCTGAAATATGTTAAGTAGGTCAAATATTGACCACTGTCTGGCTGATGAAACATCAGAAGGATTCAATGAGTATCTATAGAAAGATCAAGTTGAATGATTTTCTGGACAGAAATGTGTTCATAGTGTCACATATGGTCTAATTTATGGTTGAAGTAACATCAAAAGAAGTCTATGAGTATGCAAAGTAAGTTAGCCTTTGAAAAGACTTTGGCCAGAAATATGTTAAGTAGGTCAAATAAGGACCACTGTCTGGCTGATGAAACATCAGAAGGAGTCAATAAGTATGAATCGAAAGTTCAAGATTAAGCACTCTTTGTCCAGAAATGTGGTCATAAGGTCAAAAATGACAATCTATGGTTGAAGTAACATCAAAAGATGTTAGGTCAATCTATGGTTGAAGTAACATCAAAAGAAGTCTATGAGTATGCATGGTAAGTTAGCCTTTGAAAAGACTTTGGCCAGAAATATGTTAAGTAGGTCAAATAAGGACCACTGTCTGGCTGATGAAACATCAGAAGGAGTCAATGAGTATGAATAGAAAGATCAAGTTCAAGGATTGTCTGGCAAGCCTTGGATAATACTTTAGTAAGAAATTTCTTACTGCAAGAAATATGTTAACTAGGGTCAAATATGGACCATTGTCTGGTTGATGAAACATCAGAAGGAGTCTATGAGTATTTATAGAAAGTTCAAGTTCTAAGACTCTTTGGCCATAAATATGTTAAGTAGGTCAAATATGGACCACCCTCTGGCTGATGAAACATCAGAAGGAGTCTATAAGTATTTATAAAATGTTCAAGTTCAAGTTCAAACACACTTTGGCCTGAAATATGTTAAGTAGGTCAAATATGGACCACTCTCTAGCTGATGAAACATCAGAAGGAGTCTATGAGTATTTATAGAAAGTTCAAGATTAAGGACTCTTTGTCCAGAAATGTGGTCATAAGGTCAACTATGGTCTAATCTATGGTTGAAGTAACATCAAAAGAAGTCTATGAGTATGCATGGTAAGTTAGCCTTTGAAAAGACTTTGGCCAGACATATGTTAAGTAGGTCAAATATGGACCCACTGTCTGGCTGATGAAACATCAGAAGGAGTCTAAGAGTACTTATAGAAAGTTCAAGTTCAAGTTCAAAGACTCTTTGCCTGAAATATGTTAAGTAGGTCAAATATGGACCACTGTCTGGCTGAAGAAACATCAGAAAGAGTCTATGAGTATTTATAGAAAGTTCAAGTTCAAGTTCAAAGACTCTTTGCCTGAAATATGTTAAGTAGGTCAAATATTGACCACTGTCTGGCTGATGAAACATCAGAAGGATTCAATGAGTATGTATAGAAAGATCAAGTTGAATGATTTTCTGGACAGAAATGTGTTCATAGTGTCACATATGGTCTAATTTATGGTTGAAGAAACATCAAAAGAAGTCTATGAGTATGCAAAGCAAGTTAGCCTTTGAAAAGACTTTGGCCAGAAATATGTTAAGTAGGTCAAATAAGGACCACTGTCTGGCTGATGAAACATCAGAAGGAGTCAATGAGTATGAATAGAAAGATCAAGTTCAAGGATTGTCTGGCAAGCCTTGGATAATACTTTGGTAAGAAATTTCTTACTGCAAGAAATATGTTAAGTAGGGTCAAATATGGACCACTGTCTGGTTGATGAAACATCAGAAGGAGTCTATGAGTATTTATAGAAAGTTCAAGTTCTAAGACTCTTTGGCCAGAAATATGTTAAGTAGGTCAAATATGGACCATTCTCTGGCTGATGAAACATAAGAAGGAGTCTATAAGTATTTATAAAATGTTCAAGTTCAAGTTCAAACACACTTTGGCCTGAAATATGTTAAGTAGGTCAAATATGGACCACTGTCTGGCTGATGAAACATCAGAAAGAGTCTATGAGTATTTATAGAAAGTTCAAGATTAAGGACTCTTTGTCCAGAAATGTGGTCATAAGGTCAACTATGGTCTAATCTATGGTTGAAGTAACATCAAAAGAAGTCTATGAGTATGCATGGTAAGTTAGCCTTTGAAAAGACTTTGGCCAGAAATATGTTAAGTAGGTCAAATATTGACCACTGTCTGGCTGAAGAAACATCAGAAAGAGTCTATGAGTATTTATAGAAAGTTCAAGTTCAAGTTCAAAGACTCTTTGCCTGAAATATGTTAAGTAGGTCAAATATTGACCACTGTCTGGCTGATGAAAAATCAGAAGGATTCAATGAGTATCTATAGAAAGATCAAGTTGAATGATTTTCTGGACAGAAATGTGTTCATAGTGTCACATATGTGGTCATAAGGTCAACTATGGTCTAATCTATGGTTGAAGTAACATCAAAAGAAGTCTATGAGTATGCATGGTAAGTTAGCCTTTGAAAAGACTTTGGCCAGACATATGTTAAGTAGGTCAAATATGGACCCACTGTCTGGCTGATGAAACATCAGAAGGAGTCTAAGAGTACTTATAGAAAGTTCAAGTTCAAGTTCAAAGACTCTTTGGCCTGAAATATGATAAGTAGGTTAAATATGGACCACTGTCTGGCTGATGAAACATCAGAAGGAGTCAATAAGTATGAATCGAAAGTTCAAGATTAAGCACTCTTTGTCCAGAAATGTGGTCATAAGGTCAAAAATGGTCTAATCTATGGTTGAAGTAACATCAAAAGAAGTCTATGAGTATATATGGTAAGTTAGCCTTTGAAAAGACTTTGGCCAGAAATATGTTAAGTAGGTCAAATATGGACCACTGTCTGTCTGGCTGAAGAAACATCAGAAAGAGTCTATGAGTATTTATAGAAAGTTCAAGTTCAAAGACTCTTTGCCTGAAATATGTTAAGTAGGTCAAATATTGACCACTGTCTGGCTGATGAAACATCAGAAGGATTCAATGAGTATCTATAGAAAGATCAAGTTGAATGATTTTCTGGACAGAAATGTGTTCATAGTGTCACATATGGTCTAATTTATGGTTGAAGTAACATCAAAAGAAGTCTATGAGTATGCAAAGTAAGTTAGCCTTTGAAAAGACTTTGGCCAGAAATATGTTAAGTAGGTCAAATAAGGACCACTGTCTGGCTGATGAAACATCAGAAGGAGTCAATAAGTATGAATCGAAAGTTCAAGATTAAGCACTCTTTGTCCAGAAATGTGGTCATAAGGTCAAAAATGGTCTAATCTATGGTTGAAGTAACATCAAAAGAAGTCTATGAGTATGCATGGTAAGTTAGCCTTTGAAAAGACTTTGGCCAGAAATATGTTAAGTAGGTCAAATAAGGACCACTGTCTGGCTGATGAAACATCAGAAGGAGTCAATGAGTATGAATAGAAAGATCAAGTTCAAGGATTGTCTGGCAAGCCTTGGATAATACTTTAGTAAGAAATTTCTTACTGCAAGAAATATGTTAAGTAGGGTCAAATATGGACCATTGTCTGGTTGATGAAACATCAGAAGGAGTCTATGAGTATTTATAGAAAGTTCAAGTTCTAAGACTGTTTGGCCATAAATATGTTAAGTAGGTCAAATATGGACCACTCTCTGGCTGATGAAACATCAGAAGGAGTCTATAAGTATTTATAAAATGTTCAAGTTCAAGTTCAAACACACTTTGGCCTGAAATATGTTAAGTAGGTCAAATATGGACCACTCTCTAGCTGATGAAACATCAGAAGGAGTCTATGAGTATTTATAGAAAGTTCAAGATTAAGGACTCTTTGTCCAGAAATGTGGTCATAAGGTCAACTATGGTCTAATCTATGGTTGAAGTAACATCAAAAGAAGTCTATGAGTATGCATGGTAAGTTAGCCTTTGAAAAGACTTTGGCCAGACATATGTTAAGTAGGTCAAATATGGACCCACTGTCTGGCTGATGAAACATCAGAAGGAGTCTAAGAGTACTTATAGAAAGTTCAAGTTCAAGTTCAAAGACTCTTTGGCCTGAAATATGATAAGTAGGTTAAATATGGACCACTGTCTGGCTGATGAAACATCAGAAGGAGTCAATAAGTATGAATCGAAAGTTCAAGATTAAGCACTCTTTGTCCAGAAATGTGGTCATAAGGTCAAAAATGGTCTAATCTATGGTTGAAGTAACATCAAAAGAAGTCTATGAGTATGCATGGTAAGTTAGCCTTTGAAAAGACTTTGGCCAGAAATATGTTAAGTAGGTCAAATATGGCCACTGTCTGGCTGAAGAAACATCAGAAAGAGTCTATGAGTATTTATAGAAAGTTCAAGTTCAAGTTCAAAGACTCTTTGCCTGAAATATGTTAAGTAGGTCAAATATGGACCACTGTCTGGCTGAAGAAACATCAGAAAGAGTCTATGAGTATTTATAGAAAGTTCAAGTTCAAGTTCAAAGACTCTTTGCCTGAAATATGTTAAGTAGGTCAAATATTGACCACTGTCTGGCTGATGAAACATCAGAAGGATTCAATGAGTATCTATAGAAAGATCAAGTTGAATGATTTTCTGGACAGAAATGTGTTCATAGTGTGACATATGGTCTAATTTATGGTTGAAGAAACATCAAAAGAAGTCTATGAGTATGCAAAGCAAGTTAGCCTTTGAAAAGACTTTGGCCAGAAATATGTTAAGTAGGTCAAATAAGGACCACTGTCTGGCTGATGAAACATCAGAAGGAGTCAATGAGTATGAATAGAAAGATCAAGTTCAAGGATTGTCTGGCAAGCCTTGGATAATACTTTGGTAAGAAATTTCTTACTGCAAGAAATATGTTAAGTAGGGTCAAATATGGACCACTGTCTGGTTGATGAAACATCAGAAGGAGTCTATGAGTATTTATAGAAAGTTCAAGTTCTAAGACTCTTTGGCCAGAAATATGTTAAGTAGGTCAAATATGGACCATTCTCTGGCTGATGAAACATAAGAAGGAGTCTATAAGTATTTATAAAATGTTCAAGTTCAAGTTCAAACACACTTTGGCCTGAAATATGTTAAGTAGGTCAAATATGGACCACTGTCTGGCTGATGAAACATCAGAAAGAGTCTATGAGTATTTATAGAAAGTTCAAGATTAAGGACTCTTTGTCCAGAAATGTGGTCATAAGGTCAACTATGGTCTAATCTATGGTTGAAGTAACATCAAAAGAAGTCTATGAGTATGCATGGTAAGTTAGCCTTTGAAAAGACTTTGGCCAGAAATATGTTAAGTAGGTCAAATATTGACCACTGTCTGGCTGAAGAAACATCAGAAAGAGTCTATGAGTATTTATAGAAAGTTCAAGTTCAAGTTCAAAGACTCTTTGCCTGAAATATGTTAAGTAGGTCAAATATTGACCACTGTCTGGCTGATGAAACATCAGAAGGATTCAATGAGTATCTATAGAAAGATCAAGTTGAATGATTTTCTGGACAGAAATGTGTTCATAGTGTCACATATGGTCTAATTTATGGTTGAAGAAACATCAAAAGAAGTCTATGAGTATGCAAAGCAAGTTAGCCTTTGAAAAGACTTTGGCCAGAAATATGTTAAGTAGGTCAAATAAGGACCACTGTCTGGCTGATGAAACATCAGAAGGAGTCAATGAGTATGAATAGAAAGATCAAGTTCAAGGATTGTCTGGCAAGCCTTGGATAATACTTTGGTAAGAAATTTCTTACTGCAAGAAATATGTTAAGTAGGGTCAAATATGGACCACTGTCTGGTTGATGAAACATCAGAAGGAGTCTATGAGTATTTATAGAAAGTTCAAGTTCTAAGACTCTTTGGCCAGAAATATGTTAAGTAGGTCAAATATGGACCATTCTCTGGCTGATGAAACATAAGAAGGAGTCTATAAGTATTTATAAAATGTTCAAGTTCAAGTTCAAACACACTTTGGCCTGAAATATGTTAAGTAGGTCAAATATGGACCACTGTCTGGCTGATGAAACATCAGAAAGAGTCTATGAGTATTTATAGAAAGTTCAAGATTAAGAACTCTTTGTCCAGAAATGTGGTCATAAGGTCAACTATGGTCTAATCTATGGTTGAAGTAACATCAAAAGAAGTCTATGAGTATGCATGGTAAGTTAGCCTTTGAAAAGACTTTGGCCAGAAATATGTTAAGTAGGTCAAATATTGACCACTGTCTGGCTGAAGAAACATCAGAAAGAGTCTATGAGTATTTATAGAAAGTTCAAGTTCAAGTTCAAAGACTCTTTGCCTGAAATATGTTAAGTAGGTCAAATATTGACCACTGTCTGGCTGATGAAACATCAGAAGGATTCAATGAGTATCTATAGAAAGATCAAGTTGAATGATTTTCTGGACAGAAATGTGTTCATAGTGTCACATATGGTCTAATTTATGGTTGAAGAAACATCAAAAGAAGTCTATGAGTATGCAAAGCAAGTTAGCCTTTGAAAAGACTTTGGCCAGAAATATGTTAAGTAGGTCAAATAAGGACCACTGTCTGGCTGATGAAACATCAGAAAGAGTCAATGAGTATGAATAGAAAGATCAAGTTCAAGGATTGTCTGGCAAGCCTTGGATAATACTTTGGTAAGAAATTTCTTACTGCAAGAAATATGTTAAGTAGGGTCAAATATGGACCACTGTCTGGCTGATGAAACATCGGAAGGAGTCTAAGAGTACTTATAGACAGTTCAAGTTCAAGTTCAAAGACTCTTTGGCCTGAAATATGATAAGTAGGTTAAATATGGACCACTGTCTGGCTGATGAAACATCAGGAGTCAATAAGTATAAATCGAAAGTTCAAGATTAAGGACTCTTTGTCCAGAAATGTGGTCATAAGGTCAAAAATGGTCTAATCTATGGTTGAAGTAACATCAAAAGAAGTCTATGAGTATGCATGGTAAGTTAGCCTTTGAAAAGACTTTGGCCAGAAATATGTTAAGTAGGTCAAATATGGACCACTGTCTGGCTGAAGAAACATCAGAAAGAGTCTATGAGTATTTATAGAAAGTTCAAGTTCAAGTTCAAAGACTCTTTGCCTGAAATATGTTAAGTAGGTCAAATATTGACCACTGTCTGGCTGATGAAACATCAGAAGGATTCAATGAGTATGTATAGAAAGATCAAGTTGAATGATTTTCTGGACAGAAATGTGTTCATAGTGTCACATATGGTCTAATTTATGGTTGAAGTAACATCAAAAGAAGTCTATGAGTATGCATGGTAAGTTAGCCTTTGAAAAGACTTTGGCCAGAAATATGTTAAGTAGGTCAAATATGGACCACTGTCTGGCTGATGAAACATGAGAAGGAGTCTATGAGTATTTATAGAAAGTTCAAGATTAAGGACTCTTTGTCCAGAAATGTGGTCATAAGGTCAAAAATGGTCTAATCTATGGTTGAAGTAACATCAAAAGAAGTCTATGAGTATGCATGGTAAGTTAGCCTTTGAAAAGACTTTGGCCAGACATATGTTAAGTAGGTCAAATATGGACCCACTGTCTGGCTGATGAAACATCAGAAGGAGTCTAAGAGTACTTATAGAAAGTTCAAGTTCAAGTTCAAAGACTCTTTGGCCTGAAATATGATAAGTAGGTTAAATATGGACCACTGTCTTGCTGATGAAACATCAGAAGGAGTCAATACGTATTAATCGAAAGTTCAAGATTGAGCAGTCTTTGTCCAGAAATGTGGTCATAAGGTCAAAAATGGTCTAATCTATGGTTGAAGTAACATCAAAAGAAGTCTATGAGTATGCATGGTAAGTTAGCCTTTGAAAAGACTTTGGCCAGAAATATGTTAAGAAGGTCAAATATGGACCACTGTATGGCTGAAGAAACATCAGAAAGAGTCTATGAGTATTTATAGAAAGTTCAAGTTCAAAGACTCTTTGCCTGAAATATGTTAAGTAGGTCAAATATTGACCACTGTCTGGCTGATGAAACATCAGAAGGATTCAATGAGTATCTATAGAAAGATCAAGTTGAATGATTTTCTGGACAGAAATGTGTTCATAGTGTCACATATGGTCTAATTTATGGTTGAAGTAACATCAAAAGAAGTCTATGAGTATGCAAAGTAAGTTAGCCTTTGAAAAGACTTTGGCCAGAAATATGTTAAGTAGGTCAAATAAGGACCACTGTCTGGCTGATGAAACATCAGAAGGAGTCAATGAGTATTAATCGAAAGTTCAAGATTGAGCACTCTTTGTCCAGAAATGTGGTCATAAGGTCAAAAATGGTCTAATCTATGGTTGAAGTAACATCAAAAGAAGTCTATGAGTATGCATGGTAAGTTAGCCTTTGAAAAGACTTTGGCCAGAAATATGTTAAGTAGGTCAAATATGGACCACTGTCTGTCTGGCTGAAGAAACATCAGAAAGAGTCTATGAGTATTTATAGAAAGTTCAAGTTCAAAGACTCTTTGCCTGAAATATGTTAAGTAGGTCAAATATTGACCACTGTCTGGCTGATGAAACATCAGAAGGATTCAATGAGTATCTATAGAAAGATCAAGTTGAATGATTTTCTGGACAGAAATGTGTTCATAGTGTCACATATGGTCTAATTTATGGTTGAAGTAACATCAAAAGAAGTCTATGAGTATGCAAAGTAAGTTAGCCTTTGAAAAGACTTTGGCCAGAAATATGTTAAGTAGGTCAAATAAGGACCACTGTCTGGCTGATGAAACATCAGAAGGAGTCAATGAGTATTAATCGAAAGTTCAAGATTGAGCACTCTTTGTCCAGAAATGTGGTCATAAGGTCAAAAATGGTCTAATCTATGGTTGAAGTAACATCAAAAGAAGTCTATGAGTATGCATGGTAAGTTAGCCTTTGAAAAGACTTTGGCCAGAAATATGTTAAGTAGGTCAAATATGGACCACTGTCTGGCTGAAGAAACATCAGAAAGAGTCTATGAGTATTTATAGAAAGTTCAAGTTCAAAGACTCTTTGCCTGAAATATGTAAAGTAGGTCAAATATTGACCACTGTCTGGCTGATGAAACATCAGAAGGATTCAATGAGTATCTATAGAAAGATCAAGTTGAATGATTTTCTGGACAGAAATGTGTTCATAGTGTCACATATGGTCTAATTTATGGTTGAAGTAACATCAAAAGAAGTCTATGAGTATGCAAAGTAAGTTAGCCTTTGAAAAGACTTTGGCCAGAAATATGTTAAGTAGGTCAAATAAGGACCACTGTCTGGCTGATGAAACATCAGAAGGAGTCAATGAGTATGAATAGAAAGATCAAGTTCAAGGATTTCTGGCAAGCCTTGGATAATACTTTAGTAAGAAATTTCTTACTGCAAGAAATATGTTAAGTAGGGTCAAATATGGACCATTGTCTGGTTGATGAAACATCAGAAGGAGTCTATGAGTATTTATAGAAAGTTCAAGTTCTAAGACTCTTTGGCCAGAAATATGTTAAGTAGGTCAAATATGGACCACTCTCTGGCTGATGAAACATCAGAAGGAGTCTATAAGTATTTATAAAATGTTCAAGTTCAAGTTCAAACACACTTTGGCCTGAAATATGTTAAGTAGGTCAAATATGGACCACTGTCTGGCTGATGAAACATCAGAAGGAGTCTATGAGTATTTATAGAAAGTTCAAGATTAAGGACTCTTTGTCCAGAAATGTGGTCATAAGGTCAAAAATGGTCTAATCTATGGTTGAAGTAACATCAAAAGAAGTCTATGAGTATGCATGGTAAGTTAGCCTTTGAAAAGACTTTGGCCAGACATATGTTAAGTAGGTCAAATATGGACCCACTGTCTGGCTGATGAAACATCAGAAGGAGTCTAAGAGTACTTATAGAAAGTTCAAGTTCAAGTTCAAAGACTCTTTGGCCTGAAATATGATAAGTAGGTTAAATATGGACCACTGTCTGGCTGATGAAACATCAGAAGGAGTCAATAAGTATGAATCGAAAGTTCAAGATTAAGCACTCTTTGTCCAGAAATGTGGTCATAAGGTCAAAAATGGTCTAATCTATGGTTGAAGTAACATCAAAAGAAGTCTATGAGTATGCATGGTAAGTTAGCCTTTGAAAAGACTTTGGCCAGAAATATGTTAAGTAGGTCAAATATGGACCACTGTCTGGCTGAAGAAACATCAGAAAGAGTCTATGAGTATTTATAAAATGTTCAAGTTCAAGTTCAAACACACTTTGGCCTGAAATATGTTAAGTAGGTCAAATATGGACCACTGTCTGGCTGATGAAACATCAGAAGGAGTCTATGAGTATTTATAGAAAGTTCAAGATTAAGGACTCTTTGTCCAGAAATGTGGTCATAAGGTCAACTATGGTCTAATCTATGGTTGAAGTAACATCAAAAGAAGTCTATGAGTATGCATGGTAAGTTAGCCTTTGAAAAGACTTTGGCCAGAAATATGTTAAGTAGGTCAAATATGGACCACTGTCTGGCTGAAGAAACATCAGAAAGAGTCTATGAGTATTTATAGAAAGTTCTAGTTCAAGTTCAAAGACTCTTTGCCTGAAATATGTTAAGTAGGTCAAATATTGACCACTGTCTGGCTGATGAAACATCAGAAGGATTCAATGAGTATCTATAGAAAGATCAAGTTGAATGATTTTCTGGACAGAAATGTGTTCATAGTGTCACATATGGTCTAATTTATGGTTGAATTAAAAATCAAAAGAAGTCTATGAGTATGCAAAGCAAGTTAGCCTTTGAAAAGACTTTGGCCAGAAATATGTTAAGTAGGTCAAATAAGGACCACTGTCTGGCTGATGAAACATCAGAAGGAGTCAATGAGTATTAATCGAAAGTTCAAGATTGAGCACTCTTTGTCCAGAAATGTGGTCATAAGGTCAAAAATGGTCTAATCTATGGTTGAAGTAACATCAAAAGAAGTCTATGAGTATGCATGGTAAGTTAGCCTTTGAAAAGACTTTGGCCAGAAATATGTTAAGTAGGTCAAATATGGACCACTGTCTGGCTGAAGAAACATCAGAAAGAGTGTATGAGTATTTATAGAAAGTTCAAGTTCAAAGACTCTTTGCCTGAAATATGTAAAGTAGGTCAAATATTGACCACTGTCTGGCTGATGAAACATCAGAAGGATTCAATGAGTATCTATAGAAAGATCAAGTTGAATGATTTTCTGGACAGAAATGTGTTCATAGTGTCACATATGGTCTAATTTATGGTTGAAGTAACATCAAAAGAAGTCTATGAGTATGCAAAGTAAGTTAGCCTTTGAAAAGACTTTGGCCAGAAATATGTTAAGTAGGTCAAATAAGGACCACTGTCTGGCTGATGAAACATCAGAAGGAGTCAATGAGTATTAATCGAAAGTTCAAGATTGAGCACTCTTTGTCCAGAAATGTGGTCATAAGGTCAAAAATGGTCTAATCTATGGTTGAAGTAACATCAAAAGAAGTCTATGAGTATGCATGGTAAGTTAGCCTTTGAAAAGACTTTGGCCAGAAATATGTTAAGTAGGTCAAATATGGACCACTGTCTGGCTGAAGAAACATCAGAAAGAGTCTATGAGTTTTTATAGAAAGTTCAAGTTCAAAGACTCTTTGCCTGAAATATGTAAAGTAGGTCAAATATTGACCACTGTCTGGCTGATGAAACATCAGAAGGATTCAATGAGTATCTATAGAAAGATCAAGTTGAATGATTTTCTGGACAGAAATGTGTTCATAGTGTCACATATGGTCTAATTTATGGTTGAAGAAACATCAAAAGAAGTCTATGAGTATGCAAAGCAAGTTAGCCTTTGAAAAGACTTTGGCCAGAAATATGTTAAGTAGGTCAAATAAGGACCACTGTCTGGCTGATGAAACATCAGAAGGAGTCAATGAGTATGAATAGAAAGATCAAGTTCAAGGATTGTCTGGCAAGTCTTGGATAATACTTTGGTAAGAAATTTCTTACTGCAAGAAATATGTTAAGTAGGGTCAAATATGAACCACTGTCTGGTTGATGAAACATCAGAAGGAGTCTATGAGTATTTATAGAAAGTTCAAGTTCTAAGACTCTTTGGCCATAAATATGTTAAGTAGGTCAAATATGGACCACTCTCTGGCTGATGAAACATCAGAAGGAGTCTATAAGTATTTATAAAATGTTCAAGTTCAAGTTCAAACACACTTTGGCCTGAAATATGTTAAGTAGGACAAATATGGACCACTCTCTGGCTGATGAAACATCAGAAGGAGTCTATGAGTATTTATAGAAAGTTCAAGATTAAGGACTCTTTGTCCAGAAATGTGGTCATAAGGTCAACTATGGTCTAATCTATGGTTGAAGTAACATCAAAAGAAGTCTATGAGTATGCATGGTAAGTTAGCCTTTGAAAAGACTTTGGCCAGACATATGTTAAGTAGGTCAAATATGGACCCACTGTCTGGCTGATGAAACATCAGAAGGAGTCTAAGAGTACTTATAGAAAGTTCAAGTTCAAGTTCAAAGACTCTTTGGCCTGAAATATGATAAGTAGGTTAAATATGGACCACTGTCTGGCTGATGAAACATCAGAAGGAGTCAATAAGTATGAATCGAAAGTTCAAGATTAAGCACTCTTTGTCCAGAAATGTGGTCATAAGGTCAAAAATGGTCTAATCTATGGTTGAAGTAACATCAAAAGAAGTCTATGAGTATGCATGGTAAGTTAGCCTTTGAAAAGACTTTGGCCAGAAATATGTTAAGTAGGTCAAATATGGACCACTGTCTGTCTGAAGAAACATCAGAAAGAGTCTATGAGTATTTATAGAAAGTTCAAGTTCAAGTTCAAAGACTCTTTGCCTGAAATATGTTAAGTAGGTCAAATATTGACCACTGTCTGGCTCATGAAACATCAGAAGGATTCAATGAGTATCTATAGAAAGATCAAGTTGAATGATTTTCTGGACAGAAATGTGTTCATAGTGTCACATATGGTCTAATTTATGGTTGAAGAAACATCAAAAGAAGTCTATGAGTATGCAAAGCAAGTTAGCCTTTGAAAAGACTTTGGCCAGAAATATGTTAAGTAGGTCAAATAAGGACCACTGTCTGGCTGATGAAACATCAGAAGGAGTCAATGAGTATTAATCGAAAGTTCAAGATTGAGCACTCTTTGTCCAGAAATGTGGTCATAAGGTCAAAAATGGTCTAATCTATGGTTGAAGTAACATCAAAAGAAGTCTATGAGTATGCATGGTAAGTTAGCCTTTGAAAAGACTTTGGCCAGAAATATGTTAAGTAGGTCAAATATGGACCACTGTCTGTCTGGCTGAAGAAACATCAGAAAGAGTCTATGAGTATTTATAGAAAGTTCAAGTTCAAAGACTCTTTGCCTGAAATATGTTAAGTAGGTCAAATATTGACCACTGTCTGGCTGATGAAACATCAGAAGGATTCAATGAGTATCTATAGAAAGATCAAGTTGAATGATTTTCTGGACAGAAATGTGTTCATAGTGTCACATATGGTCTAATTTATGGTTGAAGTAACATCAAAAGAAGTCTATGAGTATGCAAAGTAAGTTAGCCTTTGAAAAGACTTTGGCCAGAAATATGTTAAGTAGGTCAAATAAGGACCACTGTCTGGCTGATGAAACATCAGAAGGAGTCAATGAGTATTAATCGAAAGTTCAAGATTGAGCACTCTTTGTCCAGAAATGTGGTCATAAGGTCAAAAATGGTCTAATCTATGGTTGAAGTAACATCAAAAGAAGTCTATGAGTATGCATGGTAAGTTAGCCTTTGAAAAGACTTTGGCCAGAAATATGTTAAGTAGGTCAAATATGGACCACTGTCTGGCTGAAGAAACATCAGAAAGAGTCTATGAGTATTTATAGAAAGTTCAAGTTCAAAGACTCTTTGCCTGAAATATGTAAAGTAGGTCAAATATTGACCACTGTCTGGCTGATGAAACATCAGAAGGATTCAATGAGTATCTATAGAAAGATCAAGTTGAATGATTTTCTGGACAGAAATGTGTTCATAGTGTCACATATGGTCTAATTTATGGTTGAAGTAACATCAAAAGAAGTCTATGAGTATGCAAAGTAAGTTAGCCTTTGAAAAGACTTTGGCCAGAAATATGTTAAGTAGGTCAAATAAGGACCACTGTCTGGCTGATGAAACATCAGAAGGAGTCAATGAGTATGAATAGAAAGATCAAGTTCAAGGATTTCTGGCAAGCCTTGGATAATACTTTAGTAAGAAATTTCTTACTGCAAGAAATATGTTAAGTAGGGTCAAATATGGACCATTGTCTGGTTGATGAAACATCAGAAGGAGTCTATGAGTATTTATAGAAAGTTCAAGTTCTAAGACTCTTTGGCCAGAAATATGTTAAGTAGGTCAAATATGGACCACTCTCTGGCTGATGAAACATCAGAAGGAGTCTATAAGTATTTATAAAATGTTCAAGTTCAAGTTCAAACACACTTTGGCCTGAAATATGTTAAGTAGGTCAAATATGGACCACTGTCTGGCTGATGAAACATCAGAAGGAGTCTATGAGTATTTATAGAAAGTTCAAGATTAAGGACTCTTTGTCCAGAAATGTGGTCATAAGGTCAAAAATGGTCTAATCTATGGTTGAAGTAACATCAAAAGAAGTCTATGAGTATGCATGGTAAGTTAGCCTTTGAAAAGACTTTGGCCAGACATATGTTAAGTAGGTCAAATATGGACCCACTGTCTGGCTGATGAAACATCAGAAGGAGTCTAAGAGTACTTATAGAAAGTTCAAGTTCAAGTTCAAAGACTCTTTGGCCTGAAATATGATAAGTAGGTTAAATATGGACCACTGTCTGGCTGATGAAACATCAGAAGGAGTCAATAAGTATGAATCGAAAGTTCAAGATTAAGCACTCTTTGTCCAGAAATGTGGTCATAAGGTCAAAAATGGTCTAATCTATGGTTGAAGTAACATCAAAAGAAGTCTATGAGTATGCATGGTAAGTTAGCCTTTGAAAAGACTTTGGCCAGAAATATGTTAAGTAGGTCAAATATGGACCACTGTCTGGCTGAAGAAACATCAGAAAGAGTCTATGAGTATTTATAAAATGTTCAAGTTCAAGTTCAAACACACTTTGGCCTGAAATATGTTAAGTAGGTCAAATATGGACCACTGTCTGGCTGATGAAACATCAGAAGGAGTCTATGAGTATTTATAGAAAGTTCAAGATTAAGGACTCTTTGTCCAGAAATGTGGTCATAAGGTCAACTATGGTCTAATCTATGGTTGAAGTAACATCAAAAGAAGTCTATGAGTATGCATGGTAAGTTAGCCTTTGAAAAGACTTTGGCCAGAAATATGTTAAGTAGGTCAAATATGGACCACTGTCTGGCTGAAGAAACATCAGAAAGAGTCTATGAGTATTTATAGAAAGTTCTAGTTCAAGTTCAAAGACTCTTTGCCTGAAATATGTTAAGTAGGTCAAATATTGACCACTGTCTGGCTGATGAAACATCAGAAGGATTCAATGAGTATCTATAGAAAGATCAAGTTGAATGATTTTCTGGACAGAAATGTGTTCATAGTGTCACATATGGTCTAATTTATGGTTGAATTAAAAATCAAAAGAAGTCTATGAGTATGCAAAGCAAGTTAGCCTTTGAAAAGACTTTGGCCAGAAATATGTTAAGTAGGTCAAATAAGGACCACTGTCTGGCTGATGAAACATCAGAAGGAGTCAATGAGTATTAATCGAAAGTTCAAGATTGAGCACTCTTTGCCCAGAAATGTGGTCATAAGGTCAAAAATGGTCTAATCTATGGTTGAAGTAACATCAAAAGAAGTCTATGAGTATGCATGGTAAGTTAGCCTTTGAAAAGACTTTGGCCAGAAATATGTTAAGTAGGTCAAATATGGACCACTGTCTGGCTGAAGAAACATCAGAAAGAGTGTATGAGTATTTATAGAAAGTTCAAGTTCAAAGACTCTTTGCCTGAAATATGTAAAGTAGGTCAAATATTGACCACTGTCTGGCTGATGAAACATCAGAAGGATTCAATGAGTATCTATAGAAAGATCAAGTTGAATGATTTTCTGGACAGAAATGTGTTCATAGTGTCACATATGGTCTAATTTATGGTTGAAGTAACATCAAAAGAAGTCTATGAGTATGCAAAGTAAGTTAGCCTTTGAAAAGACTTTGGCCAGAAATATGTTAAGTAGGTCAAATAAGGACCACTGTCTGGCTGATGAAACATCAGAAGGAGTCAATGAGTATTAATCGAAAGTTCAAGATTGAGCACTCTTTGTCCAGAAATGTGGTCATAAGGTCAAAAATGGTCTAATCTATGGTTGAAGTAACATCAAAAGAAGTCTATGAGTATGCATGGTAAGTTAGCCTTTGAAAAGACTTTGGCCAGAAATATGTTAAGTAGGTCAAATATGGACCACTGTCTGGCTGAAGAAACATCAGAAAGAGTCTATGAGTTTTTATAGAAAGTTCAAGTTCAAAGACTCTTTGCCTGAAATATGTAAAGTAGGTCAAATATTGACCACTGTCTGGCTGATGAAACATCAGAAGGATTCAATGAGTATCTATAGAAAGATCAAGTTGAATGATTTTCTGGACAGAAATGTGTTCATAGTGTCACATATGGTCTAATTTATGGTTGAAGAAACATCAAAAGAAGTCTATGAGTATGCAAAGCAAGTTAGCCTTTGAAAAGACTTTGGCCAGAAATATGTTAAGTAGGTCAAATAAGGACCACTGTCTGGCTGATGAAACATCAGAAGGAGTCAATGAGTATGAATAGAAAGATCAAGTTCAAGGATTGTCTGGCAAGTCTTGGATAATACTTTGGTAAGAAATTTCTTACTGCAAGAAATATGTTAAGTAGGGTCAAATATGAACCACTGTCTGGTTGATGAAACATCAGAAGGAGTCTATGAGTATTTATAGAAAGTTCAAGTTCTAAGACTCTTTGGCCATAAATATGTTAAGTAGGTCAAATATGGACCACTCTCTGGCTGATGAAACATCAGAAGGAGTCTATAAGTATTTATAAAATGTTCAAGTTCAAGTTCAAACACACTTTGGCCTGAAATATGTTAAGTAGGACAAATATGGACCACTCTCTGGCTGATGAAACATCAGAAGGAGTCTATGAGTATTTATAGAAAGTTCAAGATTAAGGACTCTTTGTCCAGAAATGTGGTCATAAGGTCAACTATGGTCTAATCTATGGTTGAAGTAACATCAAAAGAAGTCTATGAGTATGCATGGTAAGTTAGCCTTTGAAAAGACTTTGGCCAGACATATGTTAAGTAGGTCAAATATGGACCCACTGTCTGGCTGATGAAACATCAGAAGGAGTCTAAGAGTACTTATAGAAAGTTCAAGTTCAAGTTCAAAGACTCTTTGGCCTGAAATATGATAAGTAGGTTAAATATGGACCACTGTCTGGCTGATGAAACATCAGAAGGAGTCAATAAGTATGAATCGAAAGTTCAAGATTAAGCACTCTTTGTCCAGAAATGTGGTCATAAGGTCAAAAATGGTCTAATCTATGGTTGAAGTAACATCAAAAGAAGTCTATGAGTATGCATGGTAAGTTAGCCTTTGAAAAGACTTTGGCCAGAAATATGTTAAGTAGGTCAAATATGGACCACTGTCTGGCTGAAGAAACATCAGAAAGAGTCTATGAGTATTTATAGAAAGTTCAAGTTCAAAGACTCTTTGCCTGAAATATGTTAAGTAGGTCAAATATTGACCACTGTCTGGCTCATGAAACATCAGAAGGATTCAATGAGTATCTATAGAAAGATCAAGTTGAATGATTTTCTGGACAGAAATGTGTTCATAGTGTCACATATGGTCTAATTTATGGTTGAAGAAACATCAAAAGAAGTCTATGAGTATGCAAAGCAAGTTAGCCTTTGAAAAGACTTTGGCCAGACATATGTTAAGTAGGTCAAATATGGACCCACTGTCTGGCTGATGAAACATCAGAAGGAGTCTAAGAGTACTTATAGAAAGTTCAAGTTCAAGTTCAAAGACTCTTTGGCCTGAAATATGATAAGTAGGTTAAATATGGACCACTGTCTGGCTGATGAAACATCAGAAGGAGTCAATAAGTATGAATCGAAAGTTCAAGATTAAGCACTCTTTGTCCAGAAATGTGGTCATAAGGTCAAAAATGGCCTAATCTATGGTTGAAGTAACATCAAAAGAAGTCTATGAGTATGCATGGTAAGTTAGCCTTTGAAAAGACTTTGGCCAGAAATATGTTAAGTAGGTCAAATATGTGTCAGGGTCTTGCTCTGGCAGCTTTGTCTGTGTTGTCTTTGTTTCATGTCTCTATGTTTGTGTTGTGCTTGAACATATGTTTGTGTTTGCCATGTGCTCCTCTGTTCCTGCCTCCTTGTTTCTCTGTACCACGCCCTCTTGTCTAGTTGAGTCCTCGTTTGTCTGAGTGTTGTCACCTGTTCCTCATGTTCTCTGCTCTCTTGTTTCAGTCCTCGTTTACGTGAGTATTCACCTGTTCCTTGTCTAAGTGTTCTCACCTGTTACTCTTGTTAACTCCCTTTATGTGTGTGCTCTTTCCCTCATGTGTTGCCAGTTCGTTGAATGTTGTGCAACTGTTTACATCTGTGCTACTTAGCTAGTTTCTTGTTACCTAAGTCTATTGTGTTTTATTTGTAGAAGTTTGTTAGTGCTTAAGTTCTGCCATTGGTCCTGTCTGTCTTGTCTCCTGAGTCTCTAGTTCCAGTCCTGCAAGCAGAGCGTCCCTGGCTGCTTGCACTCTGTGCTTCGGTGCAAGCCTGGTGCTTAGCCTGAGATCCCTGAGTGCCTTGCTGTTGTCCTTGGAGGTTCCTGTCTGGCTATTGCTAGTACTCTCAGGTCTCTTTCTGCTCTGCAAACACTACTCTCCAGCCTACAGTCTTCTTGTGCTAGCTACAGCTGCTGCTCTGCAAGTTTTGCTGCAACGGCTGTCTTTGTGTCTCATCCCTGCCTTTTGTCTGGACTGTTCACCTCTCCCATCACATCTTGTCTACTGTTTGTCAATAAACCTGTTAACACTCGTTCTGCATTTGAGTCCTCCTTCATAGACCCGTGACAATATGGACCACTGTCTGGCTGAAGAAACATCAGAAGGAGTCTATGAGTATTTATAGAAAGTTCAAGTTCAAAGACTCTTTGCCTGAAATATGTAAAGTAGGTCAAATATTCACCACTGTCTGGCTGATGAAACATCAGAAGGATTCAATGAGTATCTATAGAAAGATCAAGTTGAATGATTTTCTGGACAGAAATGTGTTCATAGTGTCACATATGGTCTAATTTTTGGTTGAAGAAACATCAAAAGGAGTCTATGAGTATGCAAAGCAAGTTAGCCTTTGAAAAGACTTTGGCCAGAAAAATGTTAAGTAGGTCAAATAAGGACCACTGTCTGGCTGATGAAACATCAGAAGGAGTCAATGAGTATGAATAGAAAGATCAAGTTCAAGGATTGTCTGGCAAGCCTTGGATAATACTTTAGTAAGAAATTTCTTACTGCAAGAAATATGTTAAGTAGGGTCAAATATGGACCATTGTCTGGTTGATGAAACATCAGAAGGAGTCTATGAGTATTTATAGAAAGTTCAAGTTCTAAGACTCTTTGGCCATAAATATGTTAAGTAGGTCAAATATGGACCACTCTCTGGCTGATGAAACATCAGAAGGAGTCTATAAGTATTTATAAAATGTTCAAGTTCAAGTTCAAACACACTTTGGCCTGAAATATGTTAAGTAGGTCAAATATGGACCACTCTCTAGCTGATGAAACATCAGAAGGAGTCTATGAGTATTTATAGAAAGTTCAAGATTAAGGACTCTTTGTCCAGAAATGTGGTCATAAGGTCAACTATGGTCTAATCTATGGTTGAAGTAACATCAAAAGAAGTCTATGAGTATGCATGGTAAGTTAGCCTTTGAAAAGACTTTGGCCAGACATATGTTAATTAGGTCAAATATGGACCCACTGTCTGGCTGATGAAACATCAGAAGGAGTCTAAGAGTACTTATAGAAAGTTCAAGTTCAAGTTCAAAGACTCTTTGGCCTGAAATATGATAAGTAGGTTAAATATGGACCACTGTCTGGCTGATGAAACATCAGAAGGAGTCAATAAGTATGAATCGAAAGTTCAAGATTAAGCACTCTTTGTCCAGAAATGTGGTCATAAGGTCAAAAATGGTCTAATCTATGGTTGAAGTAACATCAAAAGAAGTCTATGAGTATGCATGGTAAGTTAGCCTTTGAAAAGACTTTGGCCAGAAATATGTTAAGTAGGTCAAATATGGCCACTGTCTGGCTGAAGAAACATCAGAAAGAGTCTATGAGTATTTATAAAAAGTTCAAGTTCAAGTTCAAAGACTCTTTGCCTGAAATATGTTAAGTAGGTCAAATATTGACCACTGTCTGGCTGATGAAACATCAGAAGGATTCAATGAGTATCTATAGAAAGATCAAGTTGAATGATTTTCTGGACAGAAATGTGTTCATAGTGTCACATATGGTCTAATTTATGGTTGAAGAAACATCAAAAGAAGTCTATGAGTATGCAAAGCAAGTTAGCCTTTGAAAAGACTTTGGCCAGAAATATGTTAAGTAGGTCAAATAAGGACCACTGTCTGGCTGATGAAACATCAGAAGGAGTCAATGAGTATGAATAGAAAGATCAAGTTCAAGGATTGTCTGGCAAGCCTTGGATAATACTTTGGTAAGAAATTTCTTACTGCAAGAAATATGTTAAGTAGGGTCAAATATGGACCACTGTCTGGTTGATGAAACATCAGAAGGAGTCTATGAGTATTTATAGAAAGTTCAAGTTCTAAGACTCTTTGGCCAGAAATATGTTAAGTAGGTCAAATATGGACCATTCTCTGGCCGATGAAACATAAGAAGGAGTCTATAAGTATTTATAAAATGTTCAAGTTCAAGTTCAAACACACTTTGGCCTGAAATATGTTAAGTAGGTCAAATATGGACCACTGTCTGGCTGATGAAACATCAGAAGGAGTCTATGAGTATTTATAGAAAGTTCAAGATTAAGGACTCTTTGTCCAGAAATGTGGTCATAAGGTCAACTATGGTCTAATCTATGGTTGAAGTAACATCAAATGAAGTCTATGAGTATGCATGGTAAGTTAACCTTTGAAAAGACTTTGGCCAGACATATGTTAAGTAGGTCAAATATGGACCCACTGTCTGGCTGATGAAACATCAGAAGGAGTCTAAGAGTACTTATAGAAAGTTCAAGTTCAAGTTCAAAGACTCTTTGGCCTGAAATATGATAAGTAGGTTAAATATGGACCACTGTCTGGCTGATAAAACAGCAGAAGGAGTCAATAAGTATGAATCGAAAGTTCAAGATTAAGCACTCTTTGTCCAGAAATGTGGTCATAAGGTCAAAAATGGTCTAATCTATGGTTGAAGTAACATCAAAAGAAGTCTATGAGTATGCATGGTAAGTTAGCCTTTGAAAAGACTTTGGCCAGAAATATGTTAAGTAGGTCAAATATTGACCACTGTCTGGCTGAAGAAACATCAGAAAGAGTCTATGAGTATTTATAGAAAGTTCAAGTTCAAGTTCAAAGACTCTTTGCCTGAAATATGTTAAGTAGGTCAATTATTGACCACTGTCTGGCTGATGAAAAATCAGAAGGATTCAATGAGTATCTATAGAAAGATCAAGTTGAATGATTTTCTGGACAGAAATGTGTTCATAGTGTCACATATGTGGTCATAAGGTCAACTATGGTCTAATCTATGGTTGAAGTAACATCAAAAGAAGTCTATGAGTATGCATGGTAAGTTAGCCTTTGAAAAGACTTTGGCCAGACATATGTTAAGTAGGTCAAATATGGACCCACTGTCTGGCTGATGAAACATCAGAAGGAGTCTAAGAGTACTTATAGAAAGTTCAAGTTCAAGTTCAAAGACTCTTTGGCCTGAAATATGATAAGTAGGTTAAATATGGACCACTGTCTGGCTGATGAAACATCAGAAGGAGTCAATGAGTATGAATCGAAAGTTCAAGATTAAGCACTCTTTGTCCAGAAATGTGGTCATAAGGTCAAAAATGGTCTAATCTATGGTTGAAGTAACATCAAAAGAAGTCTATGAGTATATATGGTAAGTTAGCCTTTGAAAAGACTTTGGCCAGAAATATGTTAAGTAGGTCAAATATGGACCACTGTCTGTCTGGCTGAAGAAACATCAGAAAGAGTCTATGAGTATTTATAGAAAGTTCAAGTTCAAAGACTCTTTGCCTGAAATATGTTAAGTAGGTCAAATATTGACCACTGTCTGGCTGATGAAACATCAGAAGGATTCAATGAGTATCTATAGAAAGATCAAGTTGAATGATTTTCTGGACAGAAATGTGTTCATAGTGTCACATATGGTCTAATTTATGGTTGAAGTAACATCAAAAGAAGTCTATGAGTATGCAAAGTAAGTTAGCCTTTGAAAAGACTTTGGCCAGAAATATGTTAAGTAGGTCAAATAAGGACCACTGTCTGGCTGATGAAACATCAGAAGGAGTCAATAAGTATGAATCGAAAGTTCAAGATTAAGCACTCTTTGTCCAGAAATGTGGTCATAAGGTCAAAAATGGTCTAATCTATGGTTGAAGTAACATCAAAAGAAGTCTATGAGTATGCATGGTAAGTTAGCCTTTGAAAAGACTTTGGCCAGAAATATGTTAAGTAGGTCAAATAAGGACCACTGTCTGGCTGATGAAACATCAGAAGGAGTCAATGAGTATGAATAGAAAGATCAAGTTCAAGGATTGTCTGGCAAGCCTTGGATAATACTTTAGTAAGAAATTTCTTACTGCAAGAAATATGTTAACTAGGGTCAAATATGGACCATTGTCTGGTTGATGAAACATCAGAAGGAGTCTATGAGTATTTATAGAAAGTTCAAGTTCTAAGACTCTTTGGCCATAAATATGTTAAGTAGGTCAAATATGGACCACCCTCTGGCTGATGAAACATCAGAAGGAGTCTATAAGTATTTATAAAATGTTCAAGTTCAAGTTCAAACACACTTTGGCCTGAAATATGTTAAGTAGGTCAAATATGGACCACTCTCTAGCTGATGAAACATCAGAAGGAGTCTATGAGTATTTATAGAAAGTTCAAGATTAAGGACTCTTTGTCCAGAAATGTGGTCATAAGGTCAACTATGGTCTAATCTATGGTTGAAGTAACATCAAAAGAAGTCTATGAGTATGCATGGTAAGTTAGCCTTTGAAAAGACTTTGGCCAGACATATGTTAAGTAGGTCAAATATGGACCCACTGTCTGGCTGATGAAACATCAGAAGGAGTCTAAGAGTACTTATAGAAAGTTCAAGTTCAAGTTCAAAGACTCTTTGGCCTGAAATATGATAAGTAGGTTAAATATGGACCACTGTCTGGCTGATGAAACATCAGAAGGAGTCAATAAGTATGAATCGAAAGTTCAAGATTAAGCACTCTTTGTCCAGAAATGTGGTCATAAGGTCAAAAATGGTCTAATCTATGGTTGAAGTAACATCAAAAGAAGTCTATGAGTATGCATGGTAAGTTAGCCTTTGAAAAGACTTTGGCCAGAAATATGTTAAGTAGGTCAAATATGGCCACTGTCTGGCTGAAGAAACATCAGAAAGAGTCTATGAGTATTTATAGAAAGTTCAAGTTCAAGTTCAAAGACTCTTTGCCTGAAATATGTTAAGTAGGTCAAATATGGACCACTGTCTGGCTGAAGAAACATCAGAAAGAGTCTATGAGTATTTATAGAAAGTTCAAGTTCAAGTTCAAAGACTCTTTGCCTGAAATATGTTAAGTAGGTCAAATATTGACCACTGTCTGGCTGATGAAACATCAGAAGGATTCAATGAGTATCTATAGAAAGATCAAGTTGAATGATTTTCTGGACAGAAATGTGTTCATAGTGTCACATATGGTCTAATTTATGGTTGAAGAAACATCAAAAGAAGTCTATGAGTATGCAAAGCAAGTTAGCCTTTGAAAAGACTTTGGCCAGAAATATGTTAAGTAGGTCAAATAAGGACCACTGTCTGGCTGATGAAACATCAGAAGGAGTCAATGAGTATGAATAGAAAGATCAAGTTCAAGGATTGTCTGGCAAGCCTTGGATAATACTTTGGTAAGAAATTTCTTACTGCAAGAAATATGTTAAGTAGGGTCAAATATGGACCACTGTCTGGTTGATGAAACATCAGAAGGAGTCTATGAGTATTTATAGAAAGTTCAAGTTCTAAGACTCTTTGGCCAGAAATATGTTAAGTAGGTCAAATATGGACCATTCTCTGGCTGATGAAACATAAGAAGGAGTCTATAAGTATTTATAAAATGTTCAAGTTCAAGTTCAAACACACTTTGGCCTGAAATATGTTAAGTAGGTCAAATATGGACCACTGTCTGGCTGATGAAACATCAGAAAGAGTCTATGAGTATTTATAGAAAGTTCAAGATTAAGGACTCTTTGTCCAGAAATGTGGTCATAAGGTCAACTATGGTCTAATCTATGGTTGAAGTAACATCAAAAGAAGTCTATGAGTATGCATGGTAAGTTAGCCTTTGAAAAGACTTTGGCCAGAAATATGTTAAGTAGGTCAAATATTGACCACTGTCTGGCTGAAGAAACATCAGAAGGATTCAATGAGTATCTATAGAAAGATCAAGTTGAATGATTTTCTGGACAGAAATGTGTTCATAGTGTCACATATGTGGTCATAAGGTCAACTATGGTCTAATCTATGGTTGAAGTAACATCAAAAGAAGTCTATGAGTATGCATGGTAAGTTAGCCTTTGAAAAGACTTTGGCCAGACATATGTTAAGTAGGTCAAATATGGACCCACTGTCTGGCTGATGAAACATCAGAAGGAGTCTAAGAGTATTTATAGAAAGTTCAAGTTCAAGTTCAAAGACTCTTTGCCTGAAATATGTTAAGTAGGTCAAATATTGACCACTGTCTGGCTGATGAAAAATCAGAAGGATTCAATGAGTATCTATAGAAAGATCAAGTTGAATGATTTTCTGGACAGAAATGTGTTCATAGTGTCACATATGTGGTCATAAGGTCAACTATGGTCTAATCTATGGTTGAAGTAACATCAAAAGAAGTCTATGAGTATGCATGGTAAGTTAGCCTTTGAAAAGACTTTGGCCAGACATATGTTAAGTAGGTCAAATATGGACCCACTGTCTGGCTGATGAAACATCAGAAGGAGTCTAAGAGTACTTATAGAAAGTTCAAGTTCAAGTTCAAAGACTCTTTGGCCTGAAATATGATAAGTAGGTTAAATATGGACCACTGTCTGGCTGATGAAACATCAGAAGGAGTCAATAAGTATGAATCGAAAGTTCAAGATTAAGCACTCTTTGTCCAGAAATGTGGTCATAAGGTCAAAAATGGTCTAATCTATGGTTGAAGTAACATCAAAAGAAGTCTATGAGTATATATGGTAAGTTAGCCTTTGAAAAGACTTTGGCCAGAAATATGTTAAGTAGGTCAAATATGGACCACTGTCTGTCTGGCTGAAGAAACATCAGAAAGAGTCTATGAGTATTTATAGAAAGTTCAAGTTCAAAGACTCTTTGCCTGAAATATGTTAAGTAGGTCAAATATTGACCACTGTCTGGCTGATGAAACATCAGAAGGATTCAATGAGTATCTATAGAAAGATCAAGTTGAATGATTTTCTGGACAGAAATGTGTTCATAGTGTCACATATGGTCTAATTTATGGTTGAAGTAACATCAAAAGAAGTCTATGAGTATGCAAAGTAAGTTAGCCTTTGAAAAGACTTTGGCCAGAAATATGTTAAGTAGGTCAAATAAGGACCACTGTCTGGCTGATGAAACATCAGAAGGAGTCAATAAGTATGAATCGAAAGTTCAAGATTAAGCACTCTTTGTCCAGAAATGTGGTCATAAGGTCAAAAATGGTCTAATCTATGGTTGAAGTAACATCAAAAGAAGTCTATGAGTATGCATGGTAAGTTAGCCTTTGAAAAGACTTTGGCCAGAAATATGTTAAGTAGGTCAAATAAGGACCACTGTCTGGCTGATGAAACATCAGAAGGAGTCAATGAGTATGAATAGAAAGATCAAGTTCAAGGATTGTCTGGCAAGCCTTGGATAATACTTTAGTAAGAAATTTCTTACTGCAAGAAATATGTTAAGTAGGGTCAAATATGGACCATTGTCTGGTTGATGAAACATCAGAAGGAGTCTATGAGTATTTATAGAAAGTTCAAGTTCTAAGACTGTTTGGCCATAAATATGTTAAGTAGGTCAAATATGGACCACTCTCTGGCTGATGAAACATCAGAAGGAGTCTATAAGTATTTATAAAATGTTCAAGTTCAAGTTCAAACACACTTTGGCCTGAAATATGTTAAGTAGGTCAAATATGGACCACTCTCTAGCTGATGAAACATCAGAAGGAGTCTATGAGTATTTATAGAAAGTTCAAGATTAAGGACTCTTTGTCCAGAAATGTGGTCATAAGGTCAACTATGGTCTAATCTATGGTTGAAGTAACATCAAAAGAAGTCTATGAGTATGCATGGTAAGTTAGCCTTTGAAAAGACTTTGGCCAGACATATGTTAAGTAGGTCAAATATGGACCCACTGTCTGGCTGATGAAACATCAGAAGGAGTCTAAGAGTACTTATAGAAAGTTCAAGTTCAAGTTCAAAGACTCTTTGGCCTGAAATATGATAAGTAGGTTAAATATGGACCACTGTCTGGCTGATGAAACATCAGAAGGAGTCAATAAGTATGAATCGAAAGTTCAAGATTAAGCACTCTTTGTCCAGAAATGTGGTCATAAGGTCAAAAATGGTCTAATCTATGGTTGAAGTAACATCAAAAGAAGTCTATGAGTATGCATGGTAAGTTAGCCTTTGAAAAGACTTTGGCCAGAAATATGTTAAGTAGGTCAAATATGGCCACTGTCTGGCTGAAGAAACATCAGAAAGAGTCTATGAGTATTTATAGAAAGTTCAAGTTCAAGTTCAAAGACTCTTTGCCTGAAATATGTTAAGTAGGTCAAATATGGACCACTGTCTGGCTGAAGAAACATCAGAAAGAGTCTATGAGTATTTATAGAAAGTTCAAGTTCAAGTTCAAAGACTCTTTGCCTGAAATATGTTAAGTAGGTCAAATATTGACCACTGTCTGGCTGATGAAACATCAGAAGGATTCAATGAGTATCTATAGAAAGATCAAGTTGAATGATTTTCTGGACAGAAATGTGTTCATAGTGTGACATATGGTCTAATTTATGGTTGAAGAAACATCAAAAGAAGTCTATGAGTATGCAAAGCAAGTTAGCCTTTGAAAAGACTTTGGCCAGAAATATGTTAAGTAGGTCAAATAAGGACCACTGTCTGGCTGATGAAACATCAGAAGGAGTCAATGAGTATGAATAGAAAGATCAAGTTCAAGGATTGTCTGGCAAGCCTTGGATAATACTTTGGTAAGAAATTTCTTACTGCAAGAAATATGTTAAGTAGGGTCAAATATGGACCACTGTCTGGTTGATGAAACATCAGAAGGAGTCTATGAGTATTTATAGAAAGTTCAAGTTCTAAGACTCTTTGGCCAGAAATATGTTAAGTAGGTCAAATATGGACCATTCTCTGGCTGATGAAACATAAGAAGGAGTCTATAAGTATTTATAAAATGTTCAAGTTCAAGTTCAAACACACTTTGGCCTGAAATATGTTAAGTAGGTCAAATATGGACCACTGTCTGGCTGATGAAACATCAGAAAGAGTCTATGAGTATTTATAGAAAGTTCAAGATTAAGGACTCTTTGTCCAGAAATGTGGTCATAAGGTCAACTATGGTCTAATCTATGGTTGAAGTAACATCAAAAGAAGTCTATGAGTATGCATGGTAAGTTAGCCTTTGAAAAGACTTTGGCCAGAAATATGTTAAGTAGGTCAAATATTGACCACTGTCTGGCTGAAGAAACATCAGAAAGAGTCTATGAGTATTTATAGAAAGTTCAAGTTCAAGTTTAAAGACTCTTTGCCTGAAATATGTTAAGTAGGTCAAATATTGACCACTGTCTGGCTGATGAAACATCAGAAGGATTCAATGAGTATCTATAGAAAGATCAAGTTGAATGATTTTCTGGACAGAAATGTGTTCATAGTGTCACATATGGTCTAATTTATGGTTGAAGAAACATCAAAAGAAGTCTATGAGTATGCAAAGCAAGTTAGCCTTTGAAAAGACTTTGGCCAGAAATATGTTAAGTAGGTCAAATAAGGACCACTGTCTGGCTGATGAAACATCAGAAGGAGTCAATGAGTATGAATAGAAAGATCAAGTTCAAGGATTGTCTGGCAAGCCTTGGATAATACTTTGGTAAGAAATTTCTTACTGCAAGAAATATGTTAAGTAGGGTCAAATATGGACCACTGTCTGGTTGATGAAACATCAGAAGGAGTCTATGAGTATTTATAGAAAGTTCAAGTTCTAAGACTCTTTGGCCAGAAATATGTTAAGTAGGTCAAATATGGACCATTCTCTGGCTGATGAAACATAAGAAGGAGTCTATAAGTATTTATAAAATGTTCAAGTTCAAGTTCAAACACACTTTGGCCTGAAATATGTTAAGTAGGTCAAATATGGACCACTGTCTGGCTGATGAAACATCAGAAAGAGTCTATGAGTATTTATAGAAAGTTCAAGATTAAGAACTCTTTGTCCAGAAATGTGGTCATAAGGTCAACTATGGTCTAATCTATGGTTGAAGTAACATCAAAAGAAGTCTATGAGTATGCATGGTAAGTTAGCCTTTGAAAAGACTTTGGCCAGAAATATGTTAAGTAGGTCAAATATTGACCACTGTCTGGCTGAAGAAACATCAGAAAGAGTCTATGAGTATTTATAGAAAGTTCAAGTTCAAGTTCAAAGACTCTTTGCCTGAAATATGTTAAGTAGGTCAAATATTGACCACTGTCTGGCTGATGAAACATCAGAAGGATTCAATGAGTATCTATAGAAAGATCAAGTTGAATGATTTTCTGGACAGAAATGTGTTCATAGTGTCACATATGGTCTAATTTATGGTTGAAGAAACATCAAAAGAAGTCTATGAGTATGCAAAGCAAGTTAGCCTTTGAAAAGACTTTGGCCAGAAATATGTTAAGTAGGTCAAATAAGGACCACTGTCTGGCTGATGAAACATCAGAAAGAGTCAATGAGTATGAATAGAAAGATCAAGTTCAAGGATTGTCTGGCAAGCCTTGGATAATACTTTGGTAAGAAATTTCTTACTGCAAGAAATATGTTAAGTAGGGTCAAATATGGACCACTGTCTGGCTGATGAAACATCGGAAGGAGTCTAAGAGTACTTATAGACAGTTCAAGTTCAAGTTCAAAGACTCTTTGGCCTGAAATATGATAAGTAGGTTAAATATGGACCACTGTCTGGCTGATGAAACATCAGGAGTCAATAAGTATAAATCGAAAGTTCAAGATTAAGGACTCTTTGTCCAGAAATGTGGTCATAAGGTCAAAAATGGTCTAATCTATGGTTGAAGTAACATCAAAAGAAGTCTATGAGTATGCATGGTAAGTTAGCCTTTGAAAAGACTTTGGCCAGAAATATGTTAAGTAGGTCAAATATGGACCACTGTCTGGCTGAAGAAACATCAGAAAGAGTCTATGAGTATTTATAGAAAGTTCAAGTTCAAGTTCAAAGACTCTTTGCCTGAAATATGTTAAGTAGGTCAAATATTGACCACTGTCTGGCTGATGAAACATCAGAAGGATTCAATGAGTATGTATAGAAAGATCAAGTTGAATGATTTTCTGGACAGAAATGTGTTCATAGTGTCACATATGGTCTAATTTATGGTTGAAGTAACATCAAAAGAAGTCTATGAGTATGCATGGTAAGTTAGCCTTTGAAAAGACTTTGGCCAGAAATATGTTAAGTAGGTCAAATATGGACCACTGTCTGGCTGATGAAACATGAGAAGGAGTCTATGAGTATTTATAGAAAGTTCAAGATTAAGGACTCTTTGTCCAGAAATGTGGTCATAAGGTCAAAAATGGTCTAATCTATGGTTGAAGTAACATCAAAAGAAGTCTATGAGTATGCATGGTAAGTTAGCCTTTGAAAAGACTTTGGCCAGACATATGTTAAGTAGGTCAAATATGGACCCACTGTCTGGCTGATGAAACATCAGAAGGAGTCTAAGAGTACTTATAGAAAGTTCAAGTTCAAGTTCAAAGACTCTTTGGCCTGAAATATGATAAGTAGGTTAAATATGGACCACTGTCTTGCTGATGAAACATCAGAAGGAGTCAATAAGTATTAATCGAAAGTTCAAGATTGAGCAGTCTTTGTCCAGAAATGTGGTCATAAGGTCAAAAATGGTCTAATCTATGGTTGAAGTAACATCAAAAGAAGTCTATGAGTATGCATGGTAAGTTAGCCTTTGAAAAGACTTTGGCCAGAAATATGTTAAGAAGGTCAAATATGGACCACTGTATGGCTGAAGAAACATCAGAAAGAGTCTATGAGTATTTATAGAAAGTTCAAGTTCAAAGACTCTTTGCCTGAAATATGTTAAGTAGGTCAAATATTGACCACTGTCTGGCTGATGAAACATCAGAAGGATTCAATGAGTATCTATAGAAAGATCAAGTTGAATGATTTTCTGGACAGAAATGTGTTCATAGTGTCACATATGGTCTAATTTATGGTTGAAGTAACATCAAAAGAAGTCTATGAGTATGCAAAGTAAGTTAGCCTTTGAAAAGACTTTGGCCAGAAATATGTTAAGTAGGTCAAATAAGGACCACTGTCTGGCTGATGAAACATCAGAAGGAGTCAATGAGTATTAATCGAAAGTTCAAGATTGAGCACTCTTTGTCCAGAAATGTGGTCATAAGGTCAAAAATGGTCTAATCTATGGTTGAAGTAACATCAAAAGAAGTCTATGAGTATGCATGGTAAGTTAGCCTTTGAAAAGACTTTGGCCAGAAATATGTTAAGTAGGTCAAATATGGACCACTGTCTGTCTGGCTGAAGAAACATCAGAAAGAGTCTATGAGTATTTATAGAAAGTTCAAGTTCAAAGACTCTTTGCCTGAAATATGTTAAGTAGGTCAAATATTGACCACTGTCTGGCTGATGAAACATCAGAAGGATTCAATGAGTATCTATAGAAAGATCAAGTTGAATGATTTTCTGGACAGAAATGTGTTCATAGTGTCACATATGGTCTAATTTATGGTTGAAGTAACATCAAAAGAAGTCTATGAGTATGCAAAGTAAGTTAGCCTTTGAAAAGACTTTGGCCAGAAATATGTTAAGTAGGTCAAATAAGGACCACTGTCTGGCTGATGAAACATCAGAAGGAGTCAATGAGTATTAATCGAAAGTTCAAGATTGAGCACTCTTTGTCCAGAAATGTGGTCATAAGGTCAAAAATGGTCTAATCTATGGTTGAAGTAACATCAAAAGAAGTCTATGAGTATGCATGGTAAGTTAGCCTTTGAAAAGACTTTGGCCAGAAATATGTTAAGTAGGTCAAATATGGACCACTGTCTGGCTGAAGAAACATCAGAAAGAGTGTATGAGTATTTATAGAAAGTTCAAGTTCAAAGACTCTTTGCCTGAAATATGTAAAGTAGGTCAAATATTGACCACTGTCTGGCTGATGAAACATCAGAAGGATTCAATGAGTATCTATAGAAAGATCAAGTTGAATGATTTTCTGGACAGAAATGTGTTCATAGTGTCACATATGGTCTAATTTATGGTTGAAGAAACATCAAAAGAAGTCTATGAGTATGCAAAGTAAGTTAGCCTTTGAAAAGACTTTGGCCAGAAATATGTTAAGTAGGTCAAATAAGGACCACTGTCTGGCTGATGAAACATCAGAAGGAGTCAATGAGTATGAATAGAAAGATCAAGTTCAAGGATTGTCTGGCAAGCCTTGGATAATACTTTAGTAAGAAATTTCTTACTGCAAGAAATATGTTAAGTAGGGTCAAATATGGACCATTGTCTGGTTGATGAAACATCAGAAGGAGTCTATGAGTATTTATAGAAAGTTCAAGTTCTAAGACTCTTTGGCCAGAAATATGTTAAGTAGGTCAAATATGGACCACTCTCTGGCTGATGAAACATCAGAAGGAGTCTATAAGTATTTATAAAATGTTCAAGTTCAAGTTCAAACACACTTTGGCCTGAAATATGTTAAGTAGGTCAAATATGGACCACTGTCTGGCTGATGAAACATCAGAAGGAGTCTATGAGTATTTATAGAAAGTTCAAGATTAAGGACTCTTTGTCCAGAAATGTGGTCATAAGGTCAAAAATGGTCTAATCTATGGTTGAAGTAACATCAAAAGAAGTCTATGAGTATGCATGGTAAGTTAGCCTTTGAAAAGACTTTGGCCAGACATATGTTAAGTAGGTCAAATATGGACCCACTGTCTGGCTGATGAAACATCAGAAGGAGTCTAAGAGTACTTATAGAAAGTTCAAGTTCAAGTTCAAAGACTCTTTGGCCTGAAATATGATAAGTAGGTTAAATATGGACCACTGTCTGGCTGATGAAACAGTAAGGACTGGGCTAAAAGGGTGAATCTGAATAACTAAATAACTTCCTGCTAAAGACCCAAAAAGACTGAATGCAACACACGCACACACACACACACTCTCTCTCAGGAATGGCCAGAGTCATAAAATGCTTGAAACATTCCTTGCCCTTCCCCCATCTCTACAAGAGAGATAACAGAACTCTGACACACACACACACACAACATTACACGCATAAAATGAGCCATTACCAATTGTATACGATATATTCCTGTATGTCTGTGTGTTTCCCAGTCCATGGTAGTTTAGAAATGATCTCCTAGCGTATCAGTGAAACTCTTGAGAGTTTAAAAGTTATGTATTACATGTATCTTCATATTCCAATTATGTGTAAATGTTGTGTTTGGTACCGTTTTAATTATCTCGTTCCAACTGATTTGGTCAGATACAGAAGATTACAGTAAAATGTATGTTTTCTATGTTTTTATCATCTTGTGGAATGATTCTGACAAATTCTGACTGGTCATAAAAGAGGCGGACACGGCCATAGTTTAACTTTGACAAGACAAAGAGAATTTGGCCGCCAAAAGTTTCGTTGAATGTCATTGGCCAGTTCGCACCTCAGAGGTGTGGACTCCAGTTCCTCTAAAGAGGACTGAACCTCCCTCTGGACGTTCTTCTTCCTCCCGTGTCCTCGTGTCATGATGTAACGTCTCGCCTCCGGGCGAGTTCTTCGCCTTTCTTTTATTTGTTTCTAGTTTAGTTTGTGTTTTTCAGTTGTAGATAAGTCTCTGTGTTTAATTCCAATCGACGATTGAAAAGAAAACCCCGTGACATATCTCTTCAGCAAATCCATCTACAAGGGACCTTTAAACGAGCGCGCGCTCGCTTTGAAGGAGAAACACGCGCACGTGACCGCGTGACGCGCCGGACCGAGCGAAGCACGCGCTTCTTCGCCAGCCATGCACAGATGGAACATTAACTCCTCGTGATTCCTCCGTTCTACGAAGTGAAACGAACTCAGCCGAACTATTTTCCTTTGGTAATGTTACCCCAAAGACTGTGAACCTCCGTTCAACACGCGCGCCAAGCAGCCCACGTGATGCTTCCTCACACACAAAGGAATCCTCTCACGCACGCGGCCAGACAAGGCCGCGCAGGATTGCCGCGATACAGAGAGACCAAGAAACTTGCGCAAGTATATCTCTTTATAGAGCTTCTAAGAAGTTTTAAGATGATGTTTCGTGTTGTTATCAGAGAGGTGAATGTCTTCCTGCCAATGAAATTCTCCCAATTTCTCTGTTCTCTCTCTCCCCATCCCCTTTCCTCTCTCTCTTACTCGCTCACGCGTGTAAGTTATCCATTGTCCAAACTTTACGCATTTCTCGTTCATTGATGTCTTATTGTATTGTTCATTGATGTCTATGTGTTTGTAAATACATATATCCCGTGTAACCGTAGTAAATACATAAGTAGTCATGCCTTCATTAAATCCATTATATTCATTTTGATTGATGTTACTGTGTCTGCTCATACTCCAGGTCTCTGAAATGAATAGATCAAGCTACGGCTTTATAAATTAAAAATACTTTAAAGAGTATGTGTTTATAGGGCAGAAAACCCAGTTCTTCTGGCCAGAGAATTGCGTTTCCTGAAATCCTATGAAGTAAGATGATATGTGGGATTCCCCCAATATTAATCTGACAATTGAGCTAATTAAATTTTACCTGTCTGTAAAACGTGATCTATGCAATCAACTTGTAGTTAAAATGCAAGGATACACGTATGCATGCAGGTAAAATGATAGATCCTCCCTTAGAGGGAGAGTAAATTCAATGTAAGACTGATCTAATCCAAACATGTATGAATAATTATTAATTACCAATTATTAATTAATTTATGCAAATTCCCCACGGATTAGATCCGCCCTGAATCCTTACAAGAAGGAGTCAATTAGTATGAATCGAAAGTTCAAGATTAAGCACTCTTTGTCCAGAAATGTGGTCATAAGGTCAAAAATGGTCTAATCTATGGTTGAAGTAACATCAAAAGAAGTCTATGAGTATGCATGGTAAGTTAGCCTTTGAAAAGACTTTGGCCAGAAATATGTTAAGTAGGTCAAATATGGACCACTGTCTGGCTGAAGAAACATCAGAAAGAGTCTATGAGTATTTATAAAATGTTCAAGTTCAAGTTCAAACACACTTTGGCCTGAAATATGTTAAGTAGGTCAAATATGGACCACTGTCTGGCTGATGAAACATCAGAAGGAGTCTATGAGTATTTATAGAAAGTTCAAGATTAAGGACTCTTTGTCCAGAAATGTGGTCATAAGGTCAACTATGGTCTAATCTATGGTTGAAGTAACATCAAAAGAAGTCTATGAGTATGCATGGTAAGTTAGCCTTTGAAAAGACTTTGGCCAGAAATATGTTAAGTAGGTCAAATATGGACCACTGTCTGGCTGAAGAAACATCAGAAAGAGTCTATGAGTATTTATAGAAAGTTCTAGTTCAAGTTCAAAGACTCTTTGCCTGAAATATGTTAAGTAGGTCAAATATTGACCACTGTCTGGCTGATGAAACATCAGAAGGATTCAATGAGTATCTATAGAAAGATCAAGTTGAATGATTTTCTGGACAGAAATGTGTTCATAGTGTCACATATGGTCTAATTTATGGTTGAATAAAAATCAAAAGAAGTCTATGAGTATGCAAAGCAAGTTAGCCTTTGAAAAGACTTTGGCCAGAAATATGTTAAGTAGGTCAAATAAGGACCACTGTCTGGCTGATGAAACATCAGAAGGAGTCAATGAGTATTAATCGAAAGTTCAAGATTGAGCACTCTTTGTCCAGAAATGTGGTCATAAGGTCAAAAATGGTCTAATCTATGGTTGAAGTAACATCAAAAGAAGTCTATGAGTATGCATGGTAAGTTAGCCTTTGAAAAGACTTTGGCCAGAAATATGTTAAGTAGGTCAAATATGGACCACTGTCTGGCTGAAGAAACATCAGAAAGAGTGTATGAGTATTTATAGAAAGTTCAAGTTCAAAGACTCTTTGCCTGAAATATGTAAAGTAGGTCAAATATTGACCACTGTCTGGCTGATGAAACATCAGAAGGATTCAATGAGTATCTATAGAAAGATCAAGTTGAATGATTTTCTGGACAGAAATGTGTTCATAGTGTCACATATGGTCTAATTTATGGTTGAAGTAACATCAAAAGAAGTCTATGAGTATGCAAAGTAAGTTAGCCTTTGAAAAGACTTTGGCCAGAAATATGTTAAGTAGGTCAAATAAGGACCACTGTCTGGCTGATGAAACATCAGAAGGAGTCAATGAGTATTAATCGAAAGTTCAAGATTGAGCACTCTTTGTCCAGAAATGTGGTCATAAGGTCAAAAATGGTCTAATCTATGGTTGAAGTAACATCAAAAGAAGTCTATGAGTATGCATGGTAAGTTAGCCTTTGAAAAGACTTTGGCCAGAAATATGTTAAGTAGGTCAAATATGGACCACTGTCTGGCTGAAGAAACATCAGAAAGAGTCTATGAGTTTTTATAGAAAGTTCAAGTTCAAAGACTCTTTGCCTGAAATATGTAAAGTAGGTCAAATATTGACCACTGTCTGGCTGATGAAACATCAGAAGGATTCAATGAGTATCTATAGAAAGATCAAGTTGAATGATTTTCTGGACAGAAATGTGTTCATAGTGTCACATATGGTCTAATTTATGGTTGAAGAAACATCAAAAGAAGTCTATGAGTATGCAAAGCAAGTTAGCCTTTGAAAAGACTTTGGCCAGAAATATGTTAAGTAGGTCAAATAAGGACCACTGTCTGGCTGATGAAACATCAGAAGGAGTCAATGAGTATGAATAGAAAGATCAAGTTCAAGGATTGTCTGGCAAGTCTTGGATAATACTTTGGTAAGAAATTTCTTACTGCAAGAAATATGTTAAGTAGGGTCAAATATGGACCACTGTCTGGTTGATGAAACATCAGAAGGAGTCTATGAGTATTTATAGAAAGTTCAAGTTCTAAGACTCTTTGGCCATAAATATGTTAAGTAGGTCAAATATGGACCACTCTCTGGCTGAAGAAACATCAGAAGGAGTCTATAAGTATTTATAAAATGTTCAAGTTCAAGTTCAAACACACTTTGGCCTGAAATATGTTAAGTAGGTCAAATATGGACCACTCTCTGGCTGATGAAACATCAGAAGGAGTCTATGAGTATTTATAGAAAGTTCAAGATTAAGGACTCTTTGTCCAGAAATGTGGTCATAAGGTCAACTATGGTCTAATCTATTGTTGAAGTAACATCAAAAGAAGTCTATGAGTATGCATGGTAAGTTAGCCTTTGAAAAGACTTTGGCCAGACATATGTTAAGTAGGTCAAATATGGACCCACTGTCTGGCTGATGAAACATCAGAAGGAGTCTAAGAGTACTTATAGAAAGTTCAAGTTCAAGTTCAAAGACTCTTTGGCCTGAAATATGATAAGTAGGTTAAATATGGACCACTGTCTGGCTGATGAAACATCAGAAGGAGTCAATAAGTATGAATCGAAAGTTCAAGATTAAGCACTCTTTGTCCAGAAATGTGGTCATAAGGTCAAAAATGGTTTAATCTATGGTTGAAGTAACATCAAAAGAAGTCTATGAGTATGCATGGTAAGTTAGCCTTTGAAAGGACTTTGGCCAGAAATATGTTAAGTAGGTCAAATATGGACCACTGTCTGGCTGAAGAAGCATCAGAAAGAGTCTATGAGTATTTATAGAAAGTTCAAGTTCAAGTTCAAAGACTCTTTGCCTGAAATATGTTAAGTAGGTCAAATATGGACCACTGTCTGGCTGAAGAAACATCAGAAAGAGTCTATGAGTATTTATAGAAAGTTCAAGTTCAAGTTCAAAGACTCTTTGCCTGAAATATGTTAAGTAGGTCAAATATTGACCACTGTCTGGCTGATGAAACATCAGAAGGATTCAATGAGTATCTATAGAAAGATCAAGTTGAATGATTTTCTGGACAGAAATGTGTTCATAGTGTGACATATGGTCTAATTTATGGTTGAAGAAACATCAAAAGAAGTCTATGAGTATGCAAAGCAAGTTAGCCTTTGAAAAGACTTTGGCCAGAAATATGTTAAGTAGGTCAAATAAGGACCACTGTCTGGCTGATGAAACATCAGAAGGAGTCAATGAGTATGAATAGAAAGATCAAGTTCAAGGATTGTCTGGCAAGCCTTGGATAATACTTTGGTAAGAAATTTCTTACTGCAAGAAATATGTTAAGTAGGGTCAAATATGGACCACTGTCTGGTTGATGAAACATCAGAAGGAGTCTATGAGTATTTATAGAAAGTTCAAGTTCTAAGACTCTTTGGCCAGAAATATGTTAAGTAGGTCAAATATGGACCATTCTCTGGCTGATGAAACATAAGAAGGAGTCTATAAGTATTTATAAAATGTTCAAGTTCAAGTTCAAACACACTTTGGCCTGAAATATGTTAAGTAGGTCAAATATGGACCACTGTCTGGCTGATGAAACATCAGAAAAAGTCTATGAGTATTTATAGAAAGTTCAAGATTAAGGACTCTTTGTCCAGAAATGTGGTCATAAGGTCAACTATGGTCTAATCTATGGTTGAAGTAACATCAAAAGAAGTCTATGAGTATGCATGGTAAGTTAGCCTTTGAAAAGACTTTGGCCAGAAATATGTTAAGTAGGTCAAATATTGACCACTGTCTGGCTGAAGAAACATCAGAAAGAGTCTATGAGTATTTATAGAAAGTTCAAGTTCAAGTTCAAAGACTCTTTGCCTGAAATATGTTAAGTAGGTCAAATATTGACCACTGTCTGGCTGATGAAACATCAGAAGGATTCAATGAGTATCTATAGAAAGATCAAGTTGAATGATTTTCTGGACAGAAATGTGTTCATAGTGTCACATATGGTCTAATTTATGGTTGAAGAAACATCAAAAGAAGTCTATGAGTATGCAAAGCAAGTTAGCCTTTGAAAAGACTTTGGCCAGAAATATGTTAAGTAGGTCAAATAAGGACCACTGTCTGGCTGATGAAACATCAGAAGGAGTCAATGAGTATGAATAGAAAGATCAAGTTCAAGGATTGTCTGGCAAGCCTTGGATAATACTTTGGTAAGAAATTTCTTACTGCAAGAAATATGTTAAGTAGGGTCAAATATGGACCACTGTCTGGTTGATGAAACATCAGAAGGAGTCTATGAGTATTTATAGAAAGTTCAAGTTCTAAGACTCTTTGGCCAGAAATATGTTAAGTAGGTCAAATATGGACCATTCTCTGGCTGATGAAACATAAGAAGGAGTCTATAAGTATTTATAAAATGTTCAAGTTCAAGTTCAAACACACTTTGGCCTGAAATATGTTAAGTAGGTCAAATATGGACCACTGTCTGGCTGATGAAACATCAGAAAGAGTCTATGAGTATTTATAGAAAGTTCAAGATTAAGGACTCTTTGTCCAGAAATGTGGTCATAAGGTCAACTATGGTCTAATCTATGGTTGAAGTAACATCAAAAGAAGTCTATGAGTATGCATGGTAAGTTAGCCTTTGAAAAGACTTTGGCCAGAAATATGTTAAGTAGGTCAAATATTGACCACTGTCTGGCTGAAGAAACATCAGAAAGAGTCTATGAGTATTTATAGAAAGTTCAAGTTCAAGTTCAAAGACTCTTTGCCTGAAATATGTTAAGTAGGTCAAATATTGACCACTGTCTGGCTGATGAAACATCAGAAGGATTCAATGAGTATCTATAGAAAGATCAAGTTGAATGATTTTCTGGACAGAAATGTGTTCATAGTGTCACATATGGTCTAATTTATGGTTGAAGAAACATCAAAAGAAGTCTATGAGTATGCAAAGCAAGTTAGCCTTTGAAAAGACTTTGGCCAGAAATATGTTAAGTAGGTCAAATAAGGACCACTGTCTGGCTGATGAAACATCAGAAGGAGTCAATGAGTATGAATAGAAAGATCAAGTTCAAGGATTGTCTGGCAAGCCTTGGATAATACTTTGGTAAGAAATTTCTTACTGCAAGAAATATGTTAAGTAGGGTCAAATATGGACCACTGTCTGGTTGATGAAACATCAGAAGGAGTCTATGAGTATTTATAGAAAGTTCAAGTTCTAAGACTCTTTGGCCAGAAATATGTTAAGTAGGTCAAATATGGACCATTCTCTGGCTGATGAAACATAAGAAGGAGTCTATAAGTATTTATAAAATGTTCAAGTTCAAGTTCAAACACACTTTGGCCTGAAATATGTTAAGTAGGTCAAATATGGACCACTGTCTGGCTGATGAAACATCAGAAAGAGTCTATGAGTATTTATAGAAAGTTCAAGATTAAGGACTCTTTGTCCAGAAATGTGGTCATAAGGTCAACTATGGTCTAATCTATGGTTGAAGTAACATCAAAAGAAGTCTATGAGTATGCATGGTAAGTTAGCCTTTGAAAAGACTTTGGCCAGAAATATGTTAAGTAGGTCAAATATTGACCACTGTCTGGCTGAAGAAACATCAGAAAGAGTCTATGAGTATTTATAGAAAGTTCAAGTTCAAGTTCAAAGACTCTTTGCCTGAAATATGTTAAGTAGGTCAAATATTGACCACTGTCTGGCTGATGAAACATCAGAAGGATTCAATGAGTATCTATAGAAAGATCAAGTTGAATGATTTTCTGGACAGAAATGTGTTCATAGTGTCACATATGGTCTAATTTATGGTTGAAGAAACATCAAAAGAAGTCTATGAGTATGCAAAGCAAGTTAGCCTTTGAAAAGACTTTGGCCAGAAATATGTTAAGTAGGTCAAATAAGGACCACTGTCTGGCTGATGAAACATCAGAAGGAGTCAATGAGTATGAATAGAAAGATCAAGTTCAAGGATTGTCTGGCAAGCCTTGGATAATACTTTGGTAAGAAATTTCTTACTGCAAGAAATATGTTAAGTAGGGTCAAATATGGACCACTGTCTGGTTGATGAAACATCAGAAGGAGTCTATGAGTATTTATAGAAAGTTCAAGTTCTAAGACTCTTTGGCCAGAAATATGTTAAGTAGGTCAAATATGGACCATTCTCTGGCTGATGAAACATAAGAAGGAGTCTATAAGTATTTATAAAATGTTCAAGTTCAAGTTCAAACACACTTTGGCCTGAAATATGTTAAGTAGGTCAAATATGGACCACTGTCTGGCTGATGAAACATCAGAAAGAGTCTATGAGTATTTATAGAAAGTTCAAGATTAAGGACTCTTTGTCCAGAAATGTGGTCATAAGGTCAACTATGGTCTAATCTATGGTTGAAGTAACATCAAAAGAAGTCTATGAGTATGCATGGTAAGTTAGCCTTTGAAAAGACTTTGGCCAGAAATATGTTAAGTAGGTCAAATATTGACCACTGTCTGGCTGAAGAAACATCAGAAAGAGTCTATGAGTATTTATAGAAAGTTCAAGTTCAAGTTCAAAGACTCTTTGCCTGAAATATGTTAAGTAGGTCAAATATTGACCACTGTCTGGCTGATGAAACATCAGAAGGATTCAATCAGTATCTATAGAAAGATCAAGTTGAATGATTTTCTGGACAGAAATGTGTTCATAGTGTCACATATGGTCTAATTTATGGTTGAAGAAACATCAAAAGAAGTCTATGAGTATGCAAAGCAAGTTAGCCTTTGAAAAGACTTTGGCCAGAAATATGTTAAGTAGGTCAAATAAGGACCACTGTCTGGCTGATGAAACATCAGAAAGAGTCAATGAGTATGAATAGAAAGATCAAGTTCAAGGATTGTCTGGCAAGCCTTGGATAATACTTTGGTAAGAAATTTCTTACTGCAAGAAATATGTTAAGTAGGGTCAAATATGGACCACTGTCTGGCTGATGAAACATCGGAAGGAGTCTAAGAGTACTTATAGACAGTTCAAGTTCAAGTTCAAAGACTCTTTGGCCTGAAATATGATAAGTAGGTTAAATATGGACCACTGTCTGGCTGATGAAACATCAGGAGTCAATAAGTATAAATCGAAAGTTCAAGATTAAGGACTCTTTGTCCAGAAATGTGGTCATAAGGTCAAAAATGGTCTAATCTATGGTTGAAGTAACATCAAAAGAAGTCTATGAGATTAGCCTTTGAAAAGTCTTTGGCCAGAAATATGTTAAGTAGGTCAAATATGGACCACTGTCTGGCTGAAGAAACATCAGAAAGAGTCTATGAGTATTTATAGAAAGTTCAAGTTCAAGTTCAAATACTCTTTGCCTGAAATATGTTAAGTAGGTCAAATATTGACCACTGTCTGGCTGATGAAACATCAGAAGGATTCAATGAGTATGTATAGAAAGATCAAGTTGAATGATTTTCTGGACAGAAATGTGTTCATAGTGTCACATATGGTCTAATTTATGGTTGAAGTAACATCAAAAGAAGTCTATGAGTATGCATGGTAAGTTAGCCTTTGAAAAGACTTTGGCCAGAAATATGTTAAGTAGGTCAAATATGGACCACTGTCTGGCTGATGAAACATGAGAAGGAGTCTATGAGTATTTATAGAAAGTTCAAGATTAAGGACTCTTTGTCCAGAAATGTGGTCATAAGGTCAAAAATGGTCTAATCTATGGTTGAAGTAACATCAAAAGAAGTCTATGAGTATGCATGGTAAGTTAGCCTTTGAAAAGACTTTGGCCAGACATATGTTAAGTAGGTCAAATATGGACCCACTGTCTGGCTGATGAAACATCAGAAGGAGTCTAAGAGTACTTATAGAAAGTTCAAGTTCAAGTTCAAAGACTCTTTGGCCTGAAATATGATAAGTAGGTTAAATATGGACCACTGTCTTGCTGATGAAACATCAGAAGGAGTCAATAAGTATTAATCGAAAGTTCAAGATTGAGCAGTCTTTGTCCAGAAATGTGGTCATAAGGTCAAAAATGGTCTAATCTATGGTTGAAGTAACATCAAAAGAAGTCTATGAGTATGCATGGTAAGTTAGCCTTTGAAAAGACTTTGGCCAGAAATATGTTAAGAAGGTCAAATATGGACCACTGTATGGCTGAAGAAACATCAGAAAGAGTCTATGAGTATTTATAGAAAGTTCAAGTTCAAAGACTCTTTGCCTGAAATATGTTAAGTAGGTCAAATATTGACCACTGTCTGGCTGATGAAACATCAGAAGGATTCAATGAGTATCTATAGAAAGATCAAGTTGAATGATTTTCTGGACAGAAATGTGTTCATAGTGTCACATATGGTCTAATTTATGGTTGAAGTAACATCAAAAGAAGTCTATGAGTATGCAAAGTAAGTTAGCCTTTGAAAAGACTTTGGCCAGAAATATGTTAAGTAGGTCAAATAAGGACCACTGTCTGGCTGATGAAACATCAGAAGGAGTCAATGAGTATTAATCGAAAGTTCAAGATTGAGCACTCTTTGTCCAGAAATGTGGTCATAAGGTCAAAAATGGTCTAATCTATGGTTGAAGTAACATCAAAAGAAGTCTATGAGTATGCATGGTAAGTTAGCCTTTGAAAAGACTTTGGCCAGAAATATGTTAAGTAGGTCAAATATGGACCACTGTCTGTCTGGCTGAAGAAACATCAGAAAGAGTCTATGAGTATTTATAGAAAGTTCAAGTTCAAAGACTCTTTGCCTGAAATATGTTAAGTAGGTCAAATATTGACCACTGTCTGGCTGATGAAACATCAGAAGGATTCAATGAGTATCTATAGAAAGATCAAGTTGAATGATTTTCTGGACAGAAATGTGTTCATAGTGTCACATATGGTCTAATTTATGGTTGAAGTAACATCAAAAGAAGTCTATGAGTATGCAAAGTAAGTTAGCCTTTGAAAAGACTTTGGCCAGAAATATGTTAAGTAGGTCAAATAAGGACCACTGTCTGGCTGATGAAACATCAGAAGGAGTCAATGAGTATTAATCGAAAGTTCAAGATTGAGCACTCTTTGTCCAGAAATGTGGTCATAAGGTCAAAAATGGTCTAATCTATGGTTGAAGTAACATCAAAAGAAGTCTATGAGTATGCATGGTAAGTTAGCCTTTGAAAAGACTTTGGCCAGAAATATGTTAAGTAGGTCAAATATGGACCACTGTCTGGCTGAAGAAACATCAGAAAGAGTGTATGAGTATTTATAGAAAGTTCAAGTTCAAAGACTCTTTGCCTGAAATATGTAAAGTAGGTCAAATATTGACCACTGTCTGGCTGATGAAACATCAGAAGGATTCAATGAGTATCTATAGAAAGATCAAGTTGAATGATTTTCTGGACAGAAATGTGTTCATAGTGTCACATATGGTCTAATTTATGGTTGAAGAAACATCAAAAGAAGTCTATGAGTATGCAAAGTAAGTTAGCCTTTGAAAAGACTTTGGCCAGAAATATGTTAAGTAGGTCAAATAAGGACCACTGTCTGGCTGATGAAACATCAGAAGGAGTCAATGAGTATGAATAGAAAGATCAAGTTCAAGGATTGTCTGGCAAGCCTTGGATAATACTTTAGTAAGAAATTTCTTACTGCAAGAAATATGTTAAGTAGGGTCAAATATGGACCATTGTCTGGTTGATGAAACATCAGAAGGAGTCTATGAGTATTTATAGAAAGTTCAAGTTCTAAGACTCTTTGGCCAGAAATATGTTAAGTAGGTCAAATATGGACCACTCTCTGGCTGATGAAACATCAGAAGGAGTCTATAAGTATTTATAAAATGTTCAAGTTCAAGTTCAAACACACTTTGGCCTGAAATATGTTAAGTAGGTCAAATATGGACCACTGTCTGGCTGATGAAACATCAGAAGGAGTCTATGAGTATTTATAGAAAGTTCAAGATTAAGGACTCTTTGTCCAGAAATGTGGTCATAAGGTCAAAAATGGTCTAATCTATGGTTGAAGTAACATCAAAAGAAGTCTATGAGTATGCATGGTAAGTTAGCCTTTGAAAAGACTTTGGCCAGACATATGTTAAGTAGGTCAAATATGGACCCACTGTCTGGCTGATGAAACATCAGAAGGAGTCTAAGAGTACTTATAGAAAGTTCAAGTTCAAGTTCAAAGACTCTTTGGCCTGAAATATGATAAGTAGGTTAAATATGGACCACTGTCTGGCTGATGAAACAGTAAGGACTGGGCTAAAAGGGTGAATCTGAATAACTAAATAACTTCCTGCTAAAGACCCAAAAAGACTGAATGCAACACACGCACACACACACACACTCTCTCTCAGGAATGGCCAGAGTCATAAAATGCTTGAAACATTCCTTGCCCTTCCCCCATCTCTACAAGAGAGATAACAGAACTCTGACACACACACACACACAACATTACACGCATAAAATGAGCCATTACCAATTGTATACGATATATTCCTGTATGTCTGTGTGTTTCCCAGTCCATGGTAGTTTAGAAATGATCTCCTAGCGTATCAGTGAAACTCTTGAGAGTTTAAAAGTTATGTATTACATGTATCTTCATATTCCAATTATGTGTAAATGTTGTGTTTGGTACCGTTTTAATTATCTCGTTCCAACTGATTTGGTCAGATACAGAAGATTACAGTAAAATGTATGTTTTCTATGTTTTTATCATCTTGTGGAATGATTCTGACAAATTCTGACTGGTCATAAAAGAGGCGGACACGGCCATAGTTTAACTTTGACAAGACAAAGAGAATTTGGCCGCCAAAAGTTTCGTTGAATGTCATTGGCCAGTTCGCACCTCAGAGGTGTGGACTCCAGTTCCTCTAAAGAGGACTGAACCTCCCTCTGGACGTTCTTCTTCCTCCCGTGTCCTCGTGTCATGATGTAACGTCTCGCCTCCGGGCGAGTTCTTCGCCTTTCTTTTATTTGTTTCTAGTTTAGTTTGTGTTTTTCAGTTGTAGATAAGTCTCTGTGTTTAATTCCAATCGACGATTGAAAAGAAAACCCCGTGACATATCTCTTCAGCAAATCCATCTACAAGGGACCTTTAAACGAGCGCGCGCTCGCTTTGAAGGAGAAACACGCGCACGTGACCGCGTGACGCGCCGGACCGAGCGAAGCACGCGCTTCTTCGCCAGCCATGCACAGATGGAACATTAACTCCTCGTGATTCCTCCGTTCTACGAAGTGAAACGAACTCAGCCGAACTATTTTCCTTTGGTAATGTTACCCCAAAGACTGTGAACCTCCGTTCAACACGCGCGCCAAGCAGCCCACGTGATGCTTCCTCACACACAAAGGAATCCTCTCACGCACGCGGCCAGACAAGGCCGCGCAGGATTGCCGCGATACAGAGAGACCAAGAAACTTGCGCAAGTATATCTCTTTATAGAGCTTCTAAGAAGTTTTAAGATGATGTTTCGTGTTGTTATCAGAGAGGTGAATGTCTTCCTGCCAATGAAATTCTCCCAATTTCTCTGTTCTCTCTCTCCCCATCCCCTTTCCTCTCTCTCTTACTCGCTCACGCGTGTAAGTTATCCATTGTCCAAACTTTACGCATTTCTCGTTCATTGATGTCTTATTGTATTGTTCATTGATGTCTATGTGTTTGTAAATACATATATCCCGTGTAACCGTAGTAAATACATAAGTAGTCATGCCTTCATTAAATCCATTATATTCATTTTGATTGATGTTACTGTGTCTGCTCATACTCCAGGTCTCTGAAATGAATAGATCAAGCTACGGCTTTATAAATTAAAAATACTTTAAAGAGTATGTGTTTATAGGGCAGAAAACCCAGTTCTTCTGGCCAGAGAATTGCGTTTCCTGAAATCCTATGAAGTAAGATGATATGTGGGATTCCCCCAATATTAATCTGACAATTGAGCTAATTAAATTTTACCTGTCTGTAAAACGTGATCTATGCAATCAACTTGTAGTTAAAATGCAAGGATACACGTATGCATGCAGGTAAAATGATAGATCCTCCCTTAGAGGGAGAGTAAATTCAATGTAAGACTGATCTAATCCAAACATGTATGAATAATTATTAATTACCAATTATTAATTAATTTATGCAAATTCCCCACGGATTAGATCCGCCCTGAATCCTTACAAGAAGGAGTCAATTAGTATGAATCGAAAGTTCAAGATTAAGCACTCTTTGTCCAGAAATGTGGTCATAAGGTCAAAAATGGTCTAATCTATGGTTGAAGTAACATCAAAAGAAGTCTATGAGTATGCATGGTAAGTTAGCCTTTGAAAAGACTTTGGCCAGAAATATGTTAAGTAGGTCAAATATGGACCACTGTCTGGCTGAAGAAACATCAGAAAGAGTCTATGAGTATTTATAAAATGTTCAAGTTCAAGTTCAAACACACTTTGGCCTGAAATATGTTAAGTAGGTCAAATATGGACCACTGTCTGGCTGATGAAACATCAGAAGGAGTCTATGAGTATTTATAGAAAGTTCAAGATTAAGGACTCTTTGTCCAGAAATGTGGTCATAAGGTCAACTATGGTCTAATCTATGGTTGAAGTAACATCAAAAGAAGTCTATGAGTATGCATGGTAAGTTAGCCTTTGAAAAGACTTTGGCCAGAAATATGTTAAGTAGGTCAAATATGGACCACTGTCTGGCTGAAGAAACATCAGAAAGAGTCTATGAGTATTTATAGAAAGTTCTAGTTCAAGTTCAAAGACTCTTTGCCTGAAATATGTTAAGTAGGTCAAATATTGACCACTGTCTGGCTGATGAAACATCAGAAGGATTCAATGAGTATCTATAGAAAGATCAAGTTGAATGATTTTCTGGACAGAAATGTGTTCATAGTGTCACATATGGTCTAATTTATGGTTGAATAAAAATCAAAAGAAGTCTATGAGTATGCAAAGCAAGTTAGCCTTTGAAAAGACTTTGGCCAGAAATATGTTAAGTAGGTCAAATAAGGACCACTGTCTGGCTGATGAAACATCAGAAGGAGTCAATGAGTATTAATCGAAAGTTCAAGATTGAGCACTCTTTGTCCAGAAATGTGGTCATAAGGTCAAAAATGGTCTAATCTATGGTTGAAGTAACATCAAAAGAAGTCTATGAGTATGCATGGTAAGTTAGCCTTTGAAAAGACTTTGGCCAGAAATATGTTAAGTAGGTCAAATATGGACCACTGTCTGGCTGAAGAAACATCAGAAAGAGTGTATGAGTATTTATAGAAAGTTCAAGTTCAAAGACTCTTTGCCTGAAATATGTAAAGTAGGTCAAATATTGACCACTGTCTGGCTGATGAAACATCAGAAGGATTCAATGAGTATCTATAGAAAGATCAAGTTGAATGATTTTCTGGACAGAAATGTGTTCATAGTGTCACATATGGTCTAATTTATGGTTGAAGTAACATCAAAAGAAGTCTATGAGTATGCAAAGTAAGTTAGCCTTTGAAAAGACTTTGGCCAGAAATATGTTAAGTAGGTCAAATAAGGACCACTGTCTGGCTGATGAAACATCAGAAGGAGTCAATGAGTATTAATCGAAAGTTCAAGATTGAGCACTCTTTGTCCAGAAATGTGGTCATAAGGTCAAAAATGGTCTAATCTATGGTTGAAGTAACATCAAAAGAAGTCTATGAGTATGCATGGTAAGTTAGCCTTTGAAAAGACTTTGGCCAGAAATATGTTAAGTAGGTCAAATATGGACCACTGTCTGGCTGAAGAAACATCAGAAAGAGTCTATGAGTTTTTATAGAAAGTTCAAGTTCAAAGACTCTTTGCCTGAAATATGTAAAGTAGGTCAAATATTGACCACTGTCTGGCTGATGAAACATCAGAAGGATTCAATGAGTATCTATAGAAAGATCAAGTTGAATGATTTTCTGGACAGAAATGTGTTCATAGTGTCACATATGGTCTAATTTATGGTTGAAGAAACATCAAAAGAAGTCTATGAGTATGCAAAGCAAGTTAGCCTTTGAAAAGACTTTGGCCAGAAATATGTTAAGTAGGTCAAATAAGGACCACTGTCTGGCTGATGAAACATCAGAAGGAGTCAATGAGTATGAATAGAAAGATCAAGTTCAAGGATTGTCTGGCAAGTCTTGGATAATACTTTGGTAAGAAATTTCTTACTGCAAGAAATATGTTAAGTAGGGTCAAATATGAACCACTGTCTGGTTGATGAAACATCAGAAGGAGTCTATGAGTATTTATAGAAAGTTCAAGTTCTAAGACTCTTTGGCCATAAATATGTTAAGTAGGTCAAATATGGACCACTCTCTGGCTGAAGAAACATCAGAAGGAGTCTATAAGTATTTATAAAATGTTCAAGTTCAAGTTCAAACACACTTTGGCCTGAAATATGTTAAGTAGGTCAAATATGGACCACTCTCTGGCTGATGAAACATCAGAAGGAGTCTATGAGTATTTATAGAAAGTTCAAGATTAAGGACTCTTTGTCCAGAAATGTGGTCATAAGGTCAACTATGGTCTAATCTATTGTTGAAGTAACATCAAAAGAAGTCTATGAGTATGCATGGTAAGTTAGCCTTTGAAAAGACTTTGGCCAGACATATGTTAAGTAGGTCAAATATGGACCCACTGTCTGGCTGATGAAACATCAGAAGGAGTCTAAGAGTACTTATAGAAAGTTCAAGTTCAAGTTCAAAGACTCTTTGGCCTGAAATATGATAAGTAGGTTAAATATGGACCACTGTCTGGCTGATGAAACATCAGAAGGAGTCAATAAGTATGAATCGAAAGTTCAAGATTAAGCACTCTTTGTCCAGAAATGTGGTCATAAGGTCAAAAATGGTTTAATCTATGGTTGAAGTAACATCAAAAGAAGTCTATGAGTATGCATGGTAAGTTAGCCTTTGAAAGGACTTTGGCCAGAAATATGTTAAGTAGGTCAAATATGGACCACTGTCTGGCTGAAGAAGCATCAGAAAGAGTCTATGAGTATTTATAGAAAGTTCAAGTTCAAGTTCAAAGACTCTTTGCCTGAAATATGTTAAGTAGGTCAAATATGGACCACTGTCTGGCTGAAGAAACATCAGAAAGAGTCTATGAGTATTTATAGAAAGTTCAAGTTCAAGTTCAAAGACTCTTTGCCTGAAATATGTTAAGTAGGTCAAATATTGACCACTGTCTGGCTGATGAAACATCAGAAGGATTCAATGAGTATCTATAGAAAGATCAAGTTGAATGATTTTCTGGACAGAAATGTGTTCATAGTGTGACATATGGTCTAATTTATGGTTGAAGAAACATCAAAAGAAGTCTATGAGTATGCAAAGCAAGTTAGCCTTTGAAAAGACTTTGGCCAGAAATATGTTAAGTAGGTCAAATAAGGACCACTGTCTGGCTGATGAAACATCAGAAGGAGTCAATGAGTATGAATAGAAAGATCAAGTTCAAGGATTGTCTGGCAAGCCTTGGATAATACTTTGGTAAGAAATTTCTTACTGCAAGAAATATGTTAAGTAGGGTCAAATATGGACCACTGTCTGGTTGATGAAACATCAGAAGGAGTCTATGAGTATTTATAGAAAGTTCAAGTTCTAAGACTCTTTGGCCAGAAATATGTTAAGTAGGTCAAATATGGACCATTCTCTGGCTGATGAAACATAAGAAGGAGTCTATAAGTATTTATAAAATGTTCAAGTTCAAGTTCAAACACACTTTGGCCTGAAATATGTTAAGTAGGTCAAATATGGACCACTGTCTGGCTGATGAAACATCAGAAAAAGTCTATGAGTATTTATAGAAAGTTCAAGATTAAGGACTCTTTGTCCAGAAATGTGGTCATAAGGTCAACTATGGTCTAATCTATGGTTGAAGTAACATCAAAAGAAGTCTATGAGTATGCATGGTAAGTTAGCCTTTGAAAAGACTTTGGCCAGAAATATGTTAAGTAGGTCAAATATTGACCACTGTCTGGCTGAAGAAACATCAGAAAGAGTCTATGAGTATTTATAGAAAGTTCAAGTTCAAGTTCAAAGACTCTTTGCCTGAAATATGTTAAGTAGGTCAAATATTGACCACTGTCTGGCTGATGAAACATCAGAAGGATTCAATGAGTATCTATAGAAAGATCAAGTTGAATGATTTTCTGGACAGAAATGTGTTCATAGTGTCACATATGGTCTAATTTATGGTTGAAGAAACATCAAAAGAAGTCTATGAGTATGCAAAGCAAGTTAGCCTTTGAAAAGACTTTGGCCAGAAATATGTTAAGTAGGTCAAATAAGGACCACTGTCTGGCTGATGAAACATCAGAAGGAGTCAATGAGTATGAATAGAAAGATCAAGTTCAAGGATTGTCTGGCAAGCCTTGGATAATACTTTGGTAAGAAATTTCTTACTGCAAGAAATATGTTAAGTAGGGTCAAATATGGACCACTGTCTGGTTGATGAAACATCAGAAGGAGTCTATGAGTATTTATAGAAAGTTCAAGTTCTAAGACTCTTTGGCCAGAAATATGTTAAGTAGGTCAAATATGGACCATTCTCTGGCTGATGAAACATAAGAAGGAGTCTATAAGTATTTATAAAATGTTCAAGTTCAAGTTCAAACACACTTTGGCCTGAAATATGTTAAGTAGGTCAAATATGGACCACTGTCTGGCTGATGAAACATCAGAAAGAGTCTATGAGTATTTATAGAAAGTTCAAGATTAAGGACTCTTTGTCCAGAAATGTGGTCATAAGGTCAACTATGGTCTAATCTATGGTTGAAGTAACATCAAAAGAAGTCTATGAGTATGCATGGTAAGTTAGCCTTTGAAAAGACTTTGGCCAGAAATATGTTAAGTAGGTCAAATATTGACCACTGTCTGGCTGAAGAAACATCAGAAAGAGTCTATGAGTATTTATAGAAAGTTCAAGTTCAAGTTCAAAGACTCTTTGCCTGAAATATGTTAAGTAGGTCAAATATTGACCACTGTCTGGCTGATGAAACATCAGAAGGATTCAATGAGTATCTATAGAAAGATCAAGTTGAATGATTTTCTGGACAGAAATGTGTTCATAGTGTCACATATGGTCTAATTTATGGTTGAAGAAACATCAAAAGAAGTCTATGAGTATGCAAAGCAAGTTAGCCTTTGAAAAGACTTTGGCCAGAAATATGTTAAGTAGGTCAAATAAGGACCACTGTCTGGCTGATGAAACATCAGAAGGAGTCAATGAGTATGAATAGAAAGATCAAGTTCAAGGATTGTCTGGCAAGCCTTGGATAATACTTTGGTAAGAAATTTCTTACTGCAAGAAATATGTTAAGTAGGGTCAAATATGGACCACTGTCTGGTTGATGAAACATCAGAAGGAGTCTATGAGTATTTATAGAAAGTTCAAGTTCTAAGACTCTTTGGCCAGAAATATGTTAAGTAGGTCAAATATGGACCATTCTCTGGCTGATGAAACATAAGAAGGAGTCTATAAGTATTTATAAAATGTTCAAGTTCAAGTTCAAACACACTTTGGCCTGAAATATGTTAAGTAGGTCAAATATGGACCACTGTCTGGCTGATGAAACATCAGAAAGAGTCTATGAGTATTTATAGAAAGTTCAAGATTAAGGACTCTTTGTCCAGAAATGTGGTCATAAGGTCAACTATGGTCTAATCTATGGTTGAAGTAACATCAAAAGAAGTCTATGAGTATGCATGGTAAGTTAGCCTTTGAAAAGACTTTGGCCAGAAATATGTTAAGTAGGTCAAATATTGACCACTGTCTGGCTGAAGAAACATCAGAAAGAGTCTATGAGTATTTATAGAAAGTTCAAGTTCAAGTTCAAAGACTCTTTGCCTGAAATATGTTAAGTAGGTCAAATATTGACCACTGTCTGGCTGATGAAACATCAGAAGGATTCAATGAGTATCTATAGAAAGATCAAGTTGAATGATTTTCTGGACAGAAATGTGTTCATAGTGTCACATATGGTCTAATTTATGGTTGAAGAAACATCAAAAGAAGTCTATGAGTATGCAAAGCAAGTTAGCCTTTGAAAAGACTTTGGCCAGAAATATGTTAAGTAGGTCAAATAAGGACCACTGTCTGGCTGATGAAACATCAGAAGGAGTCAATGAGTATGAATAGAAAGATCAAGTTCAAGGATTGTCTGGCAAGCCTTGGATAATACTTTGGTAAGAAATTTCTTACTGCAAGAAATATGTTAAGTAGGGTCAAATATGGACCACTGTCTGGTTGATGAAACATCAGAAGGAGTCTATGAGTATTTATAGAAAGTTCAAGTTCTAAGACTCTTTGGCCAGAAATATGTTAAGTAGGTCAAATATGGACCATTCTCTGGCTGATGAAACATAAGAAGGAGTCTATAAGTATTTATAAAATGTTCAAGTTCAAGTTCAAACACACTTTGGCCTGAAATATGTTAAGTAGGTCAAATATGGACCACTGTCTGGCTGATGAAACATCAGAAAGAGTCTATGAGTATTTATAGAAAGTTCAAGATTAAGGACTCTTTGTCCAGAAATGTGGTCATAAGGTCAACTATGGTCTAATCTATGGTTGAAGTAACATCAAAAGAAGTCTATGAGTATGCATGGTAAGTTAGCCTTTGAAAAGACTTTGGCCAGAAATATGTTAAGTAGGTCAAATATTGACCACTGTCTGGCTGAAGAAACATCAGAAAGAGTCTATGAGTATTTATAGAAAGTTCAAGTTCAAGTTCAAAGACTCTTTGCCTGAAATATGTTAAGTAGGTCAAATATTGACCACTGTCTGGCTGATGAAACATCAGAAGGATTCAATCAGTATCTATAGAAAGATCAAGTTGAATGATTTTCTGGACAGAAATGTGTTCATAGTGTCACATATGGTCTAATTTATGGTTGAAGAAACATCAAAAGAAGTCTATGAGTATGCAAAGCAAGTTAGCCTTTGAAAAGACTTTGGCCAGAAATATGTTAAGTAGGTCAAATAAGGACCACTGTCTGGCTGATGAAACATCAGAAAGAGTCAATGAGTATGAATAGAAAGATCAAGTTCAAGGATTGTCTGGCAAGCCTTGGATAATACTTTGGTAAGAAATTTCTTACTGCAAGAAATATGTTAAGTAGGGTCAAATATGGACCACTGTCTGGCTGATGAAACATCGGAAGGAGTCTAAGAGTACTTATAGACAGTTCAAGTTCAAGTTCAAAGACTCTTTGGCCTGAAATATGATAAGTAGGTTAAATATGGACCACTGTCTGGCTGATGAAACATCAGGAGTCAATAAGTATAAATCGAAAGTTCAAGATTAAGGACTCTTTGTCCAGAAATGTGGTCATAAGGTCAAAAATGGTCTAATCTATGGTTGAAGTAACATCAAAAGAAGTCTATGAGATTAGCCTTTGAAAAGTCTTTGGCCAGAAATATGTTAAGTAGGTCAAATATGGACCACTGTCTGGCTGAAGAAACATCAGAAAGAGTCTATGAGTATTTATAGAAAGTTCAAGTTCAAGTTCAAATACTCTTTGCCTGAAATATGTTAAGTAGGTCAAATATTGACCACTGTCTGGCTGATGAAACATCAGAAGGATTCAATGAGTATGTATAGAAAGATCAAGTTGAATGATTTTCTGGACAGAAATGTGTTCATAGTGTCACATATGGTCTAATTTATGGTTGAAGTAACATCAAAAGAAGTCTATGAGTATGCATGGTAAGTTAGCCTTTGAAAAGACTTTGGCCAGAAATATGTTAAGTAGGTCAAATATGGACCACTGTCTGGCTGATGAAACATGAGAAGGAGTCTATGAGTATTTATAGAAAGTTCAAGATTAAGGACTCTTTGTCCAGAAATGTGGTCATAAGGTCAAAAATGGTCTAATCTATGGTTGAAGTAACATCAAAAGAAGTCTATGAGTATGCATGGTAAGTTAGCCTTTGAAAAGACTTTGGCCAGACATATGTTAAGTAGGTCAAATATGGACCCACTGTCTGGCTGATGAAACATCAGAAGGAGTCTAAGAGTACTTATAGAAAGTTCAAGTTCAAGTTCAAAGACTCTTTGGCCTGAAATATGATAAGTAGGTTAAATATGGACCACTGTCTTGCTGATGAAACATCAGAAGGAGTCAATAAGTATTAATCGAAAGTTCAAGATTGAGCAGTCTTTGTCCAGAAATGTGGTCATAAGGTCAAAAATGGTCTAATCTATGGTTGAAGTAACATCAAAAGAAGTCTATGAGTATGCATGGTAAGTTAGCCTTTGAAAAGACTTTGGCCAGAAATATGTTAAGAAGGTCAAATATGGACCACTGTATGGCTGAAGAAACATCAGAAAGAGTCTATGAGTATTTATAGAAAGTTCAAGTTCAAAGACTCTTTGCCTGAAATATGTTAAGTAGGTCAAATATTGACCACTGTCTGGCTGATGAAACATCAGAAGGATTCAATGAGTATCTATAGAAAGATCAAGTTGAATGATTTTCTGGACAGAAATGTGTTCATAGTGTCACATATGGTCTAATTTATGGTTGAAGTAACATCAAAAGAAGTCTATGAGTATGCAAAGTAAGTTAGCCTTTGAAAAGACTTTGGCCAGAAATATGTTAAGTAGGTCAAATAAGGACCACTGTCTGGCTGATGAAACATCAGAAGGAGTCAATGAGTATGAATAGAAAGATCAAGTTCAAGGATTGTCTGGCAAGCCTTGGATAATACTTTAGTAAGAAATTTCTAACTGCAAGAAATATGTTAAGTAGGGTCAAATATGGACCATTGTCTGGTTGATGAAACATCAGAAGGAGTCTATGAGTATTTATAGAAAGTTCAAGTTCTAAGACTCTTTGGCCAGAAATATGTTAAGTAGGTCAAATATGGACCACTCTCTGGCTGATGAAACATCAGAAGGAGTCTATAAGTATTTGTAAAATGTTCAAGTTCAAGTTCAAACACACTTTGGCCTGAAATATGTTAAGTAGGTCAAATATGGACCACTGTCTGGCTGATGAAACATCAGAAGGAGTCTATGAGTATTTATAGAAAGTTCAAGATTAAGGACTCTTTGTCCAGAAATGTGGTCATAAGGTCAAAAATGGTCTAATCTATGGTTGAAGTAACATCAAAAGAAGTCTATGAGTATGCATGGTAAGTTAGCCTTTGAAAAGACTTTGGCCAGACATATGTTAAGTAGGTCAAATATGGACCCACTGTCTGGCTGATGAAACATCAGAAGGAGTCTAAGAGTACTTATAGAAAGTTCAAGTTCAAGTTAAAAGACTCTTTGGCCTGAAATATGATAAGTAGGTTAAATATGGACCACTGTCTGGCTGATGAAACATCAGAAGGAGTCAATAAGTATGAATCGAAAGTTCAAGATTAAGCACTCTTTGTCCAGAAATGTGGTCATAAGGTCAAAAATGGTCTAATCTATGGTTGAAGTAACATCAAAAGAAGTCTATGAGTATGCATGGTAAGTTAGCCTTTGAAAAGACTTTGGCCAGAAATATGTTAAGTAGGTCAAATATGGACCACTGTCTGGCTGAAGAAACATCAGAAAGAGTCTATGAGTATTTATAGAAAGTTCAAGTTTAAAAACTCTTTGCCTGAAATATGTTAAGTAGGTCAAATATTGACCACTGTCTGGCTGATGAAACATCAGAAGGATTCAATGAGTATGTATAGAAAGATCAAGTTGAATGATTTTCTGGACAGAAATGTGTTCATAGTGTCACATATGGTCTAATTTATGGTTGAAGTAACATCAAAAGAAGTCTATGAGTATGCAATGTAAGTTAGCCTTTGAAAAGACTTTGGCCAGAAATATGTTAAGTAGGTCAAATAAGGACCACTGTCTGGCTGATGAAACATCAGAAGGAGTCAATGAGTATGAATAGAAAGATCAAGTTCAAGGATTGTCTGGCAAGCCTTGGATAATACTTTGGTAAGAAATTTCTTACTGCAAGAAATATGTTAAGTAGGGTCAAATATGGACCACTGTCTGGTTGATGAAACATCAGAAGGAGTCTATGAGTATTTATAGAAAGTTCAAGTTCTAAGACTCTTTGGCCAGAAATATGTTAAGTAGGTCAAATATGGACCACTCTCTGGCTGATGAAACATCAGAAGGAGTCTATAAGTATTTATATAATGTTCAAGTTCAAGTTCAAACACACTTTGGCCTGAAATATGTTAAGTAGGTCAAATATGGACCACTGTCTGGCTGATGAAACATCAGAAGGAGTCTATGAGTATTTATAGAAAGTTCAAGATTAAGGACTCTTTGTCCAGAAATGTGGTCATAAGGTCAAAAATGGTCTAATCTATGGTTGAAATAACATCAAAAGAAGTCTATGAGTTTTCATGGTAAGTTAGCCTTTGAAAAGACTTTGGCCAGACATATGTTAAGTAGGTCAAATATGGACCCACTGTCTGGCTGATGAAACATCAGAAGGAGTCTAAGAGTACTTATAGAAAGTTCAAGTTCAAGTTCAAAGACTCTTTGGCCTGAAATATGATAAGTAGGTTAAATATGGACCACTGTCTGGCTGATGAAACATCAGAAGGAGTCAATAAGTATGAATCGAAAGTTCAAGATTAAGCACTCTTTGTCCAGAAATGTGGTCATAAGGTCAAAAATGGTCTAATCTATGGTTGAAGTAACATCAAAAGAAGTCTATGAGTATGCATGGTAAGTTAGCCTTTGAAAAGACTTTGGCCAGAAATATGTTAAGTAGGTCAAATATGGACCACTGTCTGGCTGAAGAAACATCAGAAAGAGTCTATGAGTATTTATAGAAAGTTCAAGTTCAAAGACTCTTTGCCTGAAATATGTTAAGTAGGTCAAATATTGACCACTGTCTGGCTGATGAAACATCAGAAGGATTCAATGAGTATGTATAGAAAGATCAAGTTGAATGATTTTCTGGACAGAAATGTGTTCATAGTGTCACATATGGTATAATTTATGGTTGAAGTAACATCAAAAGAAGTCTATGAGTATGCAAAGCAAGTTAGCCATTGAAAAGACTTTGGCCAGAAATATGTTAAGCAGGTCAAATAAGGACCACTGTCTGGCTGATGAAACATCAGAAGGAGTCAATGAGTATGAATAGAAAGATCAAGTTCAAGGATTCTCTGGCAAGCCTTGGATAATACTTTGGTAAGAAATTTCTTACTGCAAGAAATATGTTAAGTAGGGTCAAATATGGACCACTGTCTGGTTGATGAAACATCAGAAGGAGTCTATGAGTATTTATAGAAAGTTCAAGTTCTAAGACTCTTTGGCCAGAAATATGTTAAGTAGGTCAAATATGGACCACTCTCTGGCTGATGAAACATCAGAAGGAGTCTATAAGTATTTATAAAATGTTCAAGTTCAAGTTCAAACACACTTTGGCCTGAAATATGTTAAGTAGGTCAAATATGGACCACTGTCTGGCTGAAGAAACATCAGAAAGAGTCTATGAGTATTTATAGAAAGATCAAGTTCAAGTTCAAAGACTCTTTGCCTGAAATATGTTAACTAGGTCAAATATTGACCACTGTCTGGCTGATGAAACATCAGAAGGATTCAAAGAGTATGTATAGAAAGATCAAGTTTAATGATTTTCTGGACAGAAATGTGTTCATAGTGTCACATATGGTCTAATTTATGGTTGAAGTAACATCAAAAGAAGTCTATGAGTATGCAAAGTAAGTTATCCTTTGAAAAGACTTTGGTCAGAAATTTGTTAAGTGGGTCAAACATGGACCACTGTCTGGCTGATGAAACATCAGAAGGAGTCTATGAGTATGAATAGAAAGATCAAGTTCAAGGATTGTCTGGCAAGCCTTGGATAATACTTTAGTAAGAAATTTCTAACTGCAAGAAATATGTTAAGTAGGGTCAAATATGGACCATTGTCTGGTTGATGAAACATCAGAAGGAGTCTATGAGTATTTATAGAAAGTTCAAGTTCTAAGACTCTTTGGCCAGAAATATGTTAAGTAGGTCAAATATGGACCACTCTCTGGCTGATGAAACATCAGAAGGAGTCTATAAGTATTTGTAAAATGTTCAAGTTCAAGTTCAAACACACTTTGGCCTGAAATATGTTAAGTAGGTCAAATATGGACCACTGTCTGGCTGATGAAACATCAGAAGGAGTCTATGAGTATTTATAGAAAGATCAAGATTAAGGACTCTTTGTCCAGAAATGTGGTCATAAGGTCAAAAATGGTCTAATCTATGGTTGAAGTAACATCAAAAGAAGTCTATGAGTATGCATGGTAAGTTAGCCTTTGAAAAGACTTTGGCCAGACATATGTTAAGTAGGTCAAATATGGACCCACTGTCTGGCTGATGAAACATCAGAAGGAGTCTAAGAGTACTTATAGAAAGTTCAAGTTCAAGTTAAAAGACTCTTTGGCCTGAAATATGATAAGTAGGTTAAATATGGACCACTGTCTGGCTGATGAAACATCAGAAGGAGTCAATAAGTATGAATCGAAAGTTCAAGATTAAGCACTCTTTGTCCAGAAATGTGGTCATAAGGTCAAAAATGGTCTAATCTATGGTTGAAGTAACATCAAAAGAAGTCTATGAGTATGCATGGTAAGTTAGCCTTTGAAAAGACTTTGGCCAGAAATATGTTAAGTAGGTCAAATATGGACCACTGTCTGGCTGAAGAAACATCAGAAAGAGTCTATGAGTATTTATAGAAAGTTCAAGTTTAAAAACTCTTTGCCTGAAATATGTTAAGTAGGTCAAATATTGACCACTGTCTGGCTGATGAAACATCAGAAGGATTCAATGAGTATGTATAGAAAGATCAAGTTGAATGATTTTCTGGACAGAAATGTGTTCATAGTGTCACATATGGTCTAATTTATGGTTGAAGTAACATCAAAAGAAGTCTATGAGTATGCAATGTAAGTTAGCCTTTGAAAAGACTTTGGCCAGAAATATGTTAAGTAGGTCAAATAAGGACCACTGTCTGGCTGATGAAACATCAGAAGGAGTCAATGAGTATGAATAGAAAGATCAAGTTCAAGGATTGTCTGGCAAGCCTTGGATAATACTTTGGTAAGAAATTTCTTACTGCAAGAAATATGTTAAGTAGGGTCAAATATGGACCACTGTCTGGTTGATGAAACATCAGAAGGAGTCTATGAGTATTTATAGAAAGTTCAAGTTCTAAGACTCTTTGGCCAGAAATATGTTAAGTAGGTCAAATATGGACCACTCTCTGGCTGATGAAACATCAGAAGGAGTCTATAAGTATTTATATAATGTTCAAGTTCAAGTTCAAACACACTTTGGCCTGAAATATGTTAAGTAGGTCAAATATGGACCACTGTCTGGCTGATGAAACATCAGAAGGAGTCTATGAGTATTTATAGAAAGTTCAAGATTAAGGACTCTTTGTCCAGAAATGTGGTCATAAGGTCAAAAATGGTCTAATCTATGGTTGAAATAACATCAAAAGAAGTCTATGAGTTTTCATGGTAAGTTAGCCTTTGAAAAGACTTTGGCCAGACATATGTTAAGTAGGTCAAATATGGACCCACTGTCTGGCTGATGAAACATCAGAAGGAGTCTAAGAGTACTTATAGAAAGTTCAAGTTCAAGTTCAAAGACTCTTTGGCCTGAAATATGATAAGTAGGTTAAATATGGACCACTGTCTGGCTGATGAAACATCAGAAGGAGTCAATAAGTATGAATCGAAAGTTCAAGATTAAGCACTCTTTGTCCAGAAATGTGGTCATAAGGTCAAAAATGGTCTAATCTATGGTTGAAGTAACATCAAAAGAAGTCTATGAGTATGCATGGTAAGTTAGCCTTTGAAAAGACTTTGGCCAGAAATATGTTAAGTAGGTCAAATATGGACCACTGTCTGGCTGAAGAAACATCAGAAAGAGTCTATGAGTATTTATAGAAAGTTCAAGTTCAAAGACTCTTTGCCTGAAATATGTTAAGTAGGTCAAATATTGACCACTGTCTGGCTGATGAAACATCAGAAGGATTCAATGAGTATGTATAGAAAGATCAAGTTGAATGATTTTCTGGACAGAAATGTGTTCATAGTGTCACATATGGTATAATTTATGGTTGAAGTAACATCAAAAGAAGTCTATGAGTATGCAAAGCAAGTTAGCCATTGAAAAGACTTTGGCCAGAAATATGTTAAGCAGGTCAAATAAGGACCACTGTCTGGCTGATGAAACATCAGAAGGAGTCAATGAGTATGAATAGAAAGATCAAGTTCAAGGATTCTCTGGCAAGCCTTGGATAATACTTTGGTAAGAAATTTCTTACTGCAAGAAATATGTTAAGTAGGGTCAAATATGGACCACTGTCTGGTTGATGAAACATCAGAAGGAGTCTATGAGTATTTATAGAAAGTTCAAGTTCTAAGACTCTTTGGCCAGAAATATGTTAAGTAGGTCAAATATGGACCACTCTCTGGCTGATGAAACATCAGAAGGAGTCTATAAGTATTTATAAAATGTTCAAGTTCAAGTTCAAACACACTTTGGCCTGAAATATGTTAAGTAGGTCAAATATGGACCACTGTCTGGCTGAAGAAACATCAGAAAGAGTCTATGAGTATTTATAGAAAGATCAAGTTCAAGTTCAAAGACTCTTTGCCTGAAATATGTTAACTAGGTCAAATATTGACCACTGTCTGGCTGATGAAACATCAGAAGGATTCAAAGAGTATGTATAGAAAGATCAAGTTTAATGATTTTCTGGACAGAAATGTGTTCATAGTGTCACATATGGTCTAATTTATGGTTGAAGTAACATCAAAAGAAGTCTATGAGTATGCAAAGTAAGTTATCCTTTGAAAAGACTTTGGTCAGAAATTTGTTAAGTGGGTCAAACATGGACCACTGTCTGGCTGATGAAACATCAGAAGGAGTCTATGAGTATGTATAGAAAGTTCAAGATTAAGGACTCTTTGTCCAGAAATGTGTTCATAAGGTCAAATATGGTTTAATCTATGGTTGAAGTAACATCAAAAGAAGTCTATGAGTATGCATGGTAAGTTAGCCTTTGAAAAGACTTTGGCCAGAAACATGTTAAGTAGGTCAAATTTGGACCACTGTCCGGCTGATGAAACATCAGAAGGAGTCTATGAGTGTTTATAGAAAGTTCAATTTCTTAGACTCTTTGGCCAGAAATATAAGTAGGTCAAATAAGGACCACTGTCTGGCTGATGAAACATCAGAAGGAGTCAATGAGTATGAATAGAAAGATCAAGTTCAAGGTTTCTCTGGCAAGCCTTGGATAATACTTTGGTAAGAAATTTCTTACTACAAGAAATATGTTAAGTAGGTCAAATATTGACCACTGTCTGGCTGATGAAACATGAGTATTTATAGAAAGTTCAAGATTAAGGACTCTTTGTCCAGAAATGTGGTCATAAGGTCAAATATGGTCTAATCTATGGTTGAAGTAGCATCAAAAGAAGTCTATGAGTATGCATGGTAAGTTAGCCTTTGAAAAGACTTTGGCCAGATATATGTTAAGTAGGTAAAAAATGGGCCACTGTCTGGTTGAAGAATCATCAGAAAGAGTCTATGAGTATTTATAGAAAGTTCAAGTTCAAGTTCAAAGACTCTGTGGCCAGAAATTTGTTAAGTAGGTCAAATATGGACCACTGTCTGGCTGATGAAACCTCAGAAGGATTCAATGAGTATGTATAGAAAGATCAAGTTAAATGATTTTCTGAACAGATATGTGTTCACAGGTTCAAATATGGTCTAATTTATGGTTGAAGTAACATCAGATGGAGTCTATGGGTATTCATAGAAAGTACAAGATCAAACTCTTTGTCCAGAAATGTGTTCATAAGGGCAAATATGGTCTAATCTATGGTTGAAGTAAAATCAAAAGAAGTCTTTGAGTATGCAAAGTAAGTTAGCCTTTGAAATGACTTTGGCCAGAAATATGTTAAGTAGGTCAAATATGGACCACTATCTGGCTGATAAAACATCAGGAGGTGTCAATAAGTATGAATAGAAAGATCCTGTTCAAGGATTCTATGGCAAGGTATATGTACAGAAATGTAATATTTGAACTACTGAAGAAACATCAGAAGGAGTCTAAGAGTATGAATAGAATGAAGTTCAAGGATTCTCTGGCAAGCCTCGGATAATACTTTGCAGATAAATTTCTTACTACAAGAAATATGTTAAATATGTCCCCGCAATAAAGAGAAGTTGTCTAAGAGTACTTATATAGAAAGTTCAAGTTCAAGTTCAAAGACTCTTTGCCCTGAAATATAAGTAGGTCAAATATGGATCACTGTCTGGCTGATGAAACATCAGAAGGAGTCTATGAGTAGTTATATAAAGTTCATGGACTCTTTCTAAAAAATAGGTTCCAAAATGTCATATTTGAACTTCTGAGGAAACAACAGGAGTCCATGAGAGTGCATAGAAAGTTCAAAATCGAGGACTCTTTGGCCCAAAATCTGTTTAGTAGGTCAAATAAGTGAATACGTTAGTTGCACTATACAATGTAATGCAAAAGCACATATGTGTTTTCTTAATGCATAGAGTAATAAGTCAGATTTTGTATGCAATGAATCACAATAGCACATGTGTTATAAACAACGGAATAAGATAGTTATTATATGCATTGCATTGCAAAAAGTAAACAGCTTATTTTTATTCTTCAGTGAAAAACTTTAGATCATGTGTGCAATGCAATGCAAATGTTACCTTTTCGTCGCACAACGGATTGACGTCGTTCTTCTATGCATTGTTATCCAACAGGTAAATTACAATGGTTTCCCTTTAATACACAATTGAATAAGTTGTTGTATCCAATGCGAAAGTTCATATGTTATGTGTTTTCTTTTCATTGAGTTAGTCAGATCAATGCAATGCAACGCAGTGCAACGAATTAGAACAGGTAGCGTACTGCAATAATTTCCCTTCAAATAAACAATGAACGAAATACGTTAGCTCGTCTCTGCAGTGCAACAAATATTATCTCTTCGTTACACACAAACAATGAGATAGTTCTTCTATGCATTTTAAAGCAACATCTCATGTTATGTTTTCTTCTTGCACAAAGTTAGATTTAGCACTCTCATTGCACAAAGTTAGATTTTTAATGCAACGAAACAGCAAACAATGTTATCTCTTCAATGCACAACATAATGAGTTAGTTCTTATATGCATTGCAATGCACATGCACAGCTTACATGTTATTCTTTAATGCACAACGTTACATTGGGTGTGCAATGCAATGCAACCGCGAAAAAGTTTTTTGTAGTACAAAAAGCTAATGCAATGATATCCTTTCAATACACAACTGAATAAGTTAGTTGTAGTATGCAAAGCAATGCAACTGCTCATATGTTATCTTTTTGTTGCACAACGGAATGAGGTAGGATTGTGATGCAAATTGTGATTTCCCTTCAATACACAACTGAATAAGTTAGTTGTATTGCAATGCAAAGCAAAAGCACATATGTGTTTTCAAATTGCACAGAGGAATGTTAGATATTTTATGCAATGCAACGCAACAGCAAACATGTTATCTCTGTAATGCATATCGGAATGAGTTAGTTATTGTATGCATTGCAAATGCAACAAGTTGCATAGCTTATATGTTATTCTTCAATGCACAACGTTTGATTGTGTGGTAAGGTAACTCTTCTATGCATTTTAATGCAAAAAGGAAATGCAATGATTTACCTTCAACACACAACTGAATAAGTTAGTTATAGTATACAATGCAATGCAAAAGGACATATGTGTTTTCTTATTGCATAGGAATAAGTTAGATCTTTTATTCAATGCAATACCAAAAATGTTATCATATCGTAGCACAACGGAATGAATAGTTATTATAGGCATTGTAATGGAAGAGCTAAGTTCCTTAAAAAATATGTGTTCCTTCAAAACACAAATTGACAGTTTGGTTGTAGTATGCAATGCAACGCAATATTCAATAGTTTATGTTATTCTTCAATGCAAAACGTCAGATCGTGTTGCAATTAAATGCAACAGCATAAATGTTACCTCTTCCAATGCAAAACGGAATGAGTTAGTTATTATATGCATTGCAAACGCAACAAGTGCATAGCTTATATGTTATTCTTCAATGCACAAGGTTAGATCGTGTGTGCAATGCAACCGCGAATGAGGTTTTTTGTAATGCAGCAGGTTAATCAATGATTTCCCTAAATAAGTTAGTTTATAGTATGAAATGCAATGCAAAAAAACATGTGTTTTCTTTTCGCAAAGAGGAATAGGTTAGGTCTTTTATGCAAGGCAATGCAACAGCAAAAATGTTATCTCTATAATGCACATCGGAATTAGTTATTGTAGGCATTTCAATGCTTAGCTTATATGTTTTTTTTCAATCCACAACGTTTGATCGCGTGTGCAATGCAACAGCAAAAATGTTATCTCTGTAATGCACATCGGAATGAGTTAGTTATTGTATGCATTGCAAATGCAAAGCTTATATGTTATTCTTCAATGCACAATGGAATGAGTTAGTTCTTATATGCATTGCAACACGTGCATAGCTTATATGTTATTCTTCAATGCATAACGTTTGATCGTGTGTGCAATGCAACCGCGAATGAGGTTTTTTGTAATGCAGCAGGTTAATCAATGATTTCCCTAAATAAGTTAGTTTATGGTATGAAATGCAATGCAAAAAAACATGTGTTTTCTTTTCGCAAAGAGGAATAGGTTAGGTCTTTTATGCAAGGCAATGCAACAGCAAAAATGTTATCTCTATAATGCACATCGGAATTAGTTATTGTAGGCATTTCAATGCTTAGCTTATATGTTTTTTTTCAATCCACAACGTTTGATCGCGTGTGCAATGCAACAGCAAAAATGTTATCTCTGTAATGCACATCGGAATGAGTTAGTTATTGTATGCATTGCAAATGCAAAGCTTATATGTTATTCTTCAATGCACAATGGAATGAGTTAGTTCTTATATGCATTGCAACACGTGCATAGCTTATATGTTATTCTTCAATACATAACGTTTGATCGTGTGTGCAATACAACATCACAAATGTTATCTCTTCACTGCACAACGGAATAAGGTAACTCTTCTATGCATTTTAATGCGAAAAAAAGGAAATGCAATGATTTACCTTCAATACACAACTGAATGTTTGCAGTCCAATGCAAAAGCACATAGAATAAGCTAGATATGTTATGCAATGCAATGCAACAGCAAAATGGTATCTCTATAATGCACATCGGAATTAGTTATTGTAGGCATTTCAATGCTTAGCTTATATGTTTTTTTTCAATCCACAACGTTTGATCGCGTGTGCAATGCAACAGCAAAAATGTTATCTCTGTAATGCACATCGGAATGAGTTAGTTATTGTATGCATTGCAAATGCAAAGCTTATATGTTATTCTTCAATGTACAATGGAATGAGTTAGTTCTTATATGCATTGCAACACGTGCATAGCTTATATGTTATTCTTCAATACATAACGTTTGATCGTGTGTGCAATACAACATCACAAATGTTATCTCTTCACTGCACAACGGAATAAGGTAACTCTTCTATGCATTTTAATGCAAAAAAAGGAAATGCAATGATTTACCTTCAATACACAAATGAATGTTTGCAGTCCAATGCAAAAGCACATAGAATAAGCTAGATATGTTATGCAATGCAATGCAACAGCAAAATGGTATCTCTGTAATGCACATTGGAATAAGTTAGTTATTGTATGCATTGCACAATTAATACACAAATTAATAGTTTGGTTGCAACACAAAATTTCAATAGCTTATGTTATTCTTCAATACAAAACGTTAGATCGTGTTGCAATTCAAAGCAACAGCAAAAATGTTACCTCTTTAATAAACAACGGAATGAGTTACTTCTTATAATAGTTACTTCTTAAAATGCATTGCAATGCAACAAGTGCATAGCTTATATGGTATTTTTCAATGCACAAGTTAGATCGTGTGTGCAATGCAATGTAACCGCGAATGAGTTTTTTTGTAATGCAAAAGGCTTAATGCAATGATTTTCCTAAATAAGTTAGTTGCAATACAATGCTGAAGCACATGTGTTTTCAAATTGCACAGGGGATATTAGATATTTTATGCAATGCAACAGGAAAAATGTTATCTCTGTAATGCACATCGGAATGAGTTAGTTATTTGTATGCATTGCAAATGCAAAGCTTATATGTTATTCTTCAATGCACAACGGAATGAGTTAGTTCTTATATGCATTGTAATGCAACAAGTGCATTGCTTATATGCTATTCTTCAATGCACAACGTTTGATCGTGTGTGCAATGCAACTGCACAAATGTTATCTCTTCACTGCACAACGGAATAAGGTAACTCTTCTATGCATTTTAATGCAAAAAGTCAATGCAATGATTTACAGTTTGGGTGTAGCAACGCAAAATTTCAATAATGTTACGTTAGATCTTGTTGCAATTCAATGCAACAGCAAAATGTTACCTCTTCAATACTTCTTATATGCATTGCACTGCAACAAGTGCATAGCTTATATGTTATTTTTCATTGCACAAGGTTAGATCGTGTGTGCAGTGCAATGCAACCGCGAATGAGTTTTTAGGCTAATGAAATTTTTTCCCTAAATAAGGTAGTTGTAGTGCCTTCACGCATGGTCTTGTATCAACAAAAACATGCGTTCTACTTCAGTGTACAACGGAATAAGTTAGTTATTGTATACAGTTCAGTGAAACAGGTCATATGTTATATGATATCTCTTTAATGCACAACTGAAAACGTTAGCTTTGCATGCAATAAATGCACAACGGATTAATTTATATCGTGCATGCAATGCATGTGCTATTTCTTCAATGCACAAGGGAATTAATAACTTCTGTATGCGTTGCAATGCAACAGTTCATGTGCGATATATCTTCATTGCACAGTGAAATAAGTTAAACTCAGTATAACTATTACTTAATTTGAGCATATTGTGTGCAACATTTAAATGAACAGCAAAATTAGTTAGTTGTTTTATACATTGGAATGCAAAAGTATGAATGTTGTCAAGCCTTCGGATGTCAAACGCGTCTGTTCGGATGTTCATCACCTTAACTCATTTTAATGTTTATTGGAGAGATTACATGTGCATGTTGCATTGCATTACAATATTTAACTTTGAAGAATGCAAAAGGGAATAAGTTAGTTCTTGTATTCAACAAAATAAGGAACATTCTAGAAAAACTCATAGACTCCTTCTGATGTTCAACAGCCGGATAGTGGTCCATGTTTGACATATTAAACACATTTATAGACAAAGAGTCCTTAATCTTGAACTTTCCATACATACTCATAGACTCTTTCTGATGTTTCATCAATTGTTCTAATGTGACTTTTTGTACATATTGCCAGATAATCCTTGAACTTGATCTTTCTATACATACTCATTGACTCCTTCTAATGTTTCATCAGCAAGACAGTAGTCCATATTTGACCTACTTAACATATTTCTGTCCAAAGAGTCATTGAACTTGAACTTTCCATAAATACTCATTGACTCCTTCTGATGTTTCTTCAGCCAGACAGTAGTCCATGTTTGAACTACTTAACATATTTCTGGCCAAAGTCTTTTAAAAGTCTAATTTACTATGCAAACTCATGGACTTCTTTTGATGTTACTTCAACCATAGATTAGAACATATTCGACCTTATGAAAACATTTCTGCACTAAGAGTCCTTGAACTTGAACTTTCTATATGCATAGACTCGTTCTGATGTTTCATCAATTGTTCTAATGTGGCTTTTTGTACATATTGCCAGATAATCCTTGAACTTGATCTTTCTATTCATACTCATTGACTCCTTCTAATGTTTCATCAGCAAGACAGTAGTCCATATTTGACCTACTTAACATATTTCTGTCCAAAGAGTCTAGAACTTGAACAATCCATAAATACTCATTGACTCCTTCTGATGTTTCTTCAGCCAGACAGTAGTCCATGTTTGACCTACTTAACATATTTCTGGCCAAAGTCTTTTAAAAGGCTAACTTACTATGCAAACTCATAGACTTCTTTCGATGTTACTTCAACCATAGATTAGACCATATTTGACCTTATGAACACTTTTCTGGAATAAGAGTCCTTAATCTTGAACTTTCTATACATACTCATAAACTCTTGATGTTTCATCAGTAGTTCAAATGTGGTTTTTGTACATATTGCCAGAGAATCCTTGAACTTGAGATCATTCTATACATACTCATTGACTCCTTCTGATGTTTCTTCAGCCAGACAGTAGTCCATGTTTGACCTACTTAACATATTTCTGGCCAAAGTCTTTTAAAAGGCTAACTTACTATGCAAACTCATAGACTTCTTTCGATGTTACTTCAACCATAGATTAGACCATATTTGACCTTATGAACACTTTTCTGGACTAAGAGTCCTTAATCTTGAACTTTCTGTACATACTCATAGACTCGTTCTGATGTTTCATCAGTAGTTCAAATGTGGCTTTTTGTACATATTGTCAGAGAATCCTTGAACTTGATCTTTCTATACATACTCATAGACTTCTGATGTTTCATCAGCCAGACAGTGATCCAAATTACCTACTTAACATATTTCTGGCCAAAGTCTTTTCAAAGGCTAACTTACTATGCATACTCATAGACTTCTTTTGATGTTTCTTCAACCATAGATTAGACCATATTTGACCTTATGAAAATTTTTCTGGACTAAGAGTCCTTAATCTTGAACTTTCTATACATACTCATAGACTCCTTCTGATGTTTCATCAGCAAGACAGTGGTCCATATTTGACCTACTTAACATATTTCTGGCCAAAGAGTCTTTGAACTTGAACTTTCTATACATACCCATTGACTCCTTCTGATGTTTCATCAGCCAGACAGTGGTCCATATTTGACCTACTTAATTTGACCTACTTAACATATTTTTGTCCAAAGAGTCGTGGAACTTGAACTTTCCATAAATAATAATTGACTCTTTCTGATGTTTCTTCAGCCAGACAGTTGTCCATGTTACTTCAACCATAGATTAGACCATATTTGACCGTATGAACACATTTCTGGACTAAGAGTCCTTAATCTTGAACTTTCTATAAATATACACTCCTTCTGATGTTTCATCAGTAGTTCAAATGTGGCTTTTTGTACATATTGCCAGAGAATCCTTGAACTTGATCTTTCTATTCATACTCATTGACTCCTGCTAATGTTTCATCAGCAAGACAGTGGTCCATATTTGACCTACTTAACATATTTCTGTCCAAAGAGTCTAGAACTCGAACATTCCATAAATACTCATTGACTCCTTCTGATGTTTCTTCAGCCAGACAGTAGTCCATGTTTGACCTACTTAACATATTTCTGGCCAAAGTCTTTTAAAAGGCTAACTTACTATGCAAACTCATAGACTTCTTTTGATGTTACTTCAACCATAGATTAGACCATATTTGACATTATGAACACTTTTCTGGACTAAGAGTCCTTAATCTTGAACTTTCTATACATACTCATAAACTCTTGATGTTTCATCAGTAGTTCAAATGTGGCTTTTTGTACATATTGCCAGAGAATCTTTGAACTTGAGATCATTCTATACATACTCATTGACTCCTTCTGATGTTTCTTCAGCCAGACAGTAGTCCATGTTTGACCTACTTAACATATTTCTGGCCAAAGTCTTTTAAAAGGCTAACTTACTATGCAAACTCATAGACTTCTTTCGATGTTACTTCAATCATAGATTAGACCATATTTGACCTTATGAACACTTTTCTGGACTAAGAGTCCTTAATCTTGAACTTTCTATACATACTCATAGACTCCTTCTGATGTTTCATCAGTAGTTCAAATGTGGCTTTTTGTACATATTGCCAGAGAATCCTTGAACTTGATCTTTCTATTCATACTCATTGAGTCCTTCTGATGTTTCATCAGCCTGACAGTGGTCCATATTTGACCTACTTAACATATTTCTGGCCAAAGAGTCTTTGAACTTAAACTTTCTATACATACTCATTGACTTCTTTTGATGTTTCATCAGCCAGACAGTGGTCCATATTTGACATACTTAAAATATTTCTGTACAAAGAGTCTTTGAAATTGAACTTTCCATAAATACTCATTGACTCCTTCTGATGTTTCTTCAGCCAGACAGTGGTCCATATTTGACCTACTTAACATATTTTTGCCAAAAGAGTCATTGAACTTGAACTTTCCATAAATATTCATTGACTCCTTCTGATGTTTCTTCAGCCAGACAGTAGTCCATGTTTGACCTACTTAACATATTTCTGGCCAAAGTCTTTTAAAAGGCTAACTTACTATGCAAACTCATAGACTTCTTTCGATGTTACTTCAACCATAGATTAGACCATATTTGACCTTATGAACACTTTTCTGGACTAAGAGTCCTTAATCTTGAACTTTCTGTACATACTCATAGACTGGTTCTGATGTTTCATCAGTAGTTCAAATGTGGCTTTTTGTACATATTGCCAGAGAATCCTTGAACTTGATCTTTCTATACATACTCATAGACTCCTGATGTTTCATCAGCCAGACAGTGATCCATATTACCTACTTAACATATTTCTGGCCAAAGTCTTTTCAAAGGCTAACTTACTATGCATACTCATAGACTTCTTTTGATGTTTCTTCAACCATAGATTAGACCATATTTGACCTTATGAAAACTTTTCTGGACTAAGAGTCCTTAATCTTGAACTTTCTATACTTACTCATAGACTCCTTCTGATGTTTCATCAGCAAGACAGTGGTCCATATTTGACCTACTTAACATATTTCTGGCCAAAGAGTCTTTGATCTTGAACTTTCTATACATACCCATTGACTCCTTCTGATGTTTCATCAGCCAGACAGTGG